>HG995145.1:0-332500 GCA_905333015.3 Bombus campestris
TATAACTACTCCTAATTATATTATCGTTACCACAAACTTCTTAATGATTTATAAATCTAATCCAATATTATGATTCCAGATATGGCATAATCCACTCCTAACTATTATCCCAACTACCTGTTTTGGAATGCGGAACTACTCATTACCAAAACACTCATAATTAATTTACAACGAAACCCAACATTTTGCTTCAACAAATGAAATAAATGAACCACCTCCATACAATAATCATCACCTCACAAGCCGTAAGTATAACGGTCAAAATTACTAGGTTTGAACTATATATAATGTAAAAAATAACCCAAAATTTATACTTCCAGATTTGGAGTGCATCGACTCTACGCTTTACCTCGCATCAGCCACAGTATATTCCTCGGACAATACAGACCGCCATATATTGCATTGAATCAAAAATGTAAAATTTCATAATTTCGTACTCCTTAATAGCATACAAGAACACTAGTCGTTGACTAATATATCATCAGCGATATCAAACAAAACAATAAAACATTGAGACTCGCTGAGCACTACGACTCACATTCGACTAAACATCTCACATATATAATATATTTTCCTCCAGTAGATTGTTCAATGAACTAAACTAAACCTTCTATTTGCATTTCGAGATCTCTAGTCACTACCATAAGTCATGAATAATAACCAACTAATAATATTTTGAGACTCGCAGCATGCCACTACGCACTTTATATTGAACGCAAAAGCTAATTGGCTAAAATAGGAAAGCACCCAATCTCACAAAATATTTCAAAACTCAAACAAACGATCCTTATTGAGGATTTCTATCCTTTTTAACCACCAATAACGTAAAATTGCCACTACTCTCAATAAGGCACTGAATTATAACCTCACATAACCAATTTCAAATCAAAACAAAACAAAACCTCGAACAACATATAACTATTAAATTAACACTCCAGATTAACACCAAACCACATCAAAACCCTCAAAAGGGGTCATAAACCCTCTCGACTTCAAATTTAAGGAAAATTCGACTAAAAACTCGACTTTATCCCTACGACTAACCCACAACTACTTATTAAAAATTTAAGACCTACAAGTTAAATTCAGACCCAAAAATATATTGGCGTGATCGCTAAACTCTCCTCTATCGAGTGACTACCATAATGATGACGAAAATTTTTAATTAATCGAAAGAAATCCAACCGAATGGTACCTCGCTCTCGCCTAACCTCACATTAACCCTTTAACCCGGGCACTCAATTACCGAAAACGATTTAATAAAACCGAATTTACAGCACTCATTAATCACAGTTTTATCCATTAACACTCCTTATTACATTACACATCCCAAAAAACTCCTAAAACTCTCAAATAAACCGCGTAAAAATTTGCGGCTACGTACTCGCCACGTACCGCTTACATTTCTATAATTTTCGCAAATATACGCAACATAAACCACTATTTCACCTTCATCGCATAATTTGCGCACTATTTAAATTACCACAAATTATTTTTCAGCACACACAAAGCCCACAATTACACACACACACGATATTAATCGGAGCGCGCCAAAAACACGTCCGCCCGCCTTCGCTCCTCGAACCGAACCCCCAACCTAACCCCAACCTAACCCCAACCTAACCCCAACCTAACCCCAACCTAACCCCAACCTAACCCCAACCTAACCCCAACCTAACCCCAACCTAACCCCAACCTAACCCCAACCTAACCCCAACCTAACCCCAACCTAACCCCAACCTAACCCCAACCTAACCCCAACCTAACCCCAACCTAACCCCAACCTAACCCCAACCTAACCCCAACCTAACCCCAACCTAACCCCAACCTAACCCCAACCTAACCCCAATCTAACCCCAATCTAACCCCAACCTAACCCCAACCTAACCCCAACCTAACCCCAACCTAACCCCAACCTAACCCCAACCTAACCCCAACCTAACCCCAACCTAACCCCAACCTAACCCCAACCTAACCCCAACCTAACCCCAACCTAACCCCAACCTAACCCCAACCTAACCCCCAACCTAACCCCAACCTAACCCCAACCTAACCCCAACCTAACCCCAACCTAACCTAACCCCAACCTAACCCCAACCTAACCCCAACCTAACCCCAACCTAACCCCAACCTAACCCCAACCTAACCCCAACCTAACCCCAACCTTTTTTTTTTTTTTTTTATACGTGGGGAAATCCTCATGGACACCCGGCCGCCCTCTGGGAGGCGGCGGCGGGTAGTGTCGGACTCTTACCGACTAAAACCCCACGATGGTCGCCGTGACGGTTCTCGGGAGCGTCCCGTTTCCTGTCTCGAAGCTCTCGGTCCAGGGCGCTCCCTCGTCGCTCCCCCGCGAGATTTTTCGCAGGGGACATCCTCTTCTTTCTCTTCTTGGCAGCCGGGGGGTGACCACCGGCCCCCGCGGCGCCGGCGTTCCGTGGGGCCGTCGTGCAATTCCGGGCAGGGACCCAGACCCTCCCCGGCTTGACGGCCTGTTTTTTCCCCTTCGGACGAACGCGCGCGCGCGCTCTTCTACGACGGCGGCGTCGGTGGTGGCGCCGCGGTCGAACCTAACCCCAACCTAACCCCAACCTAACCCCAACCTAACCCCAACCTAACCCCAACCTAACCCCAACCTAACCCCAACCTAACCCCAACCTAACCCCAACCTAACCCCAACCTAACCCCAACCTAACCCCAACCTAACCCCAACCTAACCCCAACCTAACCCCAACCTAACCCCAACCTAACCCCAACCTAACCCCAACCTAACCCCAACCTAACCCCAACCTAACCCCAACCTAACCCCAACCTAACCCCAACCTAACCCCAACCTAACCCCAACCTAACCCCAACCTAACCCCAACCTAACCCCAACCTAACCCCAACCTAACCCCCAACCTAACCCCAACCTAACCCCAACCTAACCCCAACCTAACCCCAACCTAACCCCAACCTAACCCCAACCTAACCCCAACCTAACCCCAACCTAACCCCAACCTAACCCCAACCTAACCCCAACCTAACCCCAACCTAACCCCAACCTAACCCCAACCTAACCCCAACCTAACCCCAACCTTTTTTTTTTTTTTTTTTTTTTATACGTGGGGAAATCCTCATGGACACCCGGCCGCCCTCTGGGAGGCGGCGGCGGGTAGTGTCGGACTCTTACCGACTAAAACCCCACGATGGTCGCCGTGACGGTTCTCGGGAGCGTCCCGTTTCCTGTCTCGAAGCTCTCGGTCCAGGGCGCTCCCTCGTCGCTCCCCCGCGAGATTTTTCGCAGGGGACATCCTCTTCTTTCTCTTCTTGGCAGCCGGGGGGTGACCACCGGCCCCCGCGGCGCCGGCGTTCCGTGGGGCCGTCGTGCAATTCCGGGCAGGGACCCAGACCCTCCCCGGCTTGACGGCCTGTTTTTTCCCCTTCGGACGAACGCGCGCGCGCGCTCTTCTACGACGGCGGCGTCGGTGGTGGCGCCGCGGTCGCGCGGCGTCGCGTCGTCGACGTTGCTCCTCCTCGCGCTCCTCTTCGTCCGCGCACGACCCGGCAGGGGTCGCGGTTCTTCACCCTGCTCCGCTCCGCCCGCTCCTTCGCCAGCATGACCTGCTCGCAGAAGGTGCGGACGGCCGCGTACTCCTGTGGACTCCTCAGCGTCGCCTCCACGAGCGCCTCGGGGGCCAACCCGTCGCCTATGGCGAGACGTAGCACGCGGCGCGGCACCTCCCACGCCGGACAACGCTCCAGCGTGTGCTGCGCCGTGTCCTCTTCCTCCTGGCAGTGGTGACAGATTGACGTCACCTCACGCTGGATTCTTCTCAGGAACTCACCGAACACACCGTGGCCGGTGAGCACCTGCGTCATCCTGTACGTCAGAGGGACCCCGCCGCGGTCCCGCCACGCCTCCCAGTTGGGGAGGACGGCGCGCACGGCCCGGTGTGGCCGTGACATGTCCTCCTCGGTTAGTTGGGCGCGCCATCTCTCCCAGACCCTGTGCCGCGTCTCCCTCCACACGTCCTGGAACGGACGTTCGCCGCCTCCACCGCCACCGTCCGAGCCCAGAGCCCTACGGTGGTTGTACAACCGTTGGAGCGCAAGGGCCTGCAGCTCGAACGGTGGGGACGCGGCCAGCACGGACGCCGACGCGTGCGACACCGTTCGGTATGCACGCGCGATCCTGATGGCGGTCGTCCTGTGCAGCCTCCGTAGCAGGGTCAGGCTGCGACGGTTGGCCAGCAGTTCTTCGGCCCATACGGGGGCCCCGTAGAGGACCCTCGATCTCACCACTCCCTCGTAGAGGCGGCGCACTCTCGTTCCCGCTCCACCGATGTTGGGCAGCAAGCCGCACAGGGCGTTGGCTGCGGCTGCCACCTTCGGAACCAGTTCCTCGAAGTGGGGCTCGAACGTCCATCCGCTGTCGATGGTGAGGCCCAGGTACCTCATCTGGGCTCTCACCGGTACGTCCTCGCCGTCGCACCTGACGCACAGTCCGGACGGTGGGGCTCCTCTGCGACGACGGTCGAAGAACCCCACGGCCTCCGTCTTGGCCGGCGACACGTTCAGCCCCAGTCTTCCTATCGCCCTCACCGCGCGCGCCACCGCCAAGTCCGCGATCGCCTGCGCCTCGTACCATCCCCCGCCGCCGGCCATGACCAAGGTGTCGTCGGCGTAGCACACCAAGGCCGTGCCCGGCGGCATAACCTAACCCCAACCTAACCCCAACCTAACCCCAACCTAACCCCCAACCTAACCCCAACCTAACCCCAACCTAACCCCAACCTAACCCCAACCTAACCCCAACCTAACCCCAACCTAACCCCAACCTAACCCCAACCTAACCCCAACCTAACCTAACCCCAACCTAACCCCAACCTAACCCCAACCTAACCCCAACCTAACCCCAACCTAACCCCAACCTAACCCCAACCTAACCCCAACCTTTTTTTTTTTTTTTTTTTTTTTTTTTTTTTTTTTTTTTTTTTTTTGTTTAACGAGGAGGGGAAAATGCAGTTACGCATTCCCAGAGACCTAAGTCCCTGGGTTATGTGGGACTCGGCCAACCCATACCCACTAAAAACCCCTCCTCTTCCACTTCACCACTTGAACAAGGGATCCGCCGGAACCGCAACTAAGGCATTACTTCGGCGAAACATTACTTCGGCGAACCTAACCCCAACCTAACCCCAACCTAACCCCAACCTAACCCCAACCTAACCCCAACCTAACCCCAACCTTTTTTTTTTTTTTTTTTTTTTATACGTGGGGAAATCCTCATGGACACCCGGCCGCCCTCTGGGAGGCGGCGGCGGGTAGTGTCGGACTCTTACCGACTAAAACCCCACGATGGTCGCCGTGACGGTTCTCGGGAGCGTCCCGTTTCCTGTCTCGAAGCTCTCGGTCCAGGGCGCTCCCTCGTCGCTCCCCCGCGAGATTTTTCGCAGGGGACATCCTCTTCTTTCTCTTCTTGGCAGCCGGGGGGTGACCACCGGCCCCCGCGGCGCCGGCGTTCCGTGGGGCCGTCGTGCAATTCCGGGCAGGGACCCAGACCCTCCCCGGCTTGACGGCCTGTTTTTTCCCCTTCGGACGAACGCGCGCGCGCGCTCTTCTACGACG
Source organism: Bombus campestris (assembly GCA_905333015.3). Classification (NCBI taxonomy): domain Eukaryota; kingdom Metazoa; phylum Arthropoda; class Insecta; order Hymenoptera; family Apidae; genus Bombus; species Bombus campestris. Next base: position 5,611 of record HG995145.1, read on the forward strand.
GCGGCGTCGGTGGTGGCGCCGCGGTCGCGCGGCGTCGCGTCGTCGACGTTGCTCCTCCTCGCGCTCCTCTTCGTCCGCGCACGACCCGGCAGGGGTCGCGGTTCTTCACCCTGCTCCGCTCCGCCCGCTCCTTCGCCAGCATGACCTGCTCGCAGAAGGTGCGGACGGCCGCGTACTCCTGCGGACTCCTCAGCATCGCCTCCACGAGCGCCTCGGGGGCCAACCCGTCGCCTATGGCGAGACGTAGCACGCGGCGCGGCACCTCCCACGCCGGACAACGCTCCAGCGTGTGCTGCGCCGTGTCCTCTTCCTCCTGGCAGTGGTGACAGATTGACGTCACCTCACGCTGGATTCTTCTCAGGAACTCACCGAACACACCGTGGCCGGTGAGCACCTGCGTCATCCTGTACGTCAGAGGGACCCCGCCGCGGTCCCGCCACGCCTCCCAGTTGGGGAGGACGGCGCGCACGGCCCGGTGTGGCCGTGACATGTCCTCCTCGGTTAGTTGGGCGCGCCATCTCTCCCAGACCCTGTGCCGCGTCTCCCTCCACACGTCCTGGAACGGACGTTCGCCGCCTCCACCGCCACCGTCCGAGCCCAGGGCCCTACGGTGGTTGTACAACCGTTGGAGCGCAAGGGCCTGCAGCTCGAACGGTGGGGACGCGGCCAGCACGGACGCCGACGCGTGCGACACCGTTCGGTATGCACGCGCGATCCTGATGGCGGTCGTCCTGTGCAGCCTCCGTAGCAGGGTCAGGCTGCGACGGTTGGCCAGCAGTTCTTCGGCCCATACGGGGGCCCCGTAGAGGACCCTCGATCTCACCACTCCCTCGTAGAGGCGGCGCACTCTCGTTCCCGCTCCACCGATGTTGGGCAGCAAGCCGCACAGGGCGTTGGCTGCGGCTGCCACCTTCGGAACCAGTTCCTCGAAGTGGGGCTCGAACGTCCATCCGCTGTCGATGGTGAGGCCCAGGTACCTCATCTGGGCTCTCACCGGTACGTCCTCGCCGTCGCACCTGACGCACAGTCCGGACGGTGGGGCTCCTCTGCGACGACGGTCGAAGAACCCCACGGCCTCCGTCTTGGCCGGCGACACGTTCAGCCCCAGTCTTCCTATCGCCCTCACCGCGCGCGCCACCGCCAAGTCCGCGATCGCCTGCGCCTCGTACCATCCCCCGCCGCCGGCCATGACCAAGGTGTCGTCGGCGTAGCACACCAAGGCCGTGCCCGGCGGCATGGGGCAACGGAGGACCGAGTCGTACGCGGTGATCCACAGTATGGGTCCCAGGACCGACCCCTGCGGGACACCGCGCTCCACCGGCCTCCTCTCCTCCGCGCCGTTTCGGCCCGCGTACCCGATCCAACGGTCGCTGAGGTACGACCGTATCAGGCGAACAAGGTACGCGGGCACCTCCAGCCTCTCCAGCGCCTCCACGATCCTGGCCCAGGGGATCGTGTTGAACGCGTTGGTCACGTCCAATGAGACCGCGATGGCCACTCCTCCCCGCGCTACCATGTCGTCGGCGGTCGTCCGCACCATCCTCACGGCGTCCACGGTGGATCTTCCTTTTCTGAATCCGAACTGGCTATCGTGCCAGCCGGATCCGCGCTCCGTGATATGCGCCTCCAGACGGGCGGCGATTATCCTTTCCAGGAGCTTGCCAGCCTCGTCCAGAAGGCATATCGGTCTGTACGCGGACGGCGAGTCCGGCGGGCGGCCCTCCTTGCGCAGCAGCACCAGCCTCGCCGTCCTCCACGCCCGTGGGTACGCGCCTTCCCTCATGCACCGCGTGAAGACGTGCTGCAGACGGGGAGCCAGGGTCTCTATCGACTCTGCCCAGACACGGCCCGGTATTCCGTCCGGACCGGGTGCCACGTCGCCGCGGGACGCCATCCTCTTCGTTGCCGCGAGTAACTCTTCCTTCGTCACTCGCAGCTCTTCCCTCCACTCCGCGACGGTGTTGTTGGAGCGGAGCGGCGGCGTCCTCCTCCTCGTCGCGTCGACGTTGTCCGTGCTGTCCTGTTGCTGTCGCGGGAACAGAGCGCTCAGAACCGTGTCGAGCAACCCCGGCTCCATACTCGCGGTCAATGGGGGTGCCGGTGGTCGTAGCCTCCTCGTGACCAACCGGTAGGGCCTCCCCCATGGATCGGCCTCGACCGATTCGACGAGCTCGTCCCAGGCCCGGGCTTTCGCCGTCCGGATCTCCCACTGGAGTATCCTCCTCTTCTCCCTGTACGCGTCATAACAGCGGGAGATCCTCTCCTCGTCGCGCGTTCGCCTGCGCCGGGCCCTCTGCAGCGCTGTACGTGCCAGTGCGCATCCTCTTCTGAGGGCGGCTATCTCCTCCGTCCACCAGTAGACGCCCGGGGCTCGCGCTCCGTGGCTGGTACTGGAGCGCGGCATTGAGGCGTCACAGGCCGCGGCCATGTCTCTCCGCAGATCCTCCGCCTCCTCGTCTATGCTGCTGCCGCCGTCGTCCCGCGTTGTCCGCGCGTCCCAACTCCATGCGGACACGGAGACAGCGGCTTGCAGAAGATCCCGGTTCCTGTCTTTCGCCCGCCATCTTCTTCTCGGTGTTGGCGGATGGCGGGAACGGTTCGGCCCTCCGGTGTCGTTGCTGCCGACGGCCCGTCCGGTGGACGTGGTTTCCGGGGCGAGCTCCATCATCACGTAGAGATGGTCGGACAGAGTCTCGACCCCGTCCAGCACCCTCCAGTCGCGCACTCTCCGGTGTAGGTTGGCGGTGGCCCAGGTCAGGTCGATGACGGAGGACCCCCTCCAGGCCTGGCACGTGCTCGTCGATCCTCTGTTGGACAGCAGCAGTCCAAGTCCCGCGGCCCAGTCGGCCACCATTCTTCCCCTTGTGGTGGTTCGCGTGTCGTTCCACTGCGTGGAGCGGGCGTTGAAGTCCCCGAGCACGAGTAGCTGTCGGGGACGGCATATCCTCCTGATGCAGTCGCCCACTCCGTCGAGGAACGCCCCGAACGCGACCAGGCCGCTGTTGGGAGATACGTATACCCCCACCACGGCAATCCCTGCCCACTCGACCGCGACGTAGCCGTTGCCGCGTTCCAGCAGGACGCCGGGAATGCCGGGCGTCGTTGTCGTTGTCTCTGTCGTCCATCCGACTGCCGCTGTCCCGTCCAAGTCCCCGACCCAGTTGGGAGAGTCGGGAACGCGATGCGGTTCCGCCACCACAGCGAGGGCGACTCTGCTCTCCCGGATGGTCTGGAAGAGCAGATCTTGAGCTCGCCTCGATCTACCTACGTTGCACTGGAGGATTCGTTGGAATCTATTGGCCCAACTCCATGGCCTCCTCCAGGCCATCTACCGCCGCCGCCGTTGCTGTTGTCGTCGTCGTCGTCGTTGTCGCCGCTGCTGCTGCCAATTCTTTGGCGGCGACGGCGGCGGCGACGGCGGTGGCGGTGGCGTCGGTGCTTCCAGATGTCCCTCCGGCGGTGGCTAGTCCGCGGGTGGGTCCTCTCCTCCTGCTTGTTGTTGTTGTCTTCGGCGGCGTGCATGCCACCCCTCCCATCCTGTGATTGGCCGGGACCCCGAGCGAATCGCACAGGGGGCATTTGGGCACGGAGGCGGGACAGCCTCTCGCGCGATGTCCGCTTCCGCCGCACCTGTAACAGATCTGCCCGCGATCCACGGCGGACACGCAAGTGGCTCTCACGTGTCCGAGTTCCAGGCACCTGTAGCACTGCAAGGGCCGTCTTGGTATGGCGACGACCCTCGCAGTGGACCAACCCAGGGCGATACTCCCAGCCCGGGCTATCTTACGGGCCCCGGCCACCGGGCACTTGACGTACACCGAGCCAAGACCGTCCCTGGATGCTCCAATCTCGCCGACCTGCACCTCCGGGACCGCGCAGCCCGCCGCCAAAGCCAGCGCCTGCCGCAGCTCTTCCCTCTGTAGCGAGATGTCGATCCCGACGACCCGCAGCTCCGCCGTCTTCACTGGAGCCGCCACCCTGACGGTTGCCGGATCCAGCACCCTGGTCAGATGTGACGCCAGCCGGGACGCTTTCTCCCTTTCTTTGTCGCCGGGCACCTTGATTATGATGGCGCCCGACATCGCCTTCTTCATCCCGACCGACTGTACTCCGATATCAGTCAGCGGGATGCTCCTCCTGGCCGTGGCGATGACCTCGGCGTACGTCATCTTCGCTCCCTCGTTGAGCGTCAATGTCACCGCGGATGTTCGCGGTGCGCGAGGGAGCGAGGCCGTTCTCGCCGTCGCCGTCGTTGGCTTCTTGGACGTGGAGACGCCCGGTTTGGGCGCCCGCGCCGTTCTTCCCTGGGGCTGCTGCTGCTGCCGTTGCCGCAGCAGCCTTTCCGCCGGCAGCGGTGCCGCTGCCCTCGTCGGGGGTGCGGCCCTTCCTCCTGTTGCTCTCGCCGTCTCCTCGGCGGCGAAAGCCACTCCCCTCCTCCTCCTGCGCCTCCTGCGCGCTGTTTTGGAGACCACTGGTCTCCATTCGTCCTCCTCCCGCGCCTTCGCTGGAGGCTTCGGGATGCTCCCGGTGGTGATGGCGGCAGTGGGGGCGGCGACGGAGGGAGCCGTGATACCGCGCTCGGTGGCTCCCTTCCGCGTTTCGGCGCCGCTTGCGCGGCCCCTCTCGAAACGCTCGTCGATCCGCCGCATTATCGACGCCGCAATCTCTTCCATCCTCTTCTCCATCCTCTTCTCCACGGCAGCGAGGCTCCCGCTCTCGTCGTTGTTCTCGCGAGGAGAATCGCTGGGACCAGAGGTGATACGTCCCTGCGCGTTGGCGTCCCTTCTCGCCAGTTCGTTGCTAAGGGACGCAACCTGGCTACGAAGGAACGCGATCTCTTCCTCCAGCAGGGCGTTTCTCGCGTCAGCCAGCCTTGCGGCCCCAGACCCGCTGCCGGGCTCCAGTCCGTACCTCCTCATCATCTCAAGCGCCCACGCGGCGGTGAGGTAGTTCACTGACTCCCTCAGCAGCTTGACGTATGTCCCCTTCAAATTCGACGACCTCGCCGCCACCATGCTGACGTTTCCCAGACACCTCACCACCTCGGCGCAAACGTCTTCCGGCGAGGTCCTCCTCACCACCTGCATCATCTCATCGGGCACCTCCGGTATCATGCAGGCAAGCTTCCGTTTCTTGCCCCTGCACGTCGACGAGGCGGCCGACGAATGTGACGTGTACGAGGCGACCGACTCTTCGTCGTCGGACCTCGCTGGCGTCCTTGATCCTCCTGGTGCCACTGGCGGTGTGGCGTCGCCTACTGGGGCCGGGACGGCAAAGACGCTCCCCGTCCCTCCTGAAGCTCTCCTAAGGGAGCTCCTACTCCTGGTAAGTGGTGGCCCGTTGTCCTCCTGGGTCACCTCCATCCTTCCTTCTTCACTACCTTTGCCAGTCGCAGTAACACAAACGAGGGCCTGGCTATCCACCCCCGAGCGGCCGTGGTCGTTAGATGACGACGCAGTGGGGCCCACTTGACCACCCACGCCTGCGCCGGTACTGGGGTATCCCTCCCCTGCACCGTAAACCTTTTCACTCCTTATTTTGTCCATCATATTTTGTTTAATTTTTGCCGTAGTTGTCAACGGTATTCCATCCTGGCGCCACTCACTCTTTCGCACCCTGCATCGGTCAAAGCCGATGCAGGGTGACGGGGAGCCCCACGAGAAGGTGAGGTGAGTGGTCTTGGCAGATATGGGCCCACCAACTTCTCCGAAATTCCCCGCACCGGATCAGCAAACTGGCCAGTCCCGAAGGACCCACCAGCCGCCACCCGACTATAGGAGAATATCAGATCCATCGGGGTTTCCCAGGGCGTGGTACTACGCCCTAAGAACCCATACCCACCTCGTGCTCCCCAACCTAACCCCAACCTAACCCCAACCTAACCCCAACCTAACCCCAACCTAACCCCAACCTAACCCCAACCTAACCCCAACCTAACCCCAACCTAACCCCAACCTAACCCCAACCTAACCCCAACCTAACCCCAACCTAACCCCAACCTAACCCCAACCTAACCCCAACCTTTTTTTTTTTTTTTTTTTTTTTTTTTATACGTGGGGAAATCCTCATGGACACCCGGCCGCCCTCTGGGAGGCGGCGGCGGGTAGTGTCGGACTCTTACCGACTAAAACCCCACGATGGTCGCCGTGACGGTTCTCGGGAGCGTCCCGTTTCCTGTCTCGAAGCTCTCGGTCCAGGGCGCTCCCTCGTCGCTCCCCCGCGAGATTTTTCGCAGGGGACATCCTCTTCTTTCTCTTCTTGGCAGCCGGGGGGTGACCACCGGCCCCCGCGGCGCCGGCGTTCCGTGGGGCCGTCGTGCAATTCCGGGCAGGGACCCAGACCCTCCCCGGCTTGACGGCCTGTTTTTTCCCCTTCGGACGAACGCGCGCGCGCGCTCTTCTACGACGGCGGCGTCGGTGGTGGCGCCGCGGTCGCGCGGCGTCGCGTCGTCGACGTTGCTCCTCCTCGCGCTCCTCTTCGTCCGCGCACGACCCGGCAGGGGTCGCGGTTCTTCACCCTGCTCCGCTCCGCCCGCTCCTTCGCCAGCATGACCTGCTCGCAGAAGGTGCGGACGGCCGCGTACTCCTGTGGACTCCTCAGCGTCGCCTCCACGAGCGCCTCGGGGGCCAACCCGTCGCCTATGGCGAGACGTAGCACGCGGCGCGGCACCTCCCACGCCGGACAACGCTCCAGCGTGTGCTGCGCCGTGTCCTCTTCCTCCTGGCAGTGGTGACAGATTGACGTCACCTCACGCTGGATTCTTCTCAGGAACTCACCGAACACACCGTGGCCGGTGAGCACCTGCGTCATCCTGTACGTCAGAGGGACCCCGCCGCGGTCCCGCCACGCCTCCCAGTTGGGGAGGACGGCGCGCACGGCCCGGTGTGGCCGTGACATGTCCTCCTCGGTTAGTTGGGCGCGCCATCTCTCCCAGACCCTGTGCCGCGTCTCCCTCCACACGTCCTGGAACGGACGTTCGCCGCCTCCACCGCCACCGTCCGAGCCCAGGGCCCTACGGTGGTTGTACAACCGTTGGAGCGCAAGGGCCTGCAGCTCGAACGGTGGGGACGCGGCCAGCACGGACGCCGACGCGTGCGACACCGTTCGGTATGCACGCGCGATCCTGATGGCGGTCGTCCTGTGCAGCCTCCGTAGCAGGGTCAGGCTGCGACGGTTGGCCAGCAGTTCTTCGGCCCATACGGGGGCCCCGTAGAGGACCCTCGATCTCACCACTCCCTCGTAGAGGCGGCGCACTCTCGTTCCCGCTCCACCGATGTTGGGCAGCAAGCCGCACAGGGCGTTGGCTGCGGCTGCCACCTTCGGAACCAGTTCCTCGAAGTGGGGCTCGAACGTCCATCCGCTGTCGATGGTGAGGCCCAGGTACCTCATCTGGGCTCTCACCGGTACGTCCTCGCCGTCGCACCTGACGCACAGTCCGGACGGTGGGGCTCCTCTGCGACGACGGTCGAAGAACCCCACGGCCTCCGTCTTGGCCGGCGACACGTTCAGCCCCAGTCTTCCTATCGCCCTCACCGCGCGCGCCACCGCCAAGTCCGCGATCGCCTGCGCCTCGTACCATCCCCCGCCGCCGGCCATGACCAAGGTGTCGTCGGCGTAGCACACCAAGGCCGTGCCCGGCGGCATGGGGCAACGGAGGACCGAGTCGTACGCGGTGATCCACAGTATGGGTCCCAGGACCGACCCCTGCGGGACACCGCGCTCCACCGGCCTCCTCTCCTCCGCGCCGTTTCGGCCCGCGTACCCGATCCAACGGTCGCTGAGGTACGACCGTATCAGGCGAACAAGGTACGCGGGCACAACCTAACCCCAACCTAACCCCAACCTAACCCCAACCTAACCCCAACCTAACCCCAACCTAACCCCAACCTAACCCCAACCTAACCCCAACCTAACCCCAACCTAACCCCAACCTAACCTAACCCCAACCTAACCCCAACCTAACCCCAACCTAACCCCAACCTAACCCAACCTAACCTAACCCCAACCTAACCCCAACCTAACCCCAACCTAACCCCAACCTAACCCCAACCTAACCCCAACCTAACCCCAACCTAACCCCAACCTAACCCCAACCTTTTTTTTTTTTTTTTTTTATACGTGGGGAAATCCTCATGGACACCCGGCCGCCCTCTGGGAGGCGGCGGCGGGTAGTGTCGGACTCTTACCGACTAAAACCCCACGATGGTCGCCGTGACGGTTCTCGGGAGCGTCCCGTTTCCTGTCTCGAAGCTCTCGGTCCAGGGCGCTCCCTCGTCGCTCCCCCGCGAGATTTTTCGCAGGGGACATCCTCTTCTTTCTCTTCTTGGCAGCCGGGGGGTGACCACCGGCCCCCGCGGCGCCGGCGTTCCGTGGGGCCGTCGTGCAATTCCGGGCAGGGACCCAGACCCTCCCCGGCTTGACGGCCTGTTTTTTCCCCTTCGGACGAACGCGCGCGCGCGCTCTTCTACGACGGCGGCGTCGGTGGTGGCGCCGCGGTCGCGCGGCGTCGCGTCGTCGACGTTGCTCCTCCTCGCGCTCCTCTTCGTCCGCGCACGACCCGGCAGGGGTCGCGGTTCTTCACCCTGCTCCGCTCCGCCCGCTCCTTCGCCAGCATGACCTGCTCGCAGAAGGTGCGGACGGCCGCGTACTCCTGTGGACTCCTCAGCGTCGCCTCCACGAGCGCCTCGGGGGCCAACCCGTCGCCTATGGCGAGACGTAGCACGCGGCGCGGCACCTCCCACGCCGGACAACGCTCCAGCGTGTGCTGCGCCGTGTCCTCTTCCTCCTGGCAGTGGTGACAGATTGACGTCACCTCACGCTGGATTCTTCTCAGGAACTCACCGAACACACCGTGGCCGGTGAGCACCTGCGTCATCCTGTACGTCAGAGGGACCCCGCCGCGGTCCCGCCACGCCTCCCAGTTGGGGAGGACGGCGCGCACGGCCCGGTGTGGCCGTGACATGTCCTCCTCGGTTAGTTGGGCGCGCCATCTCTCCCAGACCCTGTGCCGCGTCTCCCTCCACACGTCCTGGAACGGACGTTCGCCGCCTCCACCGCCACCGTCCGAGCCCAGGGCCCTACGGTGGTTGTACAACCGTTGGAGCGCAAGGGCCTGCAGCTCGAACGGTGGGGACGCGGCCAGCACGGACGCCGACGCGTGCGACACCGTTCGGTATGCACGCGCGATCCTGATGGCGGTCGTCCTGTGCAGCCTCCGTAGCAGGGTCAGGCTGCGACGGTTGGCCAGCAGTTCTTCGGCCCATACGGGGGCCCCGTAGAGGACCCTCGATCTCACCACTCCCTCGTAGAGGCGGCGCACTCTCGTTCCCGCTCCACCGATGTTGGGCAGCAAGCCGCACAGGGCGTTGGCTGCGGCTGCCACCTTCGGAACCAGTTCCTCGAAGTGGGGCTCGAACGTCCATCCGCTGTCGATGGTGAGGCCCAGGTACCTCATCTGGGCTCTCACCGGTACGTCCTCGCCGTCGCACCTGACGCACAGTCCGGACGGTGGGGCTCCTCTGCGACGACGGTCGAAGAACCCCACGGCCTCCGTCTTGGCCGGCGACACGTTCAGCCCCAGTCTTCCTATCGCCCTCACCGCGCGCGCCACCGCCAAGTCCGCGATCGCCTGCGCCTCGTACCATCCCCCGCCGCCGGCCATGACCAAGGTGTCGTCGGCGTAGCACACCAAGGCCGTGCCCGGCGGCATGGGGCAACGGAGGACCGAGTCGTACGCGGTGATCCACAGTATGGGTCCCAGGACCGACCCCTGCGGGACACCGCGCTCCACCGGCCTCCTCTCCTCCGCGCCGTTTCGGCCCGCGTACCCGATCCAACGGTCGCTGAGGTACGACCGTATCAGGCGAACAAGGTACGCGGCCACAACCTAACCCCAACCTAACCCCAACCTAACCCCAACCTAACCCCAACCTAACCCCAACCTAACCCCAACCTAACCCCAACCTAACCCCAACCTAACCCCAACCTAACCCCAACCTAACCTAACCCCAACCTAACCCCAACCTAACCCCAACCTAACCCCAACCTAACCCAACCTAACCTAACCCCAACCTAACCCCAACCTAACCCCAACCTAACCCCAACCTAACCCCAACCTAACCCCAACCTAACCCCAACCTAACCCCAACCTAACCCCAACCTAACCCCAACCTAACCCCAACCTAACCCCAACCTAACCCCAACCTAACGTGACCGTGACTGAACCGGTCTGAACCGTACTGAACCGGTCTGAACCGGGCTGAAACGTACCGGGTCTGAACCTGACCGTGACTGAACCGGTCTGAACCGGACTGAAACGTACCGGTTCTGAACCTGACCGTGACTGAACTGGTCGGAAGCGGTCTGAACCGTACTGAACCGTACTGAACCGGTCTGAACCGGACTGAAACGTACCGGGTCTGAAACTGACCGTGACTGAACCGGTCTGAACCGGTCTGAACCGGTCTGAACCGTACTGAACCGTACTGAACCGGTCTGAACCGGACTGAAACGTACCGGGTCTGAACCTGACCGTGACTGAACCGGTCTGAACCGGACTGAAACGTACCGGTTCTGAACCTGACCGTGACTGAACTGGTCGGAAGCGGTCTGAACCGTACTGAACCGTACTGAACCGGTCTGAACCGGACTGAAACGTACCGGGTCTGAACCTGACCGTGACTGAACCGGTCTGAACCGGTCTGAACCGGTCTGAACCGTACTGAACCGTACTGAACCGGTCTGAACCGGGCTGAAACGTACCGGGTCTGAACCTGACCGTGACTGAACCGGTCTGAACCGGACTGAAACGTACCGGTTCTGAACCTGACCGTGACTGAACTGGTCGGAAGCGGTCTGAACCGTACTGAACCGTACTGAACCGGACTGAACCGGTCTGGACCGGTATGAACCAGTCTGATCCGGTCTGGACCGGTCTGAACCGGACTGAAACGTACCGGGTCTGAACCTGACAGTGACTGAACCGGTCTGAACCGGTCTGAACCGGTCTGAACCGTACTGCAACGTACTGAACCGGACTGAACCGTACTGAACCGGTCTGAACCGGTCTGAACCGGACTGAAACGTACCAGTTCTGAACCTGACCGTGACTGAACTGGTCGGAAGCGGTCTGAACCGTACTGAACCGGTCTGAACCGGGCTGGATCAGTCGGAACCGGTCTGAACCGGTCTGATCCGGTCTGGACCGGTCTGAACCGGTCTCATCCGGTCTGGACCGGTATGAACCGGTCTGATCCGGTCTGGACCGGTCTGAACCGGACTGAAACGTACCGGGTCTGAACCTGACCGTGACTGAACCGGTCTGAACCGGTCTGAACCGGTCTGGATCGGTCTGAACCGTACTGAACCGGTCTGAACCGAACCGGGTCTGAACCTGACCCGGACTGAACCGGTCTGAACCGGTCTGAACCGGTCTGGATCGGTCTGAACCGGACTGGATCGGTCTGAACCGGTCTGAACCGGTCTGAACCGGTCTGGATCGGTCTGAACCGGTCTGAACCGGTCTGGATCTGTCTGAACCGCACTGAACCGGTCTGAACCTGTCTGAACCGGTCTGAACCGGTCTGAACCGGACTGAACCGAACCGGGTCTTAACCTGACCCGGACTGAACCGGTCTGAACCGGACTGAAACGTACCAGGTCTGAACCTGACCGCGACTGTACCGGTCTGAACCGGTCTGGATCGGTCTGAACCGGTCTGGATCGGTCTGAACCGGTCTGAACCGGTCTGAACCGGTCTGAACCGAACCGGGCCTGAACCTGACCCGGACTGAACCGGTCTGAACCGGTCTGAACCGGTCTGGATCGGTCTGAACCGGACTGGATCGGTCTGAACCGGTCTGAACCGGTCTGAACCGGTCTGAACCGGTCTGAACCGGTCTGAACCGGTCTGAACCGGTCTGGATCGGTCTGAACCGGTCTGAACCGGTCTGGATCGGTCTGAACCGGCCTGAACCGGTCTGGATCGGTCTGAACCGGTCTGGATCTGTCTGAACCGCACTGAACCGGTCTGAACCGGTCTGAACCGGTCTGAACCGGACTGAACCGAACCGGGTCTGAACCTGACCCGGACTGAACCGGTCTGAACCGGTCTGAACCGGACTGAAACGTACCAGGTCTGAACCTGACCGCGACTGTACCGGTCTGAACCGGTCTGGATCGGTCTGAACCGGTCTGGATCGGTCTGAACCGGTCTGGATCGGTCTGAACCGCACTGAACCGGTCTGAACCGGTCTGAACCGTACTGAACCGGACTAAACCGAACCGGGTCTGAACCTGACCGGGACTGAACAGGTCTGAAGCGGTCTGGATCGGTCTGAACAGATCTGGAACGGTCTGAATCGGTCTGAACCGTACTGAACCGGTCTGAACCGGTCTGGACCGGTCTGAACCAGTCTGGACCGGTCTGAACCGTACTGAACCGGACTGAACCGAACCGGGCCTGAACCTGACCGGGACTGAACCGGTCTGAACCGGTCTGAACCGGTCTGAACCGGTCTGAACCGTACTGAACCGGTCTGAATCTGTCTGAACCGGACTGAAACGTACTGAACCGGTCTGGATCGGTCTGAAACGGTCTGAACCGGACTGAAACGTACCGGGTCTGAACCTGACCGTGACTGAACCGGTCTGGATCGGTCTGAAACGTACCAGGTCTGAACCTGACCGCGACTGTACCGATCTGAACCGGTCTGGATCGGTCTGAAACGGTCTGAACCGGACTGAAACGTACCGGGTCTGAACCTGACCGGGACTGAACCGGTCTGAACCGGTCTGAACCGTACTGAACCGGTCTGGATCGGTCTGAAACGGTCTGAACCGGACTGAAACGTACCAGTTCTGAACCTGACCGTGACTGAACTGGTCGGGACCGGTCTGAACCGGTCTGAACCGGTCTGAACCGGTCTGAACCGGTCTGAACCGGACTGAACCGAACCGGGTCTGAACCTGACCCGGACTGAACCGGTCTGAACCGGTCTGGATCGGTCTGAACCGGTCTGAACCGGTCTGGATCGGTCTGAACCGGTCTGAACCGGTCTGAACCGGTCTGAACCGGTCTGAACCGGTCTGAACCGAACCGGACCTGAACCTGACCCGGACTGAACCGGTCTGAACCGGTCTGAACCGGTCTGGATCGGTCTGAACCGGACTGGATCGGTCTGAACCGGTCTGAACCGGTCTGAACCGGTCTGAACCGGTCTGAACCGGTCTGAACCGGTCTGAACCGGTCTGGATCGGTCTGAACCGGTCTGGTTCTGTCTGAACCGCACTGAACCGGTCTGAACCGGTCTGAACCGGACTGAACCGAACCGGGTCTGAACCTGACCCGGACTGAACCGGTCTGAACCGGTCTGAACCGGTCTGAACCGGTCTGGATCGGTCTGAACCGTACTGAACCGGTCTGAACCGAACCGGGTCTGAACCTGACCCGGACTGAACCGGTCTGAACCGGTCTGAACCGGTCTGGATCGGTCTGAACCGGACTGGATCGGTCTGAACCGGTCTGAACCGGTCTGAACCGGTCTGGATCGGTCTGAACCGGTCTGAACCGGTCTGGATCTGTCTGAACCGCACTGAACCGGTCTGAACCTGTCTGAACCGGTCTGAACCGGTCTGAACCGGACTGAACCGAACCGGGTCTTAATCTGACCCGGACTGAACCGGTCTGAACCGGACTGAAACGTACCAGGTCTGAACCTGACCGCGACTGTACCGGTCTGAACCGGTCTGGATCGGTCTGAACCGGTCTGGATCGGTCTGAACCGGTCTGAACCGGTCTGAACCGGTCTGAACCGAACCGGGCCTGAACCTGACCCGGACTGAACCGGTCTGAACCGGTCTGAACCGGTCTGGATCGGTCTGAACCGGACTGGATCGGTCTGAACCGGTCTGAACCGGTCTGAACCGGTCTGAACCGGTCTGAACCGGTCTGAACCGGTCTGAACCGGTCTGGATCGGTCTGAACCGGTCTGAACCGGTCTGGATCGGTCTGAACCGGTCTGAACCGGTCTGGATCGGTCTGAACCGGCCTGAACCGGTCTGGATCGGTCTGAACCGGTCTGGATCTGTCTGAACCGCACTGAACCGGTCTGAACCGGTCTGGACCGGTCTGAACCGGACTGAACCGAACCGGGTCTGAACCTGACCCGGACTGAACCGGTCTGAACCGGTCTGAACCGGACTGAAACGTACCAGGTCTGAACCTGACCGCGACTGTACCGGTCTGAACCGGTCTGGATCGGTCTGAACCGGTCTGGATCGGTCTGAACCGGTCTGGATCGGTCTGAACCGCACTGAACCGGTCTGAACCGGTCTGAACCGTACTGAACCGGACTAAACCGAACCGGGTCTGAACCTGACCGGGACTGAACAGGTCTGAAGCGGTCTGGATCGGTCTGAACAGATCTGGAACGGTCTGAATCGGTCTGAACCGTACTGAACCGGTCTGAACCGGTCTGGACCGGTCTGAACCAGTCTGGACCGGTCTGAACCGTACTGAACCGGACTGAACCGAACCGGGCCTGAACCTGACCGGGACTGAACCGGTCTGAACCGGTCTGAACCGGTCTGAACCGGTCTGAACCGTACTGAACCGGTCTGAATCTGTCTGAACCGGACTGAAACGTACTGAACCGGTCTGGATCGGTCTGAAACGGTCTGAACCGGACTGAAACGTACCGGGTCTGAACCTGACCGTGACTGAACCGGTCTGGATCGGTCTGAAACGTACCAGGTCTGAACCTGACCGCGACTGTACCGATCTGAACCGGTCTGGATCGGTCTGAAACGGTCTGAACCGGACTGAAACGTACCGGGTCTGAACCTGACCGGGACTGAACCGGTCTGAACCGGTCTGAACCGTACTGAACCGGTCTGGATCGGTCTGAAACGGTCTGAACCGGACTGAAACGTACCAGTTCTGAACCTGACCGTGACTGAACTGGTCGGGACCGGTCTGAACCGGTCTGAACCGGTCTGGATCAGTCGCAACCGGTCTGGACCGGTCTGAACCGTACTGAACCGGTCTGAACCGTACTGAAACGTACCGGGTCTGAACCTGACCGTGACTGAACCGGTCTGGATCGGTCTGAAACGTACCAGGTCTGAACCTGACCGCGACTGTACCGATCTGAACCGGTCTGGATCGGTCTGAAACGGTCTGAACCGGACTGAAACGTACCGGGTCTGAACCTGACCGGGACTGAACCGGTCTGAACCGGTCTGAACCGTACTGAACCGGTCTGGATCAGTCGGAACCGGTCTGGACCGGTCTGAACCGTACTGAACCGGTCTGAACCGTACTGAACCGGTCTGAACCGTACTGAACCGGTCTGAACCGTACTGAACCGGTCTGAACCGGACTGAAACGTACCGGGTCTGAACCTGACCAGGACTGAACCGGTCTGAACCGGACTGAACCGTACTGAACCGGTCTGAACCGTACTGAACCGGTCTGGATCGGTCTGAAACGGTATGAACCAGACTGAAGCGTACCGGGTCTGAACCTGACCGGGACTGATCCGGTCTGAACCGTACTGAACCGGTCTGAACCGGTCTGAACCGGACCGGGTCTGTACCGACCCGGAACTAGGAACGGATCCGGAACTAGGAACGGATCCGGAACGCGGGAAAAGAACGCATGCGGAAAAAAGACCCGTACTGAACCTATTCCTTTATACGTGGGGAAATACTCATGGACGCCCGGCCGGCCTCTGGTAGTCGGCGGGTAGTCGGACTCTTACCGACAAAAACCTCACGGTGGTCGTCGTAACGGTTCTGAGGAGCGTCCCAGTTCCTGTCGTTAATTCGTTCCCAGGACGCTCCTTCGTCCTTCTCTCCCTGATTTGTTGTATGGGAGGCAGCCTGGTTATGAATGGCAGAGAGGGCGTGATCACTCGCCCCCTAGCGGCACATTTCCTGGGCCGTCGAGCAATTTCGAGGAGCAACCCAGACCCTCCTCGGCTTGACGGCTTTTACTTCTCCGTGCGCTTCTATGATGGCGGCGGTGGTGGTGGTGCCGCGATCACGCGGCGGAGTATCGATGCTCCTCCCCTTCCTCTGCGGGCTATCCTGACGGGGTCGCCTCGCTTCTCCCTGTTCCTCTCCGCCCGCTACTTCGCTAGCATGACTTGCTTGCAGAATGTGCGGACGGCGGCCAACTCCTGTGGGCCCCTCGCCGTGGCCTCGACGACCGCTTCAGGTGCTAATCTATAGCGTATGGTGAGGCGCAGTACGCGGCGCGGTTCTTCCCACGCTGGGCATAACTCCAGCGTGTGCTGCGCCGTATCCTCCTCCTCTTCGCAGTGGTGACAGATGGACGTCACCTCCCGCTGGGTCCTTCGCAGGTGTTCGGCAAACGCGCCATGGGACGTGAGCACCTGCGTCATCCTGTAAGTGAGCGAAACACAGCCGCGGTCTCTCCACGCCTCCCAGTTGGGAAGGACGGCGCGAACGGCTCGGTGCGGCCGAGTGACGTCCTCCTGCTGTAATTGGGAGCGCCATCCTTCCCATATCCTGTGCCTGGCCTCCCTCCAAACGTCTTGGGCCGGTTGGTTGCAGTCCGAACCTAGAGCCCTCCGTTGATTGAACACCTGTTGGAGTGCGAGGGCCAGCAGTTCCAACGGGGGAGACGCGGCTAGCACGGACGCCGACGCGTGGGATACGGTTCTGTTTCCCCTCGCTATTCTTATAGCGGTCATACTGTAACCTAACCCCAACTTAACTCCACCTGCTGCCGTCCACCTATCCTGTCGGGAATGAAATCCCGTTCTCTTACGCTCTCCGACACCTCCTTCCGCAACATCACCTTATAACGCTTATTAACGAAATAATTCCTAAAGAGCTTTCGAACGCGAAAATTTTTTCAAAGTCCCTACGCTACAACGTCGGTACACGATACGCTTTCTATTACTATATGCGAACGTGCAGTATCGGTTTTGGGTTGGGCTAGATTCGAACGAGCGAGCGCAGCGAGCGAGCAGCGATTGCAACTTGCAACTTGCACGCTAGACGCGTACTCCATATTTTCTTGCGTATATTTCCATTATTTCGACCTACGAATCCAAGGTCTTTTCCACTGCACGTTGACCCGCACGTACTCGGAATACGCGCGAGCGAGTACGTGACGCGACAATTTGAAAGAACTAAGCAATCGTGAACCGATAAACAGCGAAACCAATCGTTTCTGAATAAGGTGAGCCACAGAGGAGTTTTTTTTTTTTTTCAAAGATGAACTCGGAGGAAGGATTTCTTGATAGGCAAGTATCGTTGGACAGACTGAGCTTACAACACACATAACATATGTATCTATCTTACGACTGATTTAGGCTAAATTGCACTCATCCTGCGGTCTCCAACGATGTACTACGTTGCAGTCTAGTATAGATCATACGTAATTCTCTTAGTGGCTTTTGGTGACCCAATCTGGACTGGTGCGTAGTTCTTTGCTTGGTATCGTTTTCCAAAGATTAATCGTATGATCAAATTTTGGAAAACGATGCCAATTACCAGGTCTCACCACGAGGAGGTGACTACGCACGAGACCCGCCCATGGGTTATTTAACATTACGCATCGATCTCGACATTCAACCTATTGGCAGAATGTCGAGTTCCGACTCTACTTGACCATGGGCCTGCGTTAAGGGATAGTTGTTTCGTAGCCTAACTGCGAAACAAATATCTCCAACGCAGCGGTTACATGAATCTTTACAAACGTAGATCAACATATATAACGCAACATCCATCTCCCACACAACAATTACATTGATCGTTACAAATATCGTACAATAATTCGCAACCCTACCGGCAGCATTCCGTATCAAAGACACATTTGCCTAACATGGAACGAAAGAAAAGAAAATGAGGCTACTATGGAAACGGAGCCCCAATAATGAGACGATGGAAGAAAATCCGCGGTTCGCCCGGAACGAACGTAATCGCGATCTCTCGAAAGAACTAACAAACCTACGTGACGTACTCCCGTGCACCCGATAACCCTAAGGTTCGGCGGAAAGCCCAAGCATTGACCTTCTCTCGATTCCTGTCACGTCGTTTGAAACTTATCACGGTCGATGGCATTTACCGATGATACCCGTGTCCAGCGAATGGGCCTGCAATTTAACACACTCCAACTGTATAAGTGGAACCCGGGGAGGGACCGCTGAACAGGATTACGAAGGCAAGGCCCCAACTGAACAGTGGGGTCCACCCCCGCGGGCCCGAACAGAATTACGGAGGACGTGAAACGCAGGCCCCTGTCCGAGTACCAAAGTACCAATCGGACAGGATCGCGGACGTGCGACTCGATCGTCAACAGATTTACAGGTATCACCAGCGCGATGACAACTCTCGCGATTCGAGACAAACGACGAGCAGTCGTCGAGTAGTCACCAAGACAGAGGTGTCCTTGGGGCGACTTACGAATTCAAAGAGTTGTCCAGTGCACGTTGACCCGTACGCACCCGGAATACGCGCGAGCGAGTACGCCACGCGACAGTTTGAAAGAACTGAGCGACCGTGAACCCATAAATCGCAAGTATAACAACTCCAGTGTGGTAAGCGAGCGGAAAGGGAGGAGATTTTTCTTTTCTGGGTTCCAAGATGGTTAAGTGTGGTTGTACAGAATACGCTAACAATGCACTTAACATAGGTACATAGCTATCGATTAATTAAGGCTATAACGCACGCATCCCGCGATGTCCAACGATGTCCAACGGTGTCCCGCGGTGTCCAACGATGTCCAACGGTGTCCCGCGATGTCCAACGGTGTCCCGCGATGTCCAACGGTGTCCCGCGATGTCCAACGATGTCCAACGGTGTCCCGCGGCGTCCAACGGCGTCCCGCGACGTCCCACGTTGCAGTCCAGTATAGATCAACCAAAATTCTTTTGGCGACATTTGGAGATCCACACTGGACCAACGATGTCCCACGTTGCAGCCCAGTATAGATCATCCAAAATTCTTTTGGCGGCATTTAGAGATCCACACTGGACCGACGATGTCCCACGTTGCAGCCCAGTATAGATCATCCAAAATTCTTTTGCCGGCATTTGGAGATCCACACTGGACCGACGATGTCCCACGTTGCAGCCCAGTATAGATCATCCAAAATTCTTTTGGCGGCATTTGGAGATCCACACTGGACCGACGATGTCCCACGTTGCAGCCCAATATAGATCATCCAAAATTCTTTTGGCGGCATTTGGAGATCCACACTGGACCGACGATGTCCCACGTTGCAGCCCAGTATAGATCATCCAAAATTCTTTTGGCGGCATTTGGAGATCCACACTGGACCGACGATGTCCCACGTTGCAGCCCAATATAGATCATCCAAAATTCTTTTGGCGGCATTTGGAGATCCACACTGGACCGACAATGTCCCACGTTGCAGCCCAGTATAGATCTTCCAAAATTCTTTTGGCGGCATTTGGAGATCCACACTGGACCGACGATGTCCCACGTTGCAGCCCAGTATAGATCATCCAAAATTCTTTTGGCGGCATTTGGAGATCCACACTGGACCGACGATGTCCCACGTTGCAGCCCAGTATAGATCATCCAAAATTCTTTTGGCGGCATTTGGAGATCCACACTGGACCGACGATGTCCCACGTTGCAGCCCAGTATAGATCATCCAAAATTCTTTTGGCGGCATTTGGAGATCCACACTGGACCGACGATGTCCCACGTTGCAGCCCAGTATAGATCATCCAAAATTCTTTTGGCGGCATTTGGAGATCCACACTGGACCGACGATGTCCCACGTTGCAGCCCAATATAGATCATCCAAAATTCTTTTGGCGGCATTTGGAGATCCACACTGGACCGACGATGTCCCACGTTGCAGCCCAGTATAGATCTTCCAAAATTCTTTTGGCGGCATTTGGAGATCCACACTGGACCGACGATGTCCCACGTTGCAGCCCAGTATAGATCATCCAAAATTCTTTTGGCGGCATTTGGAGATCCACACTGGACCGACGATGTCCCACGTTGCAGCCCAGTATAGATCATCCAAAATTCTTTTGGCGGCATTTGGAGATCCACACTGGACCGACGATGTCCCACGTTGCAGCCCAGTATAGATCATCCAAAATTCTTTTGGCGGCATTTGGAGATCCACACTGGACCGACGATGTCCCACGTTGCAGCCCAGTATAGATCATCCAAAATTCTTTTGGCGGCATTTGGAGATCCACACTGAACCGACGATGTCCCACGTTGCAGCCCAGTATAGATCATCCAAAATTCTTTTGGCGGCATTTGGAGATCCACACTGGACCGACGATGTCCCACGTTGCAGCCCAATATAGATCATCCAAAATTCTTTTGGCGGCATTTGGAGATCCACACTGGACCGACGATGTCCCACGTTGCAGCCCAGTATAGATCTTCCAAAATTCTTTTGGCGGCATTTGGAGATCCACACTGGACCGACGATGTCCCACGTTGCAGCCCAGTATAGATCATCCAAAATTCTTTTGGCGGCATTTGGAGATCCACACTGGACCGACGATGTCCCACGTTGCAGCCCAGTATAGATCATCCAAAATTCTTTTGGCGGCATTTGGAGATCCACACTGGACCGACGATGTCCCACGTTGCAGCCCAGTATAGATCATCCAAAATTCTTTTGGCGGCATTTGGAGATCCACACTGGACCGACGATGTCCCACGTTGCAGCCCAGTATAGATCATCCAAAATTCTTTTGGCGGCATTTGGAGATCCACACTGGACCGACGATGTCCCACGTTGCAGCCCAGTATAGATCATCCAAAATTCTTTTGGCGGCATTTGGAGATCCACACTGGACCGACGATGTCCCACGTTGCAGCCCAGTATAGATCATCCAAAATTCTTTTGGCGGCATTTGGAGATCCACACTGAACCGACGATGTCCCACGTTGCAGCCCAGTATAGATCATCCAAAATTCTTTTGGCGGCATTTGGAGATCCACACTGGACCGACGGTGTCCCACGGTGTCCAACGGCGTCCCGCGACGTCCAACGACGTCCCACGTTGCAGCCCAGTATAGATCATCCAAAATTCTTTTGGCGGCATTTGGAGATCCACACTGGAACAACGGTGTCCAATGGCGTCCCATGGTGTCCAACGGCGTCCCAGGGTGTCCAACGGCGTCCCGCGACGTCCAACGACGTCCCACTTTGCAGTCCAGTTTAGATTATACAAAATTCTTTTCGTGGCATTTTTGATCCAAACTGGACTGTAGTGGCGTAGTTCTCAACTTGGTATCGAATCATTGTACAATATTGGTACTGAGCGATGTAGTCGTTTTCCAAAAATTAATCTACTGATTAATTTGCGAAAACGACTACATCGATCGCGTACAAACATTGTAGAATAATTCGCAACCGTACTGGCAACATTCGGTATCAAAGATACATTTGTCTTACTTGGAACGAGAGAAGGAAAATGAAACTATTGACACTGCATATGTAATTTAAAGTCTTACAAAAGAGACATACGATTCGTTGTACTAAACTTGTGAAGATATCGAAAAGTTATATCCTCCAACGCGATCACAATATGCTTCTCTTAATAATGGCAAAACAGAAAGAAGCCTGAACAATCAGACAATGAAAGAAAAATCATTTCGGTATCTAGCACAAATATTTAATATGCTATGAAATGTTCAAATATGTAACTAAAATGTATTTTCTGTAAATTCATTAATCTGAATCAAACTCATTTACTTGGATTTTATATATGGAATAAGCAGGCATCTTTAAAACGAGAACATTTGATACATGAAAAATAAACTACTACTAATGGTCAATTATAGATCAAATTACTATTGACTAAATTCTAACAAATATAGAGAATCATTTGCATCTTTTTAATCGAAACTAGGGTTACGTTGAAAACAAGAATTTTAAGTAATTGAATTTAAACTGAATTAAAAATTGAAATGTTCATTTGGAGTAACTAAGATGAGAGAAAACCCGATTATTATAAAATCACTTGCTTTATCTTTTAACTTTTACAGTATCTGTTACTTTCTACAACGACATAGTGATTTGCAACATACTGAACCGAAAGGTATGGGCACAAGTCATTTTTTGCAGAATTTTTACTACAAACGCGACGATTATCGCGAATGAACTTTTGTTTCGTGCAAATGAAATTCGAATATTTATAAAATTCTACATTACTGTTAAAAGATTAGAAGTATCGCGGTCGAAAAAATTCTAAAAGTTATGGTTCTAAGAACGAACAATCACCAGCATTAATTCCAATCGCGATGAATTAAATTTTAAAAAATATTTCAAGCCTTCGTAGCAACATTGAGATATTTCATTATAATACTTTCTTACGCATGAAATCGCTCACAATTTCATACATGTAAATATATATACATATCATACATTCGTAATAAAGTTCTGTATTTTAGCAGTCATGGTAACGTTAACGTTGACAAAGGAATATGTCTTATAGCAGTATTTTCAGTAATAAACGTAGTAATAAGGGGTGCATTAATGAGGGGCGCTGAAAAAGAAACAAAGCAGTAGCCAGAAGGGCTACTAAAATTCGATCGTCTTCCACTCTATATAAACCCGATCAACGCGCCGAGAGTGGAACTGAATATTCTCGTTTCGCAACGCTAATTTACTATTAATATTTATGAAGCAGAAAATTCTCAACATCAAACGCGAAGAGTGCTTTGTTATATGTGCAATATCAATTAATCTATCAAAAAAGGAAAAGTGAAAATTCCCGAAATTTGAGACGCAACGCTAATAAGTATAAATCTACGCACTCGTATTTAAGCAATACGCAACACTAATATCGAGAGGCAACCATTTAGGAGGTTGCTCATGAACGATCACACTTGCACAGCTCTTGCAGCTGTATCGTGTGATCCAGGAACAGTGTCCGACAAATGCAGTCGGAGGGTCTGGGCATTTTATAAACGCAACTCTACTTAAGAAAACGCGATCATTCGATATCGCAACGCTAACAGGAAAAATTAGTAGAACTCGCGATGCAACAATATCGCAACGCTAACTCTTATAGTGAATGTAATAAAAATTACTATTTACTATATGAAAAAGATACTTCAAATATTCTGGTATTGCTACTTGCAATATTACATTGCAATACTATAAAATTCATTGGAAACTAACATCTTTATAATCTAATTTTAAACAATAGAAAACAGGATAAATTCTGATACGTATAGTTCTGTAAGAAATTCTATAAATTCATAATAAAATTTGCAAAAGACAATTCGCAACTCTAAAGCAAACGCGACTATCCTTTTATCGCAACTCTAATTCAAACCGTAATCATTTTCTCGCCACACTAATAAAAAGTCGCGGTGTTATTTCGCAACTCTAATACAACCCGTAATTAATTTGTCGCAACACTAATAAAAAAAATCGCGATTTGCCCAATGGGACGATGGACCGATATATACATCGGTCAGAAAAGCTAAGACTACTACTACTACTACAAATACTAAAAGCGAGCATAGTGACAAAGTAGTAACAATAATGACTTCCCATGCTCTGGATGACCCAGAGGATGGGGAGCCATTAGTAGTTGCCCTCTTGAGTGGCAGTTTGCCGGGCCTCTTCGGCTTATAGCTTCTTCTTTCTTCGAGCGCAATGCCCGCTGAAACTTAAATCTAAGCTCGAGTCTTCTAAATCGCAAACAAAAAAAGAACTTATAAAGGTAAAATAAAAATATAAACCGCGGAAGCTGAATGAAGTGCGCATGGACTGACCAACGATCACAGCGGTGATCGTTGCCCACTCGCATGTGCGTGCTCGAGCGATAAACGTTCGTTCGCCCACTCGCGACCGCGACCGCGAAATTCGAAAAATCGGCAGGCAAAACCAGAGACGAGAGCATGCTCTACTCGTGCCAGTTTCACCGTCGATTTTTCAAATCAGATTTCCAGAAACAGGTTGGTCACGCGAAAAAGCGCCTACCCGACCAGAGACTGTGCCAACCTGCCCGGCCCTACCTACTTATAATTAACAGGCATACCAGAAAGTATACTACCTATCCTACCTAGCGCTATATTTAAAAAATGGCAAAACGAGCACACCAACACACTCGCTCCACGGTTCTCACACAAACGCCCGGGTGCAAAGATCCTACACTAGAGAGGACGTCCCGGGACGCCTCCGACACCCGAGCTTGACACAACATGCACACTCTAAGGTACGTACCTTTTTCCTGAAATCGACTGACGAAGGCTAGTGACCATTGCGTAAAACGTGATAAAACACGTCTGAGGAAAGGATATCGTCAAAATAAATGCAAGTAAACTTGGAATTATAATTGTAATTGACGGCAATATTAAAAGCGTAGTTACACTTAATCGCGTGGATGATATTATCGCAACTTTTGATTGTGTCGAGACGTAAATTGAATCGATATATGTCCCGACATTTTTAATATTTGAAGTTTTAAGGAATGAGAAAAACGACGCAATTCCACGACCTAACAACACACATACATAATGTGGAAAATACGTCGTGCACGATACACTAATACATCGTCAGTCGCTGAGAAATTATTACATTGCTTAATTCTAGATCATCGTGCCCAATGTCTTTCTCCCATTCAAGTAGCACCTGGGCACGTGAATGAGATCCTGACAATGGACACGGAAAGGGTTAAACCTGAAAATCCTGATCTAAAAATATGATTAGTTTGTGTAATTTTTATTTAACGGACTAACGTTCTTTGATTTCATATTCTACTACTTCGTATCTGATTAAATCTACTTTATTAATTTAACAGTAACTAAGTGACTCTACTTTATTAATTTAATAAATCGGAACAAAATTTTAATGTTGCAAAAAAGGTAGCGTTAATTGAAAAAAACTGAGACTCGATCAAATGGAATTATTGACTCTAAATATATTATTAAAAAAGAAACAATCTCAGGCGATCTCTTTATCAAAGCACATACTCGAAAGTGCAGAAGCAGTGTTCAAAATTATTGCTTTGATTTAAAAATCTGCCTGTCGCGAAGTGTCTTCTTGCACGTATAATTTCACACATTCTCGTACGGGAAAAAATGAATTTTAACTCGTATTTTAAATTCTAATCGAAATGAAATAAACGAACGTGACTTAATATCGTCACCATCGATTCATTGTTTAAGATTAAGTATATGTATGTCATACAGGTATATTCGTGTAGATATTTGCCGATTGCAAATATTCATACGGAATATTAACATGTATATGCATAAATAGCACGAATATATTCTCAAGTGTATATCCCTAACCTAATTATTAAAAAACTAATTATTATAATCGCGTTGTGCAAGAAGACCTATCCTAAATTAATAAATTTCAAAAAAAATGTTACTACTCACGGGTATAAAAAGTACCCGCGGTCACTATGCTCGCAAAAAAAATTCTACGTATACAACCAGTCACCCGTGCCGATTCGGACCTTTCGTCCTACGACATGATTGAGTGACCGGAGGAACAGAAATGCATGCGACTCACCGTTCGAAGCGGAGAAACAGAGGACGTCATCAGGGAGACTGACATCAGGCGGGAACCGTGTAAGGTCCAGTGGTGGAAATGGAGGTTGCGAAAAATCTGTTACAGAACAAAACACGATGAGTGATTGCTGATTATTTAACAAGTTGGAGATAATGAAAAACGAAGGTTTATTAACTTTAGTAACTTTAGTAGTAATAAAGATTGAAAATCTAATAAACTTTGATAAGTATAAAAACTAAAACTCTAATATGAAAGTTTAAAATCTAAAAATTAGGAATCTAATGATTTGTGAAATATGTTAGTCATTTGCTTCATAATTCGGTATTGAGACTTTAACACTTACTTTATTTTAATGAAAGAATAACCTCAGAAAATGCTAACCTCCCAAATTTTCAATCGAATTGCATTTCTTAATTGATAGTGATGAAAAAAAAATGTACAGAACAGACATAATTGAAGCACGATATGTAAAAATACTTACATTCTTGGCTTTTGAGCCACCATCGGGGCATTCCCAAACAAGACAAAGAAGTTGAAGCTGTGATATGTCTATAACAAAACATAAGATATCATTAATATCGTTAATACATAATAACAAACTTGAAAATTTAGGAATAATAAAGACTAAACTCTAATAAGTGTGTAAATTGGAAATCTAATATAAGAGTTTGAGAATAAAACATTCAGTCATTTTTTATACGTATCAGACAGTTTTATTGTACTTTAATGTTAAGACTCTAAGACTTCGTTTCAATTAAAAAGGACATTTACAGCTTTCTAAAATATCCATCGTTTTTATTTTAGAATTAACAACATTTCAAACAAAATATAATTAATAGAACAAATTGAAATACAATATATAAAACTACTTACATTCTTGAGCTCCTGGAGAGGCTTTATCCTCTTGAGGGAGGCACTGACTCTAATACCGAAAACGAATATTCATAAAAATAAATATAAAAAAAGAAAAATAAAAGACTACGTTATCGCGACCGTTTAAATTATAATCGGCGAACAAGAACTCTAATATCGCGTATAAATTTAATTCATAAAACTTTATTACTTTCGCGTGTGATTATTCGATCGAATTTAATGAAAACTATCGTGATTTTAAAATATTGAAAAGAAATTATTGCGTAGCAAACACTGACTCTACAACCGCATTGCGCGCGGTCACAAATATTCCCTGAAAATAAAGCTGTTTAAGGGCGGGTGTGGGAGGGAGTGGAAAAAGAAGCGAAACGTAGTTTCGACAATTTTTTTCTTTTTCCTATCGAACGTTTATTTAGAAAATACTGCTATTTTTTATAGACTTATAAATTATTATTAAGAAATTGGAACAAATATGAGAAATATAAGTTGAAAATTGTGAGATATTTCTCGATAGCGAACAAATGCTTACGAATACCGTGAACACGATGTAATCGTTTACAAGAATTATACTGTTCGCAATTGGAATATATACTGTGAATTTTCGTTATTAGAATACGAAATATACATTCCATTAATACACTATAGTCGCGTGTTATAAATATTGGAAAATATTTGCAAGAATTCAAAAGTTCGCCACTAAATATACTTAAAGAGTACTGCACAAACGCGCGCGAAACCTTGTTTCGAGGTATTTCAATCTAATTGTTACCAAGTTGCAAGTTTATGACGGTATAACTCAATTTGAAACAATAAGATAATTCGCTAAAAGTTCGTTTGAAATAAGAGAATAATTTCATACATCAGAAATAGAACAATAATTTATTTAATCGGCCTTACGTTCATCCTAGTATTTCAAATAATTAAGAAATTATCTATTATGAAATATGTGTCAAATATATTTTAAAATAAATATAAAATGCATATCAAACGTTACCCATGCTCGAATAAAAAGACAACAGAATTATTCATATTGTACAAAGCTGTATTAATTAAAATAAATTCATCGGATTGATCATTATATTGACCATAAAAATTTATCGGATTGATCGTTAATAGTCTTTGCGTACATATATTAATTTTCCTGTTACTTTTATATTATCCCTACTATCGATAAATAACTTGCACAAAAAATAACTAGAATTTAAAACAAATGTATAAAATAATTAAATGAAATCACAGTAAAACTCAAATTTTATTACAAAAACTTACGAAAGAAGCTAATATTAAAAGTTAATATAGTAACAGTATCATTTAGTAAATAGACGACTGAATAGAAATTAAAACAGAAAGTTTCAGAAAACCAGTTAATTTCATTATCTTAATGTTCAGTGAATCGTTAAATAAACGTGTATTAATTAAACCATATTAATTACGAGATTTACATAACAGTAAAAACCTAATTAAGAAACGATGCCATCCCGAAAGCACGCCACCAATAGATTGGGGTTAGTAACGAAAGAAAGAAAAAGACAGCGAAGCTATTGACACTGCATATGCAATTTCGTGTCATGCAAAATGAACATACGAGTCGTTGTACTAAACTGTTAACATTCTATTTTCGCGACTCTAAACTTTTAAGCATATCGAAAAGTTATCTTCCCTTAAAAATGAGAAAACAAGAAGAAGCCCGAACTAACAGGCGATGGAAGAAAACCGCGACGCGAACATATTCGTTCGCGATCTTTCAAAAGAATCAATGGACTCACGCGACGCACTCCCGTGCACGAAATAACTACAAGATTCAATGGAAAAGAAGAATAGATTTTATATTTCGTTCCAAGTCAGATAAGTATCATTGTACAGAATGGGCTCAGAATGGTTGACAGAGTGAAGACATATCCCACGGTGTCCAACGGTATCCAACGGTGTCCAACGGTGTCCAACGGTGTCCAACGGTGTCCAACGGTGTCCAACGGTGTCCAACGGTGTCCAACGGTGTCCAACGGTGTCCAACGGTGTCCAACGGTGTCCAACGGTGTCCAACGGTGTCCAACGGTGTCCAACGGTGTCCAACGGTGTCCAACGGTGTCCAACGGTGTCCAACGGTGTCCAACGGTGTCCAACGGTGTCCAACGGTGTCCAACGGTGTCCAACGGTGTCCCGCGATGTCCCACGTTGCAGTCCAGTCTAGATCATCCAAAATTCTATTCGCGGCTTTTGGTGACCCAAACTGGACTGGTGCGTAGTTCTTTGCTTGGTATCGTTTTCCAAAGATTAATCAACTGATTAATTTTTGGAAAACGATGCCAATTACCAGGTCTCACCACGAGGAGGTGACTACGCACGAGACCCGCCCATGAGTTATTTAACATTATATGCATCGGTCTCGACATTCGACCTATTGGCAAGAATGTCGAGTTCTGACTCTACTTGATCATGGGCCTGCGTAAAGAGATAGTTATTTCGTAGCCTAACCGCGAAACGCCCATCTCCTACGCAGCAGTTACACGAATCTTTACAAACGTAAAACAAAGCTTACACGACGCAATATCTATCTCCCACATAACGCAACATGTATCTCACACACAACGATTACATCGATCAGTACAAACATTATCTATCTTATGATTAATTAAGGCTAAAACGCATAATTACTTTGAATTAATGAAAGGACATGGTTATAAATTATTGGTATAATTGTTAAGAATTAATGGAGTAATTGTTTTAGATTAATGGCATAAATGTTAGAAATTAATGGCTTAAATGTATAAAATAACAGTTTAAATGCTATAATTTAATAGCTTAAATGTTGTGAATTAATAGTTCAAATGTTATAAATTAATGGCTTAAATGTATAAAATAACAGTTTAAATGCTATAAA
This sequence comes from Bombus campestris, assembly GCA_905333015.3. NCBI lineage: Eukaryota > Metazoa > Arthropoda > Insecta > Hymenoptera > Apidae > Bombus > Bombus campestris. The sequence goes on from HG995145.1 coordinate 34,881, forward strand.
TTGACAGTTTAAATGTTGTAAATGAATAGCTTAAATGTCGTGAATTAATAGTTGAAATGTTATAAATTAATGGCTTAAATGTATAATATAACAGTTTAAATGTTGTAAATTAATAGCTTAAATGTTGTGAATTAATAGTTTAAATGTTGTAAATTAATAGCTTAAATGTTGTGAATTAATAGTTTAAATGTTATAAATCAATGGCTTAAATGTATAAAATAACAGTTTAAATGCTATAAATTGACAGCTTAAATGTTGCAAATGAATAGCTTAAATGTTGTGAATTAATAGTTGAAATGTTATAAATTAATGGCTTAAATGTATAATATAACAGTTTAAATGTTGTGAATTAATAGGTTAAATGTTGTAAATTAATAGCTTAAATGTTGTAAATTAATAGCTTAAATGTTGTAAATTAATAGCTTAAATGTTATAAATTGACAGTTTAAATGTTGTAAATGAATAGCTTAAATGTTGTAAATTAATAGCTTAAATGTTGTAAATTAATAGCTTAAATGTTGTAAATTGATAGCTTAAATGTTATAAATTTATAGCTTAAATGTTGTGAATTAATAGTTTAAATGTTAGAAATTAATGGCTTAAATGTACAAAATAACAGTTTAAATGCTATAATTTAATAGCTTAAATGTTGTAAATTAATAGCTTAATTGTTATAAATTAATAGCTTAAATGTTATAAATTGACAGTTTAAATGTTGTAAATGAATAGCTTAAATGTTGTAAATGAATAGCTTAAATGTTGTAAATTAATAGCTTAAATGTTGTAAATGAATAGCTTAAATGTTGTAAATTAATAGCTTAATTGTTATAAATTAATAGCTTAAATGTTGTAAATTAATAGCTTAAATGTTATAAATTAAAGGTTTAGACGTTATAAATTAATGGTTTAGACGTTAGAAATTACTAGTTCAATGTTATTGTAGATATTTTTTTTTTTTATTTACCTTACGTTAAAGTTCTTCTTCGATGTTCACTCTCCGGGAGCTCAGGCTCGAAAAAGCTCGCGCGCGACTTGCGTGTTCCTTATATATCTTTACAAGGTGTCGGGATGTCAATCAAACGGTAACGATCTTTTGACATTGCAAAAGACGGTTTTTCCATTATAACAAACTCATATTGAACAATTTCTTAAATTTTTATCGTAAATTGGCGCCTTCAACGATTTAATACGATATCCATTTTTATCGTTTTAATAGTTTCTACAAGCTAAGACTACTTTCACACTTCTTTGATACTAGTTTTCGACTATTAATTAGTTTGAACAAAAAGGGGGAAAAGCCTAACGGCAGGCAGTCGATGACGTTCTGTGAAATAAGTTAAAGTATTAAATAATCGGGCAGATAAAATTCATATTAAGCATTATATTATATTATCGATATTCGTTCATTTACTCGTACTAATTGCAAAATTAAATGTTCTTTTTTCTTGAAGAACACCTACATCACTGCGTGCGATATTCAAAATTCTTATTTAATGCACATTTAAAAGTCAGGTACCTTTTTAATTCCTCTTAAGCGAAACGAGCAAATTTGCTCGTTATAGTTGTAACATGAAATGGCTGTTTTTTCTTCAATACCGCCTGCATCGCTGTACGTTATACAGATATTAATTATGTAGCGAATAATATGAACTAATTGGCTGTAATCACCGTTAGGTATTTCTTCGTTAGACCTATCAAAGGATCTATTAAGCTGTTACCGAGAGACTTATTGTTTACTTGAAGAACGGTTTGATAGTTATAAATTAATGTTTTAAATGTTTTTAATGTATGTTTCAGCTGTTATAAATTAATAGTTTAATTGTTATTAATAAATTTCTTAAATGTTGTTAATTATTGGTTGGATTCTTATAAATTAATGGTACAATTTTTATTAAATAATAGCTTAAATATTATGAATTAATGTCTTAATTGTTCTTAAGCAATGGTTTAAATGTTGTTAATTAACGGTTTGATTGTGAATTAATGCTTTAATTATTATTAATTAATAGGTTTAATGTTATAAATTTATAGTTTAAATGTTATAGATTAATGTATTAAATGTAATAAATAAATGTTCCAAATGTTGTTAATTAATGGTTTAAATATTGTAAATATATGTTTTAAATATCGTTAACTAATGATTTCATTCTCGTAAATTAATGTTTTAAATGTATTAAATTTATAGTTGAAATGTCACAACAGTCTTAATATTATAAATTAATGGCATAAATGTTATAAATTAATAGTTTAAATGTTAGAAGTTAATGGCTTAAATGTATAAAATAACAGTTTAAATGTTGTAAATTAAGAGCTTAAATCTAGTACAGGATCTTAGGAAGCTTCTCCAATTCCTTAGAGAGCATAAAGTTGGTATTTGTAAAAAAAAAAAAAAAAAAAGAAGGAAAAAAAACTAAATCACAGACACGTAGTGCGGTAGCTACAGCCACGACATTTTCTAATAATTGTTCATAACTGATTAATTAAAGGGAAATTCTGGTCGAAATCGGTGTGTGAATCTTGCCAAAGGTTCTACCTTCGTCTTACGATGCTGAAAATTCATGACTTTTACCAAGAAGAAGAGTAATTAAGAAATAATCGTAACATGGAGAAGTACAGGGAGAAGTACGTCTGTCCTTGTCGAGCAATATAACTCTCCTAGTCTAACAGGAGTTGAGATACCTTCTCGCATATTCTATTTTTTTTTTTTTTTTTTTTTTTTTTTAATATTTCGCATTCACAATTTGTCCAATTTTGGACATTTGGTAATTAGCTCCTGTTACTTTCCCACAGTACCAGCCGTCTTCCATAGATGGCAACGTCGATCGTACACGTCGATAATTCAGTTAGCAACAGTTATCCACGACGTCCCCTCGTCACCCAGGGGCAACTCCGTCAATTTTTGCATGATTTTCGCTACACGTAGCTAATTTACGATCTTTCGTGCGGAAAGGACTTGGTACAGAATCTACGGATGCTTCTACAATTCTTTGGAAAGTGACTTAATCGCGGAAAAGGTTGACTATAATAACCAATCGTGAAGTTGGCCAGTGGTCAACCTTTAGTCGCTTGTTTCAGGGGTAGAAGAATTTATATAATATTTGCATACGTAACAATTGCAGATATTTTACAACATTGTTAATTTTTGCAACTCGACAAAATATTTTATATTGATTAACAAACTTTCTCGACTTTTTTTCAAGCGTATATCGTTGTTCAGCAATTACGTTAATCATTAAATATACATGTAATTCTGATATTTTCACGCAGATAGTTCTACTCTAATTCTCTTTCTAATATAAGATTATGTTAATATGCTGTTTTAGGTCGACTATTCATTCAATTACTTGCATCGTTTTATTTAATAACGTTTATAATTTGTAATTGTAATATCTGGTAGAATTCCCTCTATATTTGAATCTGTCGTACGATAAATGCTCGTGTCCTTACCCATTTATATGACATGCCTACCCCAACCAGGCACGGTACTCTTCTTCTCTTCCTTCCCATTCCTACCAAACGTACAACAAAAATTGCTTACGGGAGCAAAATCGGTCAGCATTCGCTATCTCGAGACGGTTTGAACACACCACCCCGGGGAAGAAAACCCAGGGTGAAGAAACGAGCCCCCTGCAACAACAACGGGGCTCCGCACGCAGCCTCGAGAATCCAACACGTCACCAAAGAAGTTATGAGTCCGACACCTTACCGCGGAGCTAACCGGGCTCTTTACGTGTTGCTTGCTTAAACCTACATTTATGTTTAATCCATTTTTCCACAATCACCGCTCTTTTATCTTCTATCTTTTCATCAAAAAAATATTTTAAATACATCCTATTATTCTCTACCCTTTTTTTCATTCGCCATCCATTTACCACTTATTAAATTTATCAGATCCTATACATTTCTCTCTTCTTTCTGTGCCAACTTTCCTTTTTCAAATAACGTTACACCTTTCAACAATTTCCTTTCTCCCCAATGGACCATCTTTTCGGTATATCAAGCAAATTTATACCAGAAAGAAAATAAACGTAGATACGCACAGATACACGTCACAGTCCAATTCTTGGTTAAATTTCGCCCATAAGCGTTGGTCATCTCTCTACTTACTCATCTCTGCTTGTAGGGAGTAGGGAATGATTGCGTATCGTGTCTATTCAATTCTTAGTCAATGATAAAAGCCAGACAAATAAGGTTAAATGTTCATATTATACTGTGTAATGTATAAATAGTAAACAGATTAGCAGCAGATTGTCTTTATATTTTGTGAACATAAAATAATATACGATCTGTTCATACATTGCATATATTATTTATATATTGTAATACTAACTCGTGATTTTTTAAAATATCAATATGAGGCCGCAAGTAATTGACACGAAAACTAATTCTCACGCATCCGGAGAAGCTGATGAATGCCTTTTCGAATATTTACACGCTGAGATAGTTAATTATACTCTGAGTAAATCATGTAAAAATAAGGTAATTATGCACAGTATCATAAATTTTACATAATTCAAGAATTTTGCACTACGTGATATTATATAGGTATTTCTCCCTATTTCTTTTTTGTATCCCTTATATCCTTTATTATTTTATATATATATTTGACCAACATTTTTTGTTTAAATAAAACATTATTTTTACAACTATCTTTTAAACCATTAAATGTTATATTTTATTGTGTGCTTTAATTTTGTTGACATATTTAAAAATACACATCATTAGTTGAGCAATATACAATGAAATGTGTCATTCCTATAAATGTATGATTAATACATTTTTTATCGTTTGTTGTGATAATATATTTTTAGATTTTTAAATCCTACAATAAAGCATTAGTCACTCGGTGAAAGAGAAACAACAAATGTCTTATTATTTTTTGTAATTATCAATTTATAAATATATTAAATTTACGAATTTTAATATCAAACCTTAAAACTTTCATTTTTATATTCAATTTTATTGGATCAAATCCTGATACTTTGATATTAAAATTTAAATATTATAAAAACATTATAACTTGTACGATAATATCTACATAATATTTAATATATAAAGGAAGGTGAAGAAGAGCTGTCTCGACTAGAATGGATGGGATTCAGTGTTGGCTACAGAATCATTGAACGATTGACGAGGGAATGGAATCGATTTAAAGATGAATTGGATATGATAAAATTTATTTGTACTGATTTTTGGTCTGGTCTTTATCATAAACAAATTGATAATTTAAGGACAAATCACCACGGTGTATATGTATTACAAGACAACTCATTTCGGTTATTGAATAAAGTAGGTACTAATAGTAATAAACAATATCTTCAGGAAAGTCCACGCTTATTGACATTTACTTGTGGACTTTTAAGAGGAAGTTTAGCTAATCTCGGAATTATTAGTACCGTTAATGCAGAAATTTCTACGTTACCAAGTTGTAAATTTCATGTACAAGTTCAAAGAATTTAATGCTCGTAAATACGATGCAAAATCGTGTTTAATAAAAATTAATACATATTACGAAATAATATCTAACGACTAGGTTTTTCATAAAAATCAGAGAATCAGAATATACGTTTTGTCTAATTGTAACAACAGGTAGTGCGTTAAAACGTACATTTGATTGAGTTATCATAAACCATATATTTTAATGCAAAATAATTTTTATAAGGATTTATTTATTAAAAGTGTATATATATATAATTTTTTTTCTACAAATGTGTAAAATTAATCATATAATAAGTTTCACATTTTTTTCAAAATGAGTATCTATATACTTTAAGTGCACTGTATTTAATTTAAATGCATAAAATAACTGGAAATGCTAGTTATAAGTTTCCAAGTATATACATCCAATTTCATTTGTAGCTACAGAGTATAATAAAAGTAAAAACTATGAAAAACATAATTATAATGAAACAAACGAGTAAGATAATCTTAAAAGTGGTTTAACGATTGTATGTTAATGTTTAAGACCTAATACATCGAATGATTATTAGATGTTGTATCCGTTATTTTTAGTAATAAAATTCAAAATATGAAATTGGTTTAGGACTCCAACAAAAGCATCGTCGCGTTCATCATCTAAAATTACCGCATACGATTCTTTTTCAAGAATCCGTGATAAATATCCAAGACATGCTGAATACTTAACTTTAACATATTGTTTAACCATAGTCTTTTCTACAAAGTCTGTATAATTTACTGCACCAGATATTATGTTTGACAAAATTTTATTCAAACTAATAACACCTTTTATATGTATATCATTATCACTAATAAGCAGCAGTTGTACATCTGTATTTTTAATCATTTGAATAGCTTCTTGACATGTTACTGTATTTTCCTTCAACAAAGATTGTTTATCAAAAGATAAATTTGAAACTTTCATATTCCACCACCACTTATTTGTTTCAATTTGACATGTAGTTTGCTGCAATTTATTCAATGATACATCATTTTAATTTCTAATAAAACAGACGTACAGTATTTGTATAGATTGAAATTATGTATAATTTACCAAAAATCCTCTAGCTTCCATCCAGTGGTTGGATACAAATTTAGTTAAATAATTTCGTATTCCATCGGGTAAAACAATAACTATACGTTTTTCTTCGGAAATATCTTTAGCTATCTTTAGGGCAGCTATAAGCGCAGAGCCGCTGCTACCACCACATAGTAAACCTTCTTCACGTATAAGCATTCTAGCAGCATTTAATGATTCGCAATCCTCGACTTTTACCCATTTATCGATTACGTTACGATCTAACACTGTAGGTACAAAATCGTACCTAAAAACAATTTTATCGATCATCCAAAATGCAAAAAAAGATACTGTAGAAAAGAATGTTATACCCACCCAATTCCTTCTACTTCGTAAAAGCCAACTTCTGAATCTTGCGATTCAGAATCTAAAATACTTCCTTTGGGATCTACAGCAATGATTTTTATATCTGGTGATAATTCTTTCAGTTTTCGCGCAATACCTGAAACAGTACCGCCAGTGCCCGCACCAGCCACTACATAATCTAATTTCCCCTCGCACTGCTTCCAAATTTCAGTTGCAGTTTGATCATAATGAGCCAATGGATTTCCAGGATTAGTATACTGAGCGATACAATATAAATAGAAAGTAATAAAATTGTACGATATTTAATAATATACAAACACGTGTACACATATATGTGACATTACCTGATCAAGAATAATGCTATTTGGTATCTCTGTTTGCAACTTTTGTGCAACGCTGATATGAGCTTCTGGACTATCCCAACTTACTTCTGTTGGGGTTCGAACAATTTCAGCACCAAGTGCACGAAGTGTTGACACTTTCTCATCAGACATTTTTTCTGGCATAACAATAATGCATCTATATCCCCTAACTGCAGCAACCATTGCCAAACCAATCCCAGTATTACCACTTGTAGGTTCGATGATGGTATATCCTGGCTTTAGCAAGCCTTTCTCTTCTGCATCCTGCACCATCCTATATGCAATTCTGTCTTTCACAGAACCACCAGGATTAAGGAATTCACATTTTACATCTAAAAGTAAACTAATATTTAATTATATCAAATTTCTAAACTACATATTGAATAAACAAAATTAATACTAACACATTTCACATTTAATCCCATAAGATTTTGGGATGTTATTTAATTTTATGAGTGGAGTTTGCCCAATAGTAGTTAAAATATTAGGAAGTATCTTGGTACGGTCGCCATTTCTGAAATAAAAATCATATTAATACAATGTAGAGAAAGTCAACATTGAAATTCAAAAAAAGAAAAGAAAGCTTCATATAAAATATAAACACTTACATAACAAAGTAAATAACCATACTATACAAATATTAAGAATAACGGTATTATATTTGATTTAAAATTTTCCAAGTATTTCTTATTTTTAAAGAATAGGCTAAGTATAGTAAGACAAAAAGAATTATTTATTTGAATTTTTGAACCAAAACTTTTACAGTTGTCTTTTAGATCTTTGAAATAAATATTTCCTGTTATCTCAAATGATTATAATATGTTATTGATTTACGAAATTCAACTTTCCATAACTAAAATTTCATTAAAAAAACAAATTTTTGTAATAAATTGTAGTCTTCTTACTCTAATTTTTAAGTACTTATTATTCCAATTTTGAAAGTAATAATCTTATAATCATGGATTATTCAATGCTAGTCTAACAATATAGTATAACGAAGGGCAAATATATATGAATAAAATTTAAAGAATATATGTACACACAGATGTGTTCAACTTTTAAGTCACGTAACTATGTAGTTGTAAGAAGTTAAACAGAAAACATACATACGGATATGTGTTTCTTCTATTATATAATGTTATCTACATCAAGAATCGTGAAATTTATTCACAGAAAAATATAACCTACATTAATAGAAAAAATAAAATGAAACGGTTATATAATTATGTAATTATTATATGTATAATGGACTTAATCAACGATATGGTTGTAGATAATTTTTATGTTATAATTACATCTTTATTATACCGCAAGATATTATTTGATTATACCTTCTATCTTTTCACTGAGTATGACGATGACGTATCTATGACAATAATTTCAGTTACACTAGATTAATACTTCTAATCTTTTTTTTTTTTTTTTTTGTTAATACTTTTGTTATAAACTTACTCTATTCTACATGTATGTGGTGAATTTGTTGCGTTTAACTCCCACGTGCAGCTACTAGAGCGATTAGGCTTCTTAAATTCCATGATCAAGATTTAAATTACACTCTAGTTTTTTTAATAAAAAAATTAAAATAATCTTCAAACTCGATACAACCAAACGATTTAAATATTATATATACAAGATTTTTTAACTAATATATCCCAAAATTAATAAAAACGAAGATGCTTGCGATGAATGCTACATACATGTGCTTTATGATAAGCATGATGTTATCATCTGTGTTACAACCACTACTTATTTGACATTATTGGTTATCTTTTCGTAATCATGATTTTTGATTTCGTTTTTTACTAATAACGTACTCGCTATTACAAGTGAAATGCAATTTCTAAAGTATAAAAATAAAATATATATATATTATATTATATTATATTATATTGTATTATATTATATTATATTATATTATATTATATTATATTATATTATATTATATATATACACATATAAACGCACGTATATATACCTATACGTAATCAATTAATGAATTTGCAGTATTCATGAAAACTATTATACAAATGTCGCAATAAGGACATTACGCTAAAATTTAAGGACTAATATAGTGACCATTTCTCAATAATTGATGATTACATATCATACATAAGGTTTTTGCGAAGAATGTTGTTTCCACGCGTAACTACTAACTGTGTTATTTAATATATACATTGATTAAATAAAAAAAGATACAGCTACATTCACGAAATTTATCCAGCTTTTATTTTACGTAATTGATACATTTTATTTTATGTTACTAAACGATTATTGATTAAACTATATTATAATATCACGTTCATACTAATTTTTTGAAAATTTTGATTCGTATCGGACCGGAAAAGAGAATATGCCATTTCAATATGGTGAATCGTTTTTGAAGTACTCATTGTCGGTACTTTTTGTTTCTTTTTAAACATTGATATACATTGATAAAAATTTTGTTAAGGAAGTACGAACTTGATAATTAAACAGAAGGTTAATAGGAATTATAAGTCTACATGAATGACAACGATTGATGTGTATTCGGTAACGGTTCACGTTTCTAGTTGAGATGGATTGTCGTTACTGCAACGATTATACAGTTCGTAAAAAGTCACACGTATGTTCTGCTTCTAAAATGTATTAACAGTAAAAAATACTGCATTACATTATCGGTACCTATTGTATTGTAATGCCATCGTTCGGTAGAAATTGTTGTATTCTATTCTAAAATTGTGACAAGTTCATAGCATTCATCAAACAAAACTTACTAGTAGTACACTGTATAATTACATATTATGCACTTTGAAGTGGAATCTGTTCAAAAATATCCAACCACAAACATGTATGTAATTTTACAAAGAATTTTACAGTGATATTCTTATTTCACATTATTTTGTATTTTTTTTCTTTTTTTTTTTTATTGTTTATTCATTTCATTTACGTATATATTTTAAAATAGCTGTTTTAATATATTTTTATTTCCAATGATTTGCAACTTTAATTTGATAGGAATAAGTCAATGGAGGATTTGTTAATATATAATCGTGAAGTTATGACCGAGTTGGAAAATCAGAATCCAACAACAACAAACATAGGCAATGGTATATCAGATAATGTACAAGAGAGTGGTGCAAGTGGAGAAAAGAAAGATAGTCCAGTATCAAGTCCAAATTTATCTCCACGCCCTAGTCCAAAAGTGCGTAATAAACGAGATCACTCCAAAACAAGTTATGATTCAAGTACCAAGGAATCTAATAGTGTCAACAAATTGGATGATCATCAAGTACATGTAAGATTTTAGCATTAAAAAATCTTTTATTATAAAATTTCCTTTGTCACAAATTAATGCATAATTCATTTTAAAAACATAATATAGCAACAACAAGATATAGCAAACAAATCGTCAGATTCTTCTCAGGCTGTAAAAAGTTCACACGAGGGTAAAAAAGAAACACGAAGCAGTGAACGAAATAAAAAAAAATCTTGGTATCATGTTTTATATCCAACTTACAAATCTAGATCTGATGATTTTAGGCGTATATTTAAAGATGTACCAGATGATGAAAGATTAGTTGTCGGTAAATAATTAATTTTCATACAAGATTTTTTTATAATAAAATATAGTACATGATGCTGTCAATACTGGTACTTCATTTCTCTTAATGCTTCTGTTGTAAACTTACTTCAAATTTTAAATCATTTTTCACTATTATAATAATATTAGTATATTAATCATATGCAAATATATTTAAACATAACAGAAAATATATAATTTCTAGATTATTCGTGTGCACTGCAACGTGAAATATTAGTTCATGGAAGACTCTATGTATCTCAAAATTATGTATGCTTTTATGCAAATATTTTTAGTTGGGAAACTCTAGTATGTTTACGCTGGAAAGATGTTACGTCTATCACCAAAGAAAAAACTGCACTTGTGATACCTAATGCAATTTTAATATGCACTGCCACTGACAAGTTTTTCTTGACATCTTTCGGTGCAAGAGATAAAACATATGTAATGTTATTTCGTGTATGGCAAAATGCTCTTATTGGTGAGGTATGAAAATTATGTGATATCGAAACATATTACAAATATTTATTCGTATTAATTTTATATAAAATGATATAAAACTTTCAATGTAATTAGACGTCGAAGTGTCTAAATAAGAAATTAATTGTTTAAGCCAATGAATGCACCTGAAATGTGGCAACTTGTACATTCTTGTTATGGAGATGAATTGGGTTTAACATCAGATGATGAAGATTATGTTCCGCCGTTACCAGCACCTGATGAAGAGAAGTTATCAACAAGATTATCCGTAGAATCATTTTCCGAGGTAATTTATATATTAACATATCAAAAATTAATGCATGATTGGAGTTAGAGTTAGAGTGTATTATCAATCAGCATGTGCTATTTTTGTTTTTCAATATCATGTATTAATTTTAATTTAATTTTTTTATGAAATGATGTGTTTTATATCAAAGGTAGAAAGTGGTAATACAGAACATGCAGTAACTCGAGTGCCAGATACAATCTCTGAAACAAAAGCAGAAGTTCATCATTTGCCTCGACCAGATCCTATTATCGATGCAACAGATCTAAGTGATACAACAGAAAGTGAAGCAGAAAAGCATACATGTAAGTTTTTGATAGCGGTGCCTTTTTGTTAAATCTCTTTTTGAAACTCCTCCGTTAGAAAAGACATTAACATTAGGAATGTATGCTACTTACTTTACAAATGTGAAGAATATAATATTAAGATAGATCTCAAAACATGTCCCAAAGATATAAATATATTTTACCGTATAAAGATACAATTTTTATATCTACTTAAAAGAATAAATGATAATATTTGTAATCGCGTGAATTAGTTCAGCATTGAGATGATGACGTCCACTGTACGTATGTCGTTTATTACTTATTCTTAGCATCAGCATCAATTTTCGCGCGATATGTGGGTTGTTACTATTACAGAATTTCTTATTAAACCAATTTTTTTCTACCTACGCTCCATAGTATAGTAATTATACGCTGCCTTTAAAAACAAAACTGCTTAGTTATTCTTTCAACATTTCATTGAAGATATGCGCTTGGTGACATGTGATTCGTATCTAACAGATATTATTGAAGAGGTTTCAAATAATGTTCACATGGATAAGCAAGAAAGAATTAATAGTATGGTTTGTACATTTTATTGATTTCAATATCATGGAATTTTATTTAATATCATTTTTATTCATTCTATTACTGTTTCTTATACCATTTGATGAATTTTTAAAGCGTTTATGCCAGATATACTGTAGAAAAAAGTTATTTCCAATAATTTTCATACCAAATTATTTTTATTATACTCTGTTATAGATTAATTCACGTTTATATGATCTTCCTTTATATTCTTAAAATACAAAAACACGTGATATTTTAACATGGTTAAAATATTCTTTGAAAGTTTGAAAGTTAGATTATTTTTAAATACATCGCAAAAAAATCTAAAAATATCTTTTGATATTTTGATACCAATTATCCTTTGATCTCAATGACACAGTATCATTTAAAATTAGAGGAATATAATTATCAACTAGTTGCATTTTGCTTCAACTTTTGAAGCTATATTGCTATCTATGTTCCATTAATAACGATTAAATTATTCTTCGTACTGTTATATAAATGTTTTAATCATTATGATTTCAGTAAAATTAGGCGTTCGAGGCAGTGTAGTGTGTACCTCGCCACATGAAGGCCGTCAAATAAGCAAGGCTACATTCCCTATTCATATTGATCAATTATTTACCTTGCTATTTACAAACTCAAAATTTTTCTTAGATTTCCAAACTGCTCGTAAAACTACTGGTGAGATATACAAATTCACATATCTAGTGTCATAAAAAATCTGTAAAAATCATAAAATTAATATAGAAATATTTTTATGACTTACTTATTATTAACATATTTAACCTTAATTTATGGCATTATCTTATTAGACATATTGATCTATTTAGATTTAGTACAATCAGAGTGGACTCAAAACGAGCAAACTGGTCAGAAAGTTAGAAATGTATCGTTTACAATAGCACTGTCTCAAGCTATTGGACCAAGAACCTCTCATATTTCAGAAACCCAGGTTGTTATTTTCATAAAACTATTATCAATTAAATACGTATATATATATATATATCAATTACAGAGTGCTTTTATATTTACTAATACCCTGTTAAAGTAGTTCTCTCAAATTCGTTTATATATAATAATGATGACTTATAATGGAATTTTTAGATAATGTTACCATGTAGCAGACCTGGTCATTTATACAGTATTGACGTAGAAAGCGTAAATGCTGGAATCCCATATGCAGATTCATTTTCTGTATTACTTCATTACTGCATTACGAGCGCTTCTGAGAATGAAACAAGTATCGCAATTTATGCTCAAATAAAGTACAAAAAGAATGTATGGGGTTTTGTAAAAAGTAAGAACTTGTGACATGTGTTTTTCTTATTTGTAAGTGATAATTATATATTTTGAACAATAACAGGCGTTATTGAGAAAAATTGTTGGGCTGGAATGGATGAATATTTTACGAGCTTGATAAAAGCACTAACGGTAGAATGTGAAGAAACTACTGGAAGCGGAGGAGTGAAAAGAAAAGCAAGAAGACGACGTCGTGCTACCGGCCCTGGTGGTATTTCTTTACAAACTCATTCTTCAGATCATACGTCTTCCGCTCTACAAAACTCTTTAAACATGCCACATATTAATGATAATACTGGTATGAAATCAATGGTACAATAAGATATTAAAATACAGTATATAAGAATAGAAATTCATAAAACTCAATACATGCAAATTTTTCATGTGCAGTTTCTGCTACTCGAGGTGACTCAAATATGATAATCAGTTCAATGCTATTGATTGCTGTCTTATGTTTGATGGTAATTAATGGTTTATTGTATTATAAATTATGGGGCTTAGAAGAAGCAGCAGCCTATACTATTATGGATTTACATGTATTAAAGTACGTATTAGTGCATTAAATGTTTAATGACAAATTACTACATAAAATTGATGTTTATATTAGTATTTCTAATTTTTCAACGTGTAGAAATACACCAAAAACCGAAGAAGATTGGATTCACTTATTGCAACAGCAAGAAAGTTTGCATAATATAGAAATGAGGAAATGGCAAAGAGTATTACATACCGCTGCACAATTACTTAGACAAGTAAAATTTCTATTCCATTATAAATTGTATACATAATATATATTCTATTTATATAGAATTACAATAATAGATTATAACCGATTAAAGTTATCTTCTTAATTTTAAAGACAGAGGAATCGTTAACAGAATTACAAATGAGTATTCATCCAACTGCGACGGAAAAAATGTTCTCTGTGTTAAAACCGAGCTTGAAAAGCTTTAATTCGCGTACAACAGAACAGCGAAGTCACTCAGAAATGTAAAAAAGAATTGTGTAAAAATATTCCGATAAAAGTAACGTGAGTATTATAATGCGATAAGTCATTAAAAGTCATGATTCTAATGAACTTTAATTAAGTGTATTTAATAAGAAGAATATAACACTAATTATTGTTGTACTTGCATATAATTTATAATTAGGTATACAAGTGCGCTCTGTGATGATAATGATGATGATGATGATGATGATGATTGTTGATAACTCCAAATGCACAACAATACACACGCAAACTGTTTATGATCAATAGGAAATGCAATTTAAATTTGTTTGTTTTTATTACTTTCAATGTTTTTTAGTATGTTGTATATATACGTAAATTTTTTCCATGTAGAATACTAAATTAAACTAAGTTACATTTTTAATATATTCTTTATATCGTACACAAAAACATATATATATATATATATGTATATGAATTTATATTTATATGTTTGTTTGTGTGAATGAAAGTTGTATATTAGCACAATGTAAAGAAAGAATAAATAATTTTTAGAGCATTTATAGTCTTAAGAATTGTACTTCTCCCTATTATTTCAACAAAATTTTTTACTTTTCTATAACATTACCAATACGATAATACCTACTGCAGTATATGGGAGGGGGATATACGGAATAATATAAGGCATTGAAATTACTTTACGAAATTTCTTTAATTAAGTGAAGTCATATATTTTGAATTTACTTATCTTCCGGCTTGTTAAATACAAGAGTATAACCGCATTTTCCACAATAATGACGGTCTTCCATTGCAGCCATAAAAACACCTGCTCCACATTGTTCCATGGGACATTCTCTTCTTAGACGATGAATTTTTCCATTTTCATCTACCTATTTAACAAAATATTTAAAGAATTTGAGCAATAAAATTTTGCAACTGATGATAAATAATAAACATAATCTCTTCGTTTAAAACTTGTTTAACTTTTATTTAAAGAACTGTATTTTGCAATCACTGTATTGTTTTAAAATCCACACAACCCGATTCAAAATACATATAAAGTTATAACGAGCGCAAGTTTTTTACGAGCAAATGCAACGAGTCATCCAATCATTTATGATGCGATTAAATTGCAATAATTAAATTGCAGGGTGTTCACGTAATTAGTTCTCGGCTATCAAGATGAATTCGATGTGACCTCCTATATGATAGAGTTTAGTGCCTTAGAGATGCAGAGACAAAGGGAACATTTTAGAAGGTTTGTAATTCTAGAGAATTGTTATATTCAATTAGCAGGTCGTTGGATTAACTTTAACTCAATAATCTTTACTATATATATACACATATTACAAATTGGTTATACATTATTCAGCTATGCATTAAATTAAAGCTAAAAGAATTATTAAAATACCTTATAAAATTTGAGTACAGCAAGCTTGACCTTCTTCTTCTTATGCTTGATTTTCTTTGGGGTTGAATAATTCTTCTTCTTGCGCTTTTTAGCTCCACCTCTTAAACGTAGCACTAAGTGTAATGTAGATTCCTTCTGAATATTATAATCTGATAAAGTTCTACCATCCTCTAATTGTTTTCCAGCAAAGATTAATCTTTGTTGATCTGGTGGAATTCCTAAAATTTAAACGTAGATTTCTTTAAAAAATTATTTAAGAAATATTTAATACTTTGAGGGCTGTACACACTGAGAAGTATATAGCTTGAATTCCCGCGTATATTTGGAGTGATTGAAAAGATTCAAAACGATCAATATTATATTTAATATATTAATATATTGATATAGTATTATTCAAGCATTTAATGTAAAAATACATTTATAACATTTTGTTTATAGCATCCATTGCTTTTTCTTTTACTTAACAGTTTTATTTAACAGTAGTTAACATTTTTACAGCATACCGCATGAACTATGTAAGACGCGAATTCGCGTCTTCAGTCCTCAAAATGTTAAAATATGTGTTTAATATAGATTGTTACCTTCTTTATCCTGAATTTTTGTTTTTACATTTTCGATAGTATCTGATGCCTCGACCTCAAGAGTGATGGTCTTGCCTGTTAAAGTTTTCACAAATATCTGCATCGTAAACGTTTATAACTGCAAAACATACAAAAAATTTACGTATTTTTTATAGTTTCAAGTTCTGCCTTCAAGATAAAGATCTATTTATATCATCTATGGGATTTCATTAAAGGTTGTACGAAAAATATTTAAAAAACACAATAACAAATAATTTACATTTAAACAATTTTTATTACAGACATATTATCAGTATACATAATGTGCAATAATTCAACAAAAGGAATTTATACAAGTAATACAGCATTGATGCAGCCATCGTTCTCAGGATTATTTGTAACTTGAGCATATTTTCCCCATACTACTTTTCCAGATTGAGTTACAAGACCTAATTCTGAAATATTCACTTCAATAATTGTTCCTTTAGTAATAACACCTAAGCTTGTATACATTGGTGAACTTGGATTCTTTTTAACTCCAATAATAGGTAAACAAAATGTGGCTTTTAGTTCAGGATGAGTTACATGTGCTTTTTTGAAACGGAGTGCCATTGGTCTAATAAATCTTTCAAATTTTGGTGGTTTCCTAGTAAAGTTTTCACCAACAAATGTCACTTTTGTTACCATTCTTTTCCAAGATTTTCGTTTAGACTTTCCACTTCTCATTACTTTGAAGACTTCAGATTCTGACTGTGTTTTAACTTTAGGTATTGGTACATCCCATTTCCCAACTTTTTCTTTACGTTTCTGTTTTATCATATTTGACAATACTTTTGCATCTTTTTTAATGTCACGATCCAATAAATATACAGGTAGTGCTCCTTCTGGCACATTGGAAGAATTTTCTTTCACTTTCTTTAACATATGAGATTTAATCTTCTTTTTCATTTGGATCTTTTCATTTCTCCGTTCTTTATTGAAAATCTTTGCTTTTATACCACGTAAAGTACGAGCACGTTCCGCACGTTTATGAGGCTCACGGGCCTCTCTTTTTCTTTTCCTTTCCTCATAATCTAAACGTCGTCCATATAGTTTACGATGCCTCTCAATATACTCGTTCTGCGGCATGTTGGATCTTCCCCTTTTCTTTATAAATTTCTCTTATCTACAAAATAACTCTTCTTCTATACAAAAGTTTTTAGGAAAGCTAAGGCTGTACAAGCCAAAAAGATTTAAAATCCAAAAAAATATTATACATATCGTCCCAAAAACTTACCTTACAAACGTTGCACAGTTTATATTTTGACAATAATCTACTTTTAGAATACTTTTTTATAATGATTAGAAAAAAAATGTATTACTTATCATTAATATAATTAATGTTTTCCCAATAATATGATAACCT
Organism: Bombus campestris; assembly: GCA_905333015.3. Classification (NCBI taxonomy): domain Eukaryota; kingdom Metazoa; phylum Arthropoda; class Insecta; order Hymenoptera; family Apidae; genus Bombus; species Bombus campestris. Next base: position 52,869 of record HG995145.1, read on the forward strand.
TCTTTGTTCAATTACAGATTTAATAACTCATTTTCTCTCTCTGTTTATTGCTAATTATATGTGATATATTGGAAATATTTATTATATACTTACCTCATATATTTTTTGTTTTTCAGTAATTTGTATACACCGTATCCCGATTGTTATTCAATAACACTATATTTTCATTATTCTCGATATCCAATAGTTTGGTATAAAGAAACGTAGATATCAAAAAAGATAATAAGCAAACAGAGATAGGACTATAGCATCCGCACTTCACGCTTTTGTTCGATGTAACGTCACTAGATATTAGAAACGTTCATGATACTTTGAAAGGTCCTTAATTCTTAAATAATTAATTCTACAGAATTGTATATGATGTTAAATTAAATTATGTATGATGTTTGTAACAGCTACAAAATTGTGTTCACGCGATTTCCTTGGAAAACACACAATCACGTTTATTATAACGTGCCATGTGTGCAACTTCTTTCATGTTATAAATGTTGAAATATTACTATTAAGAGTATTATAACAATTTTAAACTTTTTGAGAGATTTTTAACAGAACATCATATATAATCAGTTAAACAGGTGTTGGAATAATTGCAATTTATTAATAATTTTAAACATTTCTAATTTAACCTACCTTCGTCTACTCCATACACGTATGGAAAGAAATTGAAAGACGGGACAATCTAATGTTGAAAAAGAAACAGCGTCATCTGGTGTTATGTTACTTAAGTATCTCATATAAAAAATAATTAATATACTAATATTTATTAATTAATACAATATTTATATTATTATAATAGTTATAGTAATTCAATTCCACAATTATAATGATATATATTGCAAAGAAAAAAGAAAAAAAATAGTTTATACGCAAATGGATACTTGGAACCCAATTTAATAGTAACTTTTTGTCACGAAACTTAACTATGATTTGACATCAACATGTAACATCAACAATTTTTTACGTATTAATACATTTAAGATGTAAAAAAAAACGTAAAAGTTTATAAATGATAAACAAAAATGATCCATTCCCAATAAATATTGTCATTGCAAAGTCATAAAACACAGCATCTATTATACATATACTTGATGGACATGCGCGAAACACGAAAAACGAGCGCGAAATTTGAAACTGGATACCATTCGTATTTTTGAATACGGAAAATTTTAGGATTTAAGAAAACACAGATAAATTTACACATTTTAAACTACTTAAAGACATACATATATTTTTCTTTTTACACTGTATTTTATTACTGTTGAGATTGGCTGATAGAAGAACGAGTGGATGAATTTGTAATAGAAAAATATATTGAAACAAATAAAGGTATAAGTATAACGTATAAGTATAATGTATAAATATAATGTATAAGTTTATACTGATCTAGATCCTTACTCTCTTAGTGTTACAATACAATAGAATCGATAGGGAGCACATTCATATATTTATAGCAAAAGGACATTGCCAAAAATGTTAACCTTGTAACACTAGCTAAAGGCTACAAGGAGCATAAATAGGAATCTATTTATTAGTTCCTTTGTTCTTAGACCTTGTAACCCGAAACATAATTTATATTCAAGGGTACAATAATATGGACCTCTCCTTATTTAGAATATTTTTGTTTTACTAAATTCTATTTTCTGTGTAATAGCGGTCTCCAGGCCACGGATATACATAAAAAAAGATGTAAAGTTTTTCTTGAAGTAATTACTTCAACGATTACAAATATTCATTCTTGTCAAAAATAATTATAGATTTTATATTGGTCAATAAATTCTATACAGGGCGATCTCTCTTTCTAATCCACAATCAGTTTACTGTTGAATAATGCATGTCATTAATTAAAAATTTTAGTATTATAGGTATTATCCCTAATGCCAATTCTTCCTTATCAAAACATAAGAGATCTCTAAGAGTCCAAATATATCTTGAATTAAGGAACTTAACTATTAATAGTGCTAGTTTCTTTCTTTGTTCTGGAGTAGTTTCGTACAAGATGATATGTGGAACAGATTTAAATTCATTAGATCCAACAGCTGCTGATATAATACTACTAACTATACCACCTAAAAATAGAAATTTATTTTCATATTGAATAATTTTTATATACAACCCAAACAATAAATGATTAAAAAATAGATTATAATTAAATAACTACCCACTGCAAGTCCGAGAGGTCCAGCAATTATACCGCCAAGAAATGTCGATCCACCGACTATTATTGCATATTTTCCACAGGATTTTACGGTAACCTTCATATTTTGTACAGCTGGGTACTTTAAAACTTCTTTTAATAATTCGTCTGTTGGAAAATCCATTGTAGTTAAATTGAACAGAAATAAAAAATTAAATAAATTTTAACGACTGTTTAAAGCACTTTACGATCAAACTCTGTGTTGAAACGTACAATTCTGCAACTCATATATACTTTGCAACTTGCAAAGCGGTGAATCCCATTTATAATTGTAGAGATATAAGGGTAGAGTGTGTTAGTCATATGTTACCGTGTAAGTGGGTGGGTGCATGAAAATAAGAAGATAAAAAAGAAAGAATATATGAGTCATATGTTACTATAGAGTATGATGATGTCCCTATGGGTCTCTATAAGTTGATACGATATGAGAATAGAGATAGAACGCTGCATAGAGGCTCCTTCCGCCCTCGTCTGATCGGACATGCACAACGATGCCATTCGTTGATCGTTGAGTATCATTACTCACGTATAATCTGTCCGACGAGACGACGTAGTAAATGTAAAGGGAATTTCATTGCTGCGGCTGCAACTATTGACTACTCACCTAGCGATACTCAAGTTTCAATCATTGGACAGACTATACATATTTACTGTACGAATATGCGCATGCATTATTAGCGTTTATCCAGCGTTCTATTTCTATTCTTATATTACCCTTTCATCTCGCTCACGCATACTCACTCTATCTTCGTATTTCTATTCTCATAATTGTCACCGTAATGAATAATACTGTCCAGCTGAACAAATTGTAAAGTACAAATTAAATAATAACAAAAAAAAAAATTATGAATAATACCTATCTAGTGATATAATATTTGCTGTTGCTCAACCCTTGGCTCTGCTTTTCCAAAACTTAATAAATAAAAAACTTCTTAATTTTAGCAACTTTTGGCAAGATTCGGTTTTACAATGTGTGATTTTATGAGGACTTAATTAGCAAATGTTGTGAGATTGAGATACATCTGTATATTTTTTATGGACATAAGAATACATACGTATACATATTGATATTTTTCTATACATTATTTATCTCGTCTAGTTACATACGACCGGCAACCAAACTAGCGCATGCACTGCCACAGACGCAATACTATAGGCAGAATTCACTATAGTGGTACCGTTTATACAATTTACCTCTTCCTAGTAATGTTTATACTTTACTGTTAGTAATTACGTAGATTAATCCTATCCTTAATCCTGAAATATCAAATCTTTATTTCGGAAATTCCCTAATTATATGCAACTGTTTGTAAAATGTTAAAACATTAAGCATTTTGTGATTGTGTAAAATCTTATGTTCAAGATAAAAAAGATTAGGAAGATCATGATTGTCTTTCCTGAATTATCAGAATGATTAAGACACATTTGCCGATAGTAATTGTTTCGTTTTGATAATCTTCTGCTACTTATATAACTATATAAAATATTCGAATAGAGAAGAAAATAAAGTATTTTAAGGCTGATTCTTGTACATTTAAAAGATTAAAGATACATAGACAAAATAATATATGGAAAGATTAACATAAATAAATTTTTATTTAGACAATTTTTATTAAAAAAAATAACATTTAAATTATGTTTATAATTAGCGATGATACATTTTTTATTTATTATTTACAATTAAGATAGCTTTGGTCACTTTGTCTACGGTGCAAATATGTTAATGGCACAACAAGACGACTATCTTTACTTTTATAATATTCATTAAAGTCTAAACGTACACTTAACAACTGTAAAGACACATCTTCGGCTGATGCAAGCATTATAAGAAACTTTTTCACTCTATCCTGTTAAAAGAAAATTTTTTAATAAAATTATGTTTAAGTAAAAGAAATTGAACGTTTCTTGTTATAATAAGTAAGAAAGAAGTGAAAGTGTACGTAATTTCATGATTTTGTATGCTACAATGTATATATATAAGCTTATATCCAGCTTAAGAACCACTATACTTGGACCTAATTTGACGATAAAGAAATAAAAAGAAATATTTGTAATTAATAATATAAATTACATATTACCTGATATGTTCTCGAAAGCAATCTAAGCTGAATTGAAAGTGTGTTTAAATATTTCGAAAATGCGGCTTGACGTTTGGTAATTTCTGCATCATTAGTTTCTGACAAATCTAACCGATTTGACATTGCTAGAGTTACATTTAACGTATTGTTATCCTTTAATCGTGCTTCGTACTCGTGTGTTGCGCGTGTAAGAAATGTTTCTTCAAGATTTTGCAAGTCTAAAATTGGGCCATATACGGAACGTAAGTGATCCATAAGTTCCTGTCAAAAGTAGCATTTATATATTACACATATATTTGTTTGCTTTATATCAGAAATGTCAATTGTAAATTTATTACAATTAATTTGAGCAAATATTTCTATATAAGGTACGTCAATAACAGGGAAAATTATGTGACGTAGAAGAGGATTACAATAAGAGAATAATTTCTTAAGAAGTTATATGTGTGCTCACCTGTGATCTTTCATCTAACAGTGTACCACGTCTTACAGCATCTATGAAATGAGTATGTGCTGTGATAATATCATCCAATGATGCTGCTTGTGCCAATTGTTTTGCGAATGCATCCCAAGAACATTCGATTACCTTAAAATTTGTTAATACTCTTAACATTTTAAATTAATTAAAACAGTTAATTAAAATCAAAATTAAAATATTCTATCTTACCTCAAATAAAAAAAAATATTGCATTTGATGAACCAAATGAACCATACTACTTGTAATTAAATGAATGTGAGTTTGAATTGGCAATACTTCAGGCATTTTGCGGAACATCTTTGCTGAAGTTATTTGACGTTTCCAAATCGCAGATAATATAGATTCCATTCTTTTTGCTCTCCATAAAGCAAAAAATACAGTTTGATATATTTGCCTACAAGGTTCTAAAATCTAAACAGATAAAATACTCTTATTCGTTTTGTTGTTATAAAAAAAATGATATTTCAACGCCAAGATTTTTAAAAATAACCAAAGATTATTTTTATAAGTTCTCAAGCAAATTTAAAATACTCTATTTATACATAATTTATTGTTAGTACTGATTACTAAATGTAATGTCTGTTCTTAAAGGATACAAATTATTTTCATACTTACCGTTCCAATAGGACCTCCTACATTATAATCCAAAATAAAAACATCCCATCCCCTTTCATTTTCCGAAGGTGCTAATAATCTTACATCAAGTCGCCTATGTATATCTAAATCATCTATCTTTGTAACAGTCGCTCTTATTCCAGTTTCCAAAATAGAAGAGATGTTGTGTGGATATACAGAACTGGCTGGTTTATCTAATTCTGGTCTACAATATAAATACATTAATAAAAAATAATTCAAAGATCAGAAACAATAGGAAGAATAATAAAAGATAATATTATTTACTCTAATAAATGCATAAGATATTGAATGAAGTTTCCTTGTCCTAATAACAGATAACCTTTGATTGCATGTAAATGTTCCATGAGGTGATACTGCTTTGTTAACACTTCAACTACTCTAGTTGAAGTTTCTTTATAGGCTGTGTCCATCATCGTCTGTAATCGACCATCGGGGTCCATATCGAAAAGAACGTCAACTAAACAACATGTAAATTTTGCAGGAAAATGTACATACATTTCATAGAGAAAACTACAAAACATGCAAGGAAATTTCAAAAAATTGTCTTTCATTTATAAGTTAAATGATTTACAAATTATTAAAACTACGGAGGATTGTACTATTGTATATTATTAACAAGTAAATAAAATTTATTTTGTCATGTAATGCTGTTACGTTTCTTTTCTGTACAAGATCTGCAATCCTAAATAATATCTACTTCAATCGAAATTATCAGAGTTGTTATAGACAAAATATATATCCTTATTAAACAATACTAATTTATCCTTTGCTTTGGCAATTTTATAAAACTGTATAATTGTATTATAATATTCGCTAAAATCATATATGTTTCATAATTTTGTTGTAGAAGATACATACGGATATGTACATACAAAGGTATGAGCAAATGTATCGAAATTTATGTATTTATTTAGCAAGGTTTTAATTATTACATATAATTACCTTTATATTCCTCGCTGAAATTTTTGAACATTTTTGTATGTTTTCCTTGCCATGGAGTAAAATCTTTACACACTTCACGCAAAAAGTTAATACTTTTCCCTGTTCCTAAAATTTTTCTAGCTTGCATTTTTGTAATAAAAGATGGTAGCATATTATTGCGAACTTGATATTTCTCATGCCACATTCTCTCTCCAGTAATATCAGCACAAGCTTCAATGAAAAATTCTCTATACGGATCATCTAATTCACCGTCTGCAATCCATCTTATCAACATATTGTACAGAGGATCACAAACACTTTGTAAAATCCTTTTAACTAATTTTTTCACACTGGCATCACCATGGTTACTAAATTCATATACTGCAGAAGCTAATGCGCCACCTTTTTGTCCTTGACAAGCTCTTACTATACCTGCTAGCCATTTTAAAGTTTCTAAAGGATCATATGCCCAAAGATGCAAATGGGACAGTGTAACTCTGTATATTCCTGATTCAGATTGTACTCTATTACACATTTAAATGCATTATTATTTATAATAAATTGATAGAATATTATATGTCATCATATTATATTTTTATCAATACCTGCTCACTTCTTCTTGAATAAGGGCTATTAACCTGTAGTATTCCGATAACTCAGAATGTAACGATGCAATAAAACTATCAGCCACTTGGCCACTCGAAGCAACTGACATTCTTTCTAAACCTTTTTGAATTATGTTATGTAAATATCCAAGTTCACTTAATCTCAATGTAGCTTGTTTCCGTGGCCTATCAATGCTAATCATTGGATCTATTTGGAAACCATAATTGGAGTCTAACTTTAATATCTTTCCTTCAATACCTAGGAATGAATATATAAGATCTTGAACCAATATATCTTCTGAAATATACTCTTCTCCATATATTTTATTAGAACTGGTTAAAAAATCTCTTGTATTTTTGTCTGTGTTATTTATAGATACAATTTGTTGTGGTGCAGAAATTTCTGATGATTGTCCTAAATAACAAAATATATTAAATATTAAATATTCTAAGTTGCATTAAAATTTTAAGCCAGTTAGTTGGAAAGTAAAAGAAGATCTAGATTGTAAAAATATATTGCTTACCACTAGTGGATGCAGAAGATGAGCATAAACCTAATTTCAAATCAGGAGCTGAGAAAACTCTATCCCTTAACTGGTCTGCTGATTGGCACATGTTTAACAAAAATATCAGGATTTGTGCTCTGTTCTTCAATGACTAAACATATATAAATATACATAAATGGTAACCTGTCATTTTTAACAATATAATTTTCTTTAAACTGTCATGATACAATTATCAAATATTTTATAACTGTATAAAGAAATAGATAAATAATTAATTTTAAAAAATTATATTTATGTCATACCCCAGATCTTAACTCATTATATAATTTATCAAACTGTGCTGCATCATATACTGATAACTTTTCTCTTATTTGACTTCCTACAGTAATTTCATCTTCTTGTAATGTTTCTACTCCTTGGGTTGATGACAATAATCCAAGGCAGAAGCGCATCCACTTCCTAATTATTTCTAAAATCATTAATTCAAAACGTATGTCTTTTCGAAAGATTCTTACAGCTTCATTAATGAAATATTTGCACTTAATACACAAAGTTTATTATTGTTTAATTACAGGATTTGCCATTTCATTCTTAATAAACAAATAAAATTTTAATGTTCAGTCGTTTGTTTACATTTATACAGCAACTTTTAATTTTGTTGTATAATTACAGGATTTATTCTTGTTTGTAATAATAGCGCGAAAATACCTATATTTTTGTCTTACTTTAGTTTGAGTAATGGGAAAACAAAAAGAAAGAAAAAAAGTAGAGTAGAAACACCTTGTATACATAGAAAAAGAGCCAAATAAACTGAAAAGGTATACAAGTAAAAGTAAGAAATATTTGGTTTATAATTGATATTATTTAATAAAATATTTTCCGAGTGTAGGAAAAAGCTAGAAATTATGTTTCATACCTGGTTTTTGTTCCCCAAAAAGTGAAATAATCATCTTTTGAACGAGATTACCAACAGTTTCAGCCTCCATCATGCTTGTATATTGTATTTATTCCAATAACATTTAATACTGTTTCATTCAGGCAAACTTTGTACATAAACTTAAAGTTATGACATTCGAACCGTCACTAAATAATAAAAACTTCTTAGTATTGCTTCATGTAGCCAACAAACGTAAATACGAGGACTAGTTTTATCATTGAACTACGATTATATAGAGTGAATACGAATTAGCTTTCCTAACGTATTTTAAAATAACAATTTATATAAAATACAATAAAATAAAAAATTGTACTGAAAGAAGATATACATTACAATAATTTTTTAAGTTTAACCTATCTTCTTTACGCGACATACCGTAAAATCTAGTTAAAATTAAAATTAGAATGTAAATTATTTATTAGATTTATTTTAACAAAAACAATTTAATATTGATCGCACGTATTCTTATAGAAAATAATAATGTGCTATAGTAGAAATAGTAATAGAATGATTAAATTCTTATTTCATGTAACTTAAATATGAACAATAATTTAATAAACGTATGAAAGAACATATCAAATTAATAATATATTACTACCAGTTTAATTAAAAATAATACGAATTAATTCATTAATGACATTAATTTGAGTTAATAATAAAAATTACAAATCATTTTCGCGTTTATAAAGGTTTTTAATAATCTTGAATTGTAACCAAATTATTAAAATCTTCAAAGATGGTGTTTAAAGATGGATACTAATGGTGGAAGCAGATAAGTATCAACATGGACATAGGAATAATGCTTCACGGATGCCTCACGATGGTCAGATAAAGTGATACCTAACCGAAATCTATATCAACTATAAACAAAAGATAAAAGTTAGACTTTTGTTACATGTTATTTCATACGGCCGCCAGCAAACATAACTAACGTATATCCTGATACGGCCTGATAAAAATATACATATATCAGTGTGGTACGGATGCGCGTTTATACGCATATAATTCACTGTAGGTGATACCAACATTGTAGTTTACGAATATCTCGAAAACTAAGCAATATCATACCGTCGATTACATATATAAGGAGATGTTTAAACTGTCGATTTCTATAATATATTTCAAAATCATTCAAATAAAAGGTGCGAAAGCTTTTTTTGCAATTTCATAAAAAAAGCTAAAAAAACAAGGTGATTCCCCGAAACGAAGTTTAATTGATTAAAGTTTTTATTTTGTTTTTGTAATTAATTTACCGTGAGCTTTCACCTCAGTCATTTACTTGCCAAATTTTCGGTTCAGATAATTTCAAAATCATGGTATGTGCCATGATCGGATGCGTTTTGATCTCACCTTTTTAACTCCTTGGCCTACACACTATTTGCCGATCACACGAGCCATAGTAAGCAAGAAGTTCGGTCGCGTGCCGTGCCATTCATTTGTTCAGCCGTGTGCCCGAACTGGCGCAAGATAGATACTTCTTATGACATGTATATTTAGGGGCTACAAAAAGAATTGTGAAATAAAAAACAACGTTTGAGGACAAATAGTATTTTTAAGACGTATTTTAATAGCGTTTTTAGACTCGTGACTTTCGCTTGTGGCACAAATTCTTTACCACGAGTCTCGCTCGTGGTTATAGGTCAAGGGGTTAATGGAATGAAAAAAAAAAAAAAAAGAAAGAAAAAGAGGGAAAGAAAATATGAGACGAACCGCTTAGGAAAACGTTACTATTAATAAAATCTCACAAGATATGACCTTGAGATGATTTCCACACTCAAGGCCTAATATACTCCAATACAATACAATACTCATGAAACATTTTTTTGTGTTGTGACAAATAAGAAAATAATTAAGGGTGGCATAGTTAGATGGAGCACCCTGTATATGACACCCTGTACATACATATTTAGAACAGTTTGGATAATTAATATTCTACTGTAATACAATCAAACATTGGTTTCAGTATCAGTATAAAGAAATTAAGAATAATATTTCAATATACTTGTGATTGTAATATTGCTTTTTGTAATAACAAACAAAAGGTTTCATTAACTTCTTGACATAAAATATCTGCAGATTTATCTCCTAATGCTGCTTGCGCAGAATTAACTCTACCAAGTTGTAACAGCAAACTTGTTGTATCCTCAGCTAGTGGTGGAAAAGCTAAACATATACGAGTTAATGCTGATAGCACTGGCATAAATAAAATTACTCGATCTTTAGCAGATAATACCCCTAGAAGTGTTATCAAAGTGTTGATAGCTAAACGAGAAACACTTAAAGCTTTTGGTAAAGCATACTGAATTGCAAGATGTGAAGCTAAATCTACAGCAAATATTTGCTTTTCTGGTTCCGGCTGTGACAGTAATTCAGGAATCCAATCAAGGCAAATATGCATGGATGGAATACCAGTAACTGTAATGGGTAACAGCTCTCTTGGATAACCCTATAATTAAAGGTAATACTAAATTACTACAAATTAAATATTTATATATTTTATGATATGTATTATACAGAGTATATAACTTTCACCGTATCAATTAATTTGATATTTCTATTATTTTTAGAAATGTGGAAGAATATGTAGCGGACAAGGGAGAGATAGCAGAACTGATTGAAAGTCTGGATTTATTTCAGAGAAAAGAACCTGGCTCTAAATGTGAGAAAATCAAAGGTGACGAAATTCAAGGCAGGGGATAGAAAAATGAAGGAGGAGAAATGGAAATGAAAACAGGAAGAATTAGAGGAGGTGAGAGATATATTTGGGTTATAGGATCATGAGGAACGGTGGGCAGCAAGTTCGTGTTAGAGAAAGGGTTAAGAAGGTGGCGGTGATAATGAGGCAAGTATGCGGTGAGGGGGAGGGGGAAAGATTTGCTGGAAAAGAGTAGAACTTGAAAGAGAAGAGAATGGAGAGGATGGGAGGTGAGAAAAGAGAGGTGAATAGATGTAGCTTAAAGTTGTTAGTCGGAAGAAGATAAAGAATAAGGTAGCATAATTGATTAGTAATATATTAATTGTAAGTAGGGTAAGATTAAGATGAATTTTAAGCTTAGGTTAAGTTGATGAATTTAGTGCTAAGATAGAGATAAAGTAGGTAATATTACATGTGTAATGTATACATGGTCATGTATGTATATATATATATATATATATATATATATATATATATATATATATATATATATATATATTTGTGTGTTATGACAATGATACGTCAGTAATTAATATTCAATACTTAATATTTTAATAAGTAAAAATAAAAATAAGCAAATTTGGTTGTACATACTTGAAAATGAACCAATTTAGCCAATGATGGGTCTGCTATGAAGACTTGATGTAAATATGAACAGATTATACTTTGTATTTCTCTCAATGACCACATCTGTCCGGGTGTTTCACTATCTTCTGCTGTCTCTAAACATGCTTCTAATAATATTTGAACAGCCGCGCTTTCTTGTCCTGCCACTAATGCTGTTCTTAAATCTTCTCTTTCAGTTTCACTTGATAACTGACCAATCTTTTCTATCAATGGTTTGTCTTGTATATGTCTAGATAACTGAGATCGAGAAGCTGCTAATGCAGCTTGTAGAATTCTAAAAATATTTGTACAAATGAAGTACCAATCGATAATAAGTAATTGAATGTTAAATATTTAAAGATTTACTCAATCTGTTTTTTACCTTAAAATAACAGACAAAATTGGAGCACATCTAAAAACTCTTGTATCACATCTTAATACTTGTAAAGGATCTAACACAATATTTTCTTGTGTTAAAAAAACATTTTTTACAAGAGAATTTTCAATTAATAAAGCATTTATTGACAAAACCCATAAGCATCTTGGTAGTACTGTATTTAACCTAAGCCATACTTGTTTATATAATTCTAAAAATATTATGATAAATGAAAAAAATTATTTTTTCAAAATATTAATAAAAGTATTAATATTAACATTTTATTTAATTGAAATAAATTATTACCTTGAATGTACCTAGGAACTCTTGGACTTACAGTTGCTTTGAAATAATGAATTATAACTTCGGCATGCGGCCAAATGTCAGTTGGTTTCATCGACATTAATTGTCTTAAAAGTCTTCCTGTTCTCGAAGGACATGTTTGGATATGTGAAAATGTTTCAATTATCATGATATCAGTAATTTTTACATTCTCATAATTTGTTACTGTAGAATCAATGTTGATCATTTCATTATCAAGCCAATCATCTACTAATGAAAGATGGGGGAAATGTGTTGCTAATAATCTGAGAAGAGGAGAAAATAATCCAGCATAATTCATCTGATCTCTTTGAACCAACTGAAGTAGGTATTTTATTGGTAGCTCTGATAAAAATTCAGTTGAATATGATTTAACTTTTCTATCTTGTGATATAAAAGTATGCATATTAGATAATCTAACATCTTCATATAGTAATAAGTAATATAACAATAGTAATTGTGATGTAAGAGAAGGTTTTGATATATCAATATCCATATTATCTATTTCAGTCTTAGGGACACTGTTGATATTCTTAAAATCAAAGTTTGCCCCGAAAACGCTATTTTGAAATACTCTTCTAATTTCATCTTCAGTAATTGGTTTGTTTGTGTGTTCTGATGTTTTATTATTTGTCACTAAAATTGAATTGACATATACTTCAACTAAAGCAGGAAGAACCGGATGCAATGGTGGTACACTGTTACAAATTTGTTTATAAATCCAATTTTTTATTGGCACTCGATGTTTAGCAAATGCTCTTGACTTCAACAATTGGTGAATACAGTGTACAGGCAAAAATCCTGGGATATTTGCATTTAAATTAGCTGTTACTGGTACTTTTACAGCATGAGATGTGACAACTTGTTCAGTGAATATCTCTTGCATAAAAATTTGCTTCATTCTAGTTAAATTATTTGGTCTAATTGGTATTTTCATTCCCAAAGTTGCACATACAAGTTCGCAAATAGCTGATAGTTGATTGCTATGAAAATGTATTGCCATCAAAAGCAACATTTCTCCAAAACTTGCTGTTACACCACTAGCACTTTCAAAATAGGCTTCTTCACGTACAAGCCATTGCACCCATTCTATACTTCGCTTTTCAAGATTATGATGGCCTATTAATGAAGAACATGCAATAAGCATACAAAGACCTAAAGAGACAAATCTCACACCAGCTGGTGATGGAGGAGGATGAGATGTCAACAACTGCACTATCATTGCTACTTCATCATCTTGAAATTTAATACCTCCAATGCCCCTTAATGCACAATAGAGACGCAACAATGCACTAGCTTGAACAACCTGACTTTCTGGTAGTTGACCCGCATTTTGAGATGTTATTGCTTGCAATCGTTTTAGCAGTTCTTCTCTTAAACATTGTAAGGCTGTATGAGATTCCCATTTACGTTTTTGACCATTTCTAATAAACATTGCAATCCATGTTCTTACTTGTTGATCACTGCCAAGCAATAATCCTGATACAAAGGCAACTATATCACTTTCTGCCAGTGTATTATTGATATTTTCATGTTCCAAGCTTAATGTAATCGCTAAAGCAGGCATTCTACATAGTTCTACACACTTGGCTCTTATTGCTAATGCTTGACTTGGATTCATTTGACATAACATTGTCAAAGCCATTGTTCTAATCCTACCTAATGCCGATTCTTCTTGCCTTTCTCCATTACCTATCAAATGTGCACAAACTTCGGAAAAACTATCAGGGATATTAGCAACTATCCAACAAATTATTTCTGGACCATATTTAACATGTAATAATGTTTCTGTAATATCCAGTATTGATAAAACTGTTGGTAATTCTGATAGTGCTACACAAATCACATAACTAATCTCTTCCATATAAACCGCATTATCAAATAAATCAGATTGTTTAATTTGAAATTCCTGATTTTTCTGTTGCTCCTGTACTTGAGAAGCTATATATAACAGTTCACTTAGGACTAATCTAATTCTCCTAGTAGATTCACTGCGCTCAAATTCTAGAGCAAGACCACTTTGCAGTGACTGAGCAAGTACACTATCCCTTTGCAAGCTTCCCATCTTTTGTCTATAAAAAGAAGTTTATCATTTTTATAAGTATACTTTATATATTTCATAATATTCTTAACAATATTAAATGATAAAACATACATGTCAACAATATAACTAACCTTAATTGTTGTTCTTTTCGAACATCCGTCTCTAATGCATGAAAGTCAATAGAAAGCAGCGCAATTATTGAATTCACTGATTCAATACCAGATAAAATTGACAGGACCTGCTTTCTTTGTTCTACACATTCTTTTGTTACATCCAAAGGAGATATAAGACTCATTCGAACTAAACACGGTAGAATTGGTCGTATTTCTTTGTGAGGACACACAGCTAAAACTCCTATATCTACATTTTGTATTGCAGTAAAAATTCGTGGTAATACACGTGTATTCTCTTGCATGGCTAACTTATTATTATTATTTGCAACTACTTAAAGTTAATCAAACACGAACAATTAACACCATGAAATTTGTAAACTTGTGTAACTATACTTTTACTTATATCACAATGTCTATGTTTATATTAAAATTGAATTTATATATTTTGAAGATAAAATATTTTAAGATTGATACCTCGACCTAATGAAAATTACTTTATTCGAGTCCGACTAGAGGTTAGAAAGCATGAGTCTGTCATCCATATTTCTATTCGAATTACACTATCGCATGGAGATTTACGGTCGTCCATCTTTAAATGTAAATATGTACATATGTGGAATTAGATGAAAAAGTTACTTATAATTTGTTGGCTAGTCTATATAAATTTACTTATGCATAAAACGAGATTAAATTCACGCTCTATATGAGAAAATATGACGAGGAAACAATAGAAATATTAAAATGGGTAAGATATTTTGTTACATAAATAGCCATATTCTTGATAATTATATTGAAAATAGAATAATTTGTATAAATTTATTAGAACATTTGGTTTCTAAGAATATTTCTAATTTATGAAAGCTTTGTGAATTACAAATTTTCGTAAACCAGCAATTTTTCGTATTTCTTTATGCCGTACTGCCATCTATTAAATGTAATACATAGCCTGTATGGGAAACGTGGAAGTTTGTTTTGCAAAGGGGTCGATGGGAATGTTGTACTGTATATAATATCCCAATTTTGTTATAAATATGGAATATATATACCGTTTACCATTTTTAGCATTAGAAGTACCGAACTTAAAATTAAAGAAACCATCATGGTTTGTGAAACCTAGTGCTATGGTAGTTTTCTCGCTTATACTTTTGTCATATTTTCTAGTAACTGGAGGTTAGAATTGTATAAAATATAAGTTTTCTTTTATAAATTTTTTCAATGAAATAAAAGTAAATATTATTTATATTTCGATGATACATCTTTTCAAAGGTATAATATATGACGTAATTGTGGAACCACCTAGTGTAGGATCAACAACAGATGAACACGGTCATACAAGACCTGTAAGTAAATGGAGTAATTTTATATTAAAAATTTTATATTAACACATAATTGTTGCTTTGTTGTGATTATATATTTATTTTTTATAGGTGGCATTCATGCCATACCGTGTAAATGGGCAATATATTATGGAAGGACTGGCATCTAGTTTCCTCTTTACTTCAGGTGGAATTGGCTTTATACTATTAGACCAAACACATAGTCCATCAACGCCTAAACTCAATAGGGTTCTTTTAATATGTGTTGGATTTATTAGTGTTATTGTATCGTTTATTACCTGTTGGATTTTCATGAGGATGAAGCTACCGTAAGATTTTTATATATTATATATTACAATTTATAACAAAGTAAGAAATTTCTTATCGAAGGCAATATTTACTATTAGTTTCACTTTATTTATACTTCATTACGTGAAATATAATAAAAATTTGATAAATATAAAATAATTTGAATATTAAAGGATTTGAATATAAAAATTAATACATAATTCTAATAATGCATATTATTTCAGGGGATATCTACAGTCATAAATTCAGTGAGATTAAGAACAATGTGAATTAGAGATCAATATTTTTTACACATTAAAACTATCACATTTTGTACTAAATATATTTAAAATGTATCTTACAAGTAATATTAAAAAAATATTTAAAAATTGTGTCAAATATATCTCAAAAGATGAAAAATTCTTATCTGTTTTTGTCTCCTTATTGCTTTCTTAATAATAGTAGCAACTAGCATAATTTTTTATAAAGAAATATGTTTCATACAGGTTTTCCCTGATAATAATTGAACTTTATTATGATGAACTTTGTGTGTGTGTGTGTGTGTGTGCGTGCGCGCGCGCGCGTGCGCGTGTGTGTCTTATTAGGATTTTAAGTCATATGAAATATTAACTCTAAAAAAGATTAGTGAGATAATTACCTATGATTTATTTTGACGATTTTAGAAATTGTATTCAGCCTAAGCATCAAAATCAATAGTTAACAAATATTAAGTAGTTCTTCAATAAAAAATACAATTAAAAAAGTTTCGTAATTTTCTGGTTTTCAAAATACCTTACTATTCTTATCTTATGGATTTTTAATATGCCACAACAGAGATATACTTTACAACATGTTTCAATATATTTAATAATGAGGGTAATGAAATCTGCTATTGACAATAATAAGATTGTTATATATACATACGTATTTGGTTGTGTAGCGCAGCCATTAATATCTTTCAATATGTAACACAATTGTCATATATAAAAGTAATTAGAATGTTATACTTTTTTTTTTACTATCAAAAACAATGTTTTTTATTATATTCTATATAAAATTTTTTTATATACAAAATAACATGATCCTAAACGTGCAAAAGCAATAAAGTACTAGTACCATAATTAGAAATAAAAGTTAATGAAAGTTACGCTTCTATACATAGTGTAAGCAGTAATGTAGTAATGTAATATAATGTAAATATGATAATAAAGTTATGCATATATAATTTTATATGTCATTGTCAATTGTTGCAATAAAAAAAAAAATTACGATTAGTATATTTCTTATTCCAGTTTAGCAATTATTACAAGAGAAGTAAAGTGCAAAAACAAAATTACATATTTTTGGCAATTGTCCAGGATTATACCATCCTCTTCTATGCATGTACCGTCGTTCGGACTTAGTTTCTAAGATACATATTCACGAAAAACTGTCGGTACCACTACAATGAATTCTGCTTGTAATCATTACGAGCCCATAATCAATTCGGTACATACACTGCCATGAACGAACAGCTATAGGCAGAATTGTAGTGATACTGGTAGTTTCTTTGCACATATCTCGGAAACTAAGGTCGAGCGGCTGTTATATGTATAAAAAGTAGTTGTTCAGAATCATGCTTCCGGTAATATATTCAAAAATCATTGAAATTGGCGAGGTTGGTATGATTCCGAACAATTACCATATTTTTCTATGAACGAGGAAATAATACGAAGTATTATCCAAACCATATGACTATACAAATTAAGAACAAATACTAATTACATAAATATCATAGGTATAATTGTTGAACGATATTAATGATTGCATAAATGTGATAACGTGCGCGCGCGCCTGTGTGTATGCTATATCTAGATTAAATGAGACAGATAGTACAGTAAATAATTTTCAGAAATATGAAAAAAAAGCTCATTTTTATAGTACTTTGTACGATACTCATCTCATTATTAATTATATTAAAAACAGATACTGTAAATAATACAAAATCAGAATTAAAGTATTCACAGAATGCAAGTTACACAAATAAAAATTCCACAATCATGAAATTTATCATTGAACCAAAGTGTGATCCTAACTTCATTGTTTGGATCATTATGTCCTCTGCAGATGATCCTTTATATAGAATAGCATTGAGACGTGCATATCCAAGTGTTATGTTAAAAACTTTGAATGTCACGAGGATATTTTTATTAGGAATGCCTAAAGAAAAAAATATATTGAAATACATTTTAAAGGAATCACAGATGTATAATGATTTGTTGCAAGGAGATTTCTTAGAAAATTATAAAAACCTTACGTTAAAACACTTGATGGGTTTAAGATGGGCATCAAGTAATTGTAGGTCTACTTTCCTAATAAAAACTGATAATGATATTGTACTAAATATTTTTGAAACGCTAGAACTTTTACAAAAAAAGGCAATAAAGGAAAATGCTATATCTGGATATGTTTTAAGGAAGATGAAACCAATACGAACATCAAATAATAAATGGTTTGTTACTGATGAAGATTTTTCAGATGATGTTTATCCTGATTTTCTCTCAGGTTGGTTTTATATAACGAACTTGAAAGTCGCACAATTATTAGTTCGTGCAAGCGAAAAGTTTCAGAAATTTTTCTGGATTGATGATGTATTTATTACTGGAATTTTAAGGGAAGAATGTGGTATTAAAATTGAAGAGCTAAATAGTTCTTATGCAAGCGATTATAGGTAATTTTGTATAACAACTAATACATAAAAAAGAAGAAGTTCCATTTGATTATTAAATTAAACTAAAATTTCTTTATTTAGTATTTTGTTAACTTTACAATTATTTCCTTCTGGGGAAATACGAGAAATCGTTTATATTAAATTATAAATTGTAGTAACTATCTTACTTCTCTTTTATTTTTCATTGAAGAGGTAAAATAATTTTCACAGGTATTTGGAATGCTGTATACGAGATAAAAAACGAAAGCTAAAATGTGAGTTTATTGCAGGGCCTGATGGAGGCAAGAAAGAATTACATATTAAATTTAAAGAATTTTCTGAATATTGCCAATCGAGCTGTTCTGAAAGAACGAAAGAACAATTAGTATCAAAAACTTGTGTAGCTGCTTATGAAGAAAAAGTAAATATTATAAATCCTGAAGTTCAGATTCATTATATATAAAGTTTGGAACAGATTTGCTGCCGAAGAAGTTTGCAAAATCACTACTTTTATTATTATAAATATATTTATAATATTTCTTGTTTCTCAAATGAAAATAAATGTTTTCTAAGAACATCTTGGATTATTATGTTATGGTGAAACTATATATCATTGTTTTTAACTGTTACATTCATTTTTTAATTGTTTAAAATCTTTGTTTCTCCACTTGCTAGATTATTACAAATCAAGACACACAGTAATCTTCATAGTTTTAGGAAAAGCTTGCTACACTATGATAGTTGAATTATTATCTCTCTCATTCAGCATTCAATTTTAATAATACTCGTGCATCGCTTTCAATCAATTTCAAGCTTAATTTCTGTTTAGGAAGAATTGTATTGTATAGATGCTCCCAGATATTTTCAATAATCATCTTATTTTAAAATTTTCTTTTCCATCTCTTACTCATTTTTTGTAAGCTTATCAGTTCTTTCCTCAAGCCAATAAAGTATTATAGACAAAAAATCTCAATGATAAAAGCATTATTTTAAGAATTTATATATCTTTAATTGTAACTTTACTTGAATGTAACTTCCGCACATGCACCAAAAAAGCTTAGTTTACATTATATAATGCTAAACTACAACCACTCCAAAAGATATTATTGATTATTTTATAATATTTGGCTGAGGTCAATTATGTTCTTTTCTTACCCTGAAAATTAAATTTGGTAAGTATTTAAGAAATTAAATAGTATGAAGGCTAGTAATGACATAAATTTATATTTCGATCAATCTATCAACATCTGGTTTTAAATCTTTTATGCTATCGTAAAACAAATTCACTGTTGAATTTATCTTAATTTCTTTTAGCTACCGAAATACTTTTAGCTACCGAAGTACTTTTAACTATAATATTATTATTTTCTAAATTACATATTTATAAATACATATTAATTATACCTAAATATTTATCCGACATACATGGTACAAAATTCAATGTACATAATAAATAATAATAAATACAACAGTTCAACGCATTCATCAGGTATTAAAGTTACTTTGTAAACGAAAAAAATTAAAATATTTTTGAAAATCAAATTATTTATATGACAAAATCAAATTTCTTTGTTTAAAAGTTAAATAGATCACATAAGAAATATTTGTTATTACTCCATAAAAAAAAAATATTTTAAAGTAAGATTACGTAAAATTAACATTAAAGTTACAAGTTAAAGATTTATTTTCATAATTATACCTTTCCTATTACAAAGTAACTTCTACTACGAAATTTTATAATACATTAAAAATTGACACACTTTATAAAATAACACTAGACTGAATCAGTACGAATTTTTAGTTAGGCTCTTTATCATAATAAACATAATATATATAATTTTATATGTAATATGTAAGTTATGATGATCCTGATAATAATAATAATGATAATGATATTAGGTATCCCATAAAGTGTTTTGTTGCAATTTAAAATGATAGTATGTTTTATTACCATTTTATTAATTTTAGTTATTTACGCAGTCATTGTATGATTAAATGGTTACTTTGCTACTTTGATAAAAAAAAAAAAAAAAAAAAAAAACCATAGCATTAACGAAAACAGATAATAGTTAATAGAAGATTTAAAGAATATACAGAATACATTAAAATTTCCTATTAAATTTTTAAAGTATTCTTCCAATGTGATTTTCTTTATCTCATATAGCATCAAGAAACTTTCCATTTTTTATATTAGTACATATTTCTAATGTAGTTGTATATTAAAATAATGTTTTGTACAAAAGATGATATATAAATGCATTTTCGATTTTACAAAACATTATAAAACATTATAAAATATTACCACTGTAAGTGAAAAAAGTAAAATGACACGATTTTTGACACGATTTTTATATTTCTCAGCATTTAATCTTCTTTCACTGTACATCCATAAGACTTTTCTAATAAGAGTAATTTTGTCATAAATATGACGATTAACTCTCATCACTGAACTTCACGACTTCCTAGTTTCTTTACGAGATGAAAATCGTTTTATTTATCTTTAGAATATGAATATGATTTCAGCATGGTGATGCTCTTATCTACAAGAGCTGTAAAGTTCTAGAATAGGCTCTGTTATTATGTTTCCTGGTCGTTGAATAAGAGAAAGAAATTCGTTCTAAATTTAAGGAATCTTTTCTACAAGTTCAGCAAAGGAGGGCTTTAAAGAATGGTAAATGATCTTGAATAAGTTTGCAAGACCAACATATCAAAGGTTGATGACTTCATTTTAGAATGAGTTACAAGCTAAACGAAAATATGTAGTTTATTTAAAAAATTAAAGGTCATCTTGAAATTTTATCTCCATTTAGCCAGTACCGTAATATTATGTACATAATTGTATGTCCCCTTGAGGCAGAGTAGGTTTTATTTAATACCGGTATATAGACAAACTTTTTGAGATACCTAATGGTAAGTAAGTATGATAGTTGTGGATGTTTATTAGTTCTGTCTTACTTCGGAATTTCTTTTATTTCTACATTTACCGCTATTAGGCCATTCAGCGCAATAGTCAAGAAACGTTACAATAAACCTGTGTAAATACACTGAATTCCATTGTAGCTAAAAGATGTCTCAATCATGTCATGTTAACCATGCGTGCCAACAACGCACATTTTATGTATTTTATGTATTACCTTTACATAAACATCCACAATTTAAAAAAATAATATTAAATAATATATGTTATAATGTTAAAAATAATAATGATACATAAATCAGTCTAGTACACTAAAATAAAGCTTTATTTCAGAAACAGTTCTATGTAAGAGATATTCTAAATAATAATTATATTTACATCTATTGATAGGAAATTTCATACAAACAAATCACAATATTCAGATATTATACGATCTATTTAATGTACGTACAGAGGTACAGACTTATTTGCATATAAAATTTCTGAAAACAGTTCATGGTCAGTTAGTAAAATTTCATGACATATGGATGCACAATATATGTATATGCACACAGTCTGCATATATTTTTTGGGGATATAATACGAGGATTATGTGCCACATATCATAATATGCTGTGTGATAATATATTATAAAATCTCACCAACTGATCAATTATTTACAGAAACATTATATAGGAATACAGCTCTACAAATAATGTAAGTCTGTGAAACTGCACATATCTTAAGTAACTTCATACGAGCAAAGCATTCGAACCAAGCGTATTTTATACTTAAATAGAAAGTCTTATAAGCTCTGGCAATTTCAAGTTATTCCCTCAATCAGCCGTCATTGGCAAGTTTATTTTAATCAAAAAAATTTTCTCACCATTTTCCTAAAACCAGTGCTCTTTTTCACCTTTTTCTTTGATATTGACGTCACACTACTACTTCTAGATTCATCACTTTGATCCATTAACAGACCGTTAGTAGTTGTATCACCATCGGTATGAACTTTTTCTGAAGACAGTTTTGAGGGAATATAACTTACTTGTACAGTCTTATCATTAGAATCACGTGAATTCTTACTCCGTTCTCCATTCACATCATTTGAATAAGCTTTTCTTTTCTTTCTTGTACTTAAAGCTGTTTTCATAAAGGAAGATGTTACACTTAGTCTTGTGTCTTTTAATATGCCACTAATGTTTTTGGAATTTAAGAGATCTTCAGATTCCATGACAGTTTGTTCACTATAAGCAATTCTTTCTGGATATATATCTGCTGATAATGAATTCAATTCATTTGAATTGTCAGTACATGAATTATTTAGCTCAGAATTTTTAATGGAATCTGTCTCAGAGTTATCAGCACATGATAAGTTGTATATCAGTTGTATATTACTCTCTGCTTTGTGAACATTATCATCGTGCGAATTAATCGTATTTTCTGGGGCAGATTTAAGCCTTTTACAAACCTGTCTTGGGGCATCAATTGTATGCAACACTTCAACAGACGAAGCAATTTTTGGTGTTATTTCCATTTCGTGTGTAACATCTGTTAAAGTTGAAGTTCTGTACTGTGTATTTGGACATATCTCTATATCATTATTTACATTTGTTTGATCACCAATCAAGGTGATTGCTTTTTTACGTTTCCTCTTCTTTTCCTTTTTTGTTTCATAAGATTTACCAATAATCATTAATTCGCGGTATGTACCTGTAATGTGAGAAGCTATTTCGCTTGGTCTTCGCTTTTTCGGTTTCTTCATATGTGAATTATAGTTTTCTGCACTTTTACGCCGCATCATGTCTTTGTCTGACTGTTGCTTCTTCTTAACTTCAACTCCTTTATTGTTATTTCCCCAACAGTACATTAAAATTAAATATATCATAAAAACTTCGGAACATATTAACAACATATGTTGACCTATCATAGAGATTTTTCCGTGCCAACTATCACGATCATGTAGAAGATTTTTCATCGAGTTAGAAAGATTAACGATTTTTTCTTTTAAAATAGAAATTTCTTCTGCCCTTTTTGATTCACGTTCGTCTCTTTTTCGCGTTTCTTCACTCATTGCTGAAACCGTGCGTTCAAGAGATCTTTGCATTTCTTCAACCTGTTTTTTATATCGACGACTTAATTCTTCCAAGTATTGTCCACTCAAAGACATATTTCTTTCTAATGCCTAACAATAATAAAGAGTCTGTGTGTATGTGTGTGTATATATATATACATATGTACATATATACATATAGATATATATTATATTAGCATAAATATGTACATAACAATACGTACCAAGAGAACAGAGCATTATTATATATAGCAAAGAGATTTCATCTAACAATATGTTTATTGCATTTCAAAACTAGCAAAATTATATTGCACAATTTCTATTCTTTTTGTCGCGTAATAACAATTAGAATTATTAATTTGATAAGTAACTACATACATACCTTGATTCTATTAGACAGTCTTAAGAAAACAGATTCTTTTTGCGGCATGGTATTTGCCGTTGACTGAGTTACTGAAGCACTTGCAATAGGACCGTTTTGAATATGGGCTGATTCTCCTTCTAAATCCTTTAGATCAGATAATAAATTGTCAAACGTTAAAGAATCTTGAGGAGGTAACTTAATTTCTTGATCTAAAATCTCTGTTTGTTCTTGTTTCCCTTCTTGATCCAGACGTCCCACTTTCTCCACTTTATTTGGTACACTAGCAAATTCCAAAGGTTCCATGTCTGATATTACATCATCATTTGGGAATTCGCTGCTGTCAGTAGTAGTTATTGAGACAGAAGCAGTTGTTTGAGGTGAATTTTCGATAGAAATACTAGGAGTTATTGATGGCTCTTCAGAGGCCTTTAAGATTGAATGTTGTTCAATATTTGAAGATACAGGAACAGTTGTTAGTACTTCAGCCTGAATTGTTTCCTCAATTTCCAAAATTGGTATCAATGTTTCATTCTTAATTTCTTCTTTTCCAAAAGTTTTAGCAGGCTTTATCTGTGAAGCTATACTTTTAGAACTGGAAGAAATCTCGACAGGTGTACTAGAGAATATGTTAGTTTCTTCGCTAGATGGTTCCTGAATACCTTTTTTAGGCTCTTGAGAAGTTATATCAACATTTGAAGTCAAAGTATGTGTAGCTGATGTCTGCTGAAATGTATCACTATTATAATCGTCTTTGTGTTTGTGTGATATATCTTCTTTAATAACCTCCTTGAAATTATTAAATGGTATTTCATGGCTTGTATTCATTACCACTTTACGTTCTTTTATGGCTAATACATTGCAAAGTGCCGCAATATATTCAGATTTAAGTATAGATGTTATGAATGCTAGCTGAAAATTCTTACTTGAACTAAATCCTTCATTAAGTTGATTATGTTTTCCCGTATCTTTTACATTTTCATTATTTCCTCTTGTCTCCTTTTTTGCGGAAGTTTCAACTCCAACACCATGAATTTTACATAGTCCGCTTTGTCTTAAAGTTCTATTCACCAGATCAATTTTAAGCAATTCATTTAATTGCTTTTCCCTACAACTAATTAATTGGAAGATTTTTGCAAATTTTTGATCTGAGCAGCTATCACAAAGGATGGTATATCTTGGTGTAGTACAACTAATAAAGGAGTTCTCAAGTATATTACCACTGTCTATACTTTGCTGGATTTTCGTGATGTTGTTATAGGTCAAATCGCTCGATTTTACTAATACCTCGGCTGCTTTTTTCATAATGCTCAATACAGCATCTCTAGCACTGCCAAATAAATTTCTTGGTGGTTCACCATTTTCAACATCTAAAATCTCCTCTTCATCACTGTCTTCGTCGTCGTCTACATTTGTATGCGACTCTCTTGGGATTTGATTCTCTGTTTCTGTTTCAAGAACCTCAAATTCACTGGTACCATAAGCACGAAATAAAGAAATAGGACAAAAATGTTCAGATCCATAATAGGTTTGAAGTTCCACTTTTATAAATTTCCCGAAAAGATGTGGTTCTAGAGCAAAACTTTGAATATCCTTTACATTTTTTGCAGTAAACTGACCAACTGGACTCCAATCTCTTGTAGGAAAACGATCGCTAATATATACTGAAAAATCTTTTGGTGACGAACTAAAAAGTTCAAAATTGGCCAGTTCGATCTTCTTAGCTTGAATCGCTTCACAAAGTTCTACTACAAACCATATACGTGACGTACATGTATTAAGCATGTATTCATCTCGGGTGGAAACTAAAACGCTTCCAACACTTCGTGCTTCTGGATTTGCTGCTACAAGTTTTGCGCCACAATCTGGAGAAGCATAGTTTTTAGAACGAACTTTCATTCCACCAATTCCTCGTGTTGGTGTCCCAGAATTCTGAACAGAAGCATTTGGATGTGCTACAAAACAGGTAATTACTGTTTAATAATTAAAAACAAATTTATAATTAAAATAATGAAAATATTATTTTCTCAATTATAATATTTGTTACAATGAAATTATTTTCACAAATACTATATGAAAAATGAGGCACATTTTGGACTAATTTTTGCACAACACTACAGAGCTATTGTTGAGTTTATAAATAGAACTCACTTTTTTTCCTTTCAGCTTCCTCTAATCTTTTTTGTGTCCATTCACTGAAAGATGGAATATCTTCATGTGGATTTGAGGATCCCACAGTTACGATTCCTTCACCAAGTACAACTGCAGCAGCATCATCTCTATTTTCTCCCACTAATCTAGCTTTAGCATCAGTATCACTTAATTCTGTGGTTGTTGCAAACGTTTCATCAACTTTAGATATCTCATCGGGAAGTACTTTAACAACACTCTCTTCAAGCTTCAACTCTGGCCCATCAGTGGTAATAGAAGCTTGTTCAGCCCTTACTACAACCACTACCTCAGATGTTTCCTCTTCCCCAACTAAATTTGTCAGTAACAAAGATTCTTCTTCAAGACTATTTGTTTCATTACGCGTTTCAGTAATTTCACTGATAATAGATGGTGATGGTGTTTGTATGCTAGATGACGCCTCCTCCTGTACTTTTTTTATTTTTTGTCTTATATTTCCATTTTTTGTCAATATAGATGATTTTTTTGGAAATAATCTAGATTTTGAAAACTCAGAATTAATCTTTGATTCTGCTAAACTTTGGAGTTCTGCTACAGATGTATTCACCGATGTTAAAACTGTTGCTTCCTCATTTTCAGAAATTCTGCAAAGAAGAAAACTGAATGCATGTATACTTGTAATATATTTATGAAAAATTGCTTTAAATGAGGCGATCAACATAATTTTAAAATGCATATGATTTTATAGCTTTGTTCTAAGAAAGAATTAGTTAGTTAAATAAAAGATTGTAGGTTAGGAAATAATTATTTCTATTATTTAAGCTAAAAATTTCTGACATTTTTATTTTGGTAACAACTTAGGTTTAAAATTCATCAAATGAATAAAAAATTTCATCTATCAAATTTATTTATGTTTAACGACATAAAAGTATTTAAATTAATTTTTCACTTTCTGATATAGTGAATCCTTCGTATAGTGAAGGTTCAAATTTATTCTTCTAAGCCAAAACATACTAAAAACGCATTTTTAACGTTCTTATTTTTCTTTTGTATTTCCCAACGATATTTTTATTATACATATATAACACTTTATATGTTATAGGTAAAACATTTTATTGAAAATAAAACTCGTACAATGATCATAATCGTACATCGGTTCAGTCACAATAATACATTTATAATAATAATTATTATTAATTATATAAAATATGTTTTCTTGGATAGATATTTTTATTATTTTCATCCTTACATTTTTTACTTCTTATCTTTTCCAAATTACGCATTTAATTCAATCACTGTGCGTCTTATCAGCTATTATCTTATCTTTTATTTTAATTGTCAGGCAAAGATCATTAATTATGCCTTAGTATGCATACTGGTTTTTTTTTTTTTTTTTTTTTTTTTTTTTTTTTTTTTTTTTTTTTTTTTTTTTTTTTTTTTTTAGCATAATTTTGATAAGGCTACTAAAAACTGAAACATTTCATGTATTGCGCCACAATACTGTTTATGTTATTAAATTTTCATCATTTCAATACCTTAAACATAATAATGAAAAGACTTTATTACATACATTATACATGAAAGTATAACTTTATGGATATATAAGTTAATTACGATTTTCAGCATAACATAGCAATATATATTGAATTTAATAAAATTTAATTAAAGACTGGGCTCAAAATATTATTTAGTATTTTAAATACCAGCATGTATTTGTTACTTATAATTGTTAATCAATAGATTAGAATTCTTATATTTTATCTTCAACGCTTTGTAAATGATCCACAAAAATATACAAAAAGTGTTATTTTTTTTCTTTTATGATAATAAATTCAAGAATTTAAATATTATTACTATATTATCTTATCTTCTAATTTGTTGATTTACTAACTACTGAGACTTTTAGAATTCTTTTACGTTTAAGTGCAAGCTTCAATAATTCTAAATTTTGTAAATTTATACTGCTCTAAATGTAACATATTAAAACAAAAGTATTTTTACTTGTAAATCGTTCATAAGTAAGAATTAGAAATATTAGTTTATACGTGTTAAGTAACGTATATAAAGTTTACATTTCACAGCCTTATGCAATCAAATGTAATAGGATTTTTCTGTGTTATGTTGACATAA
Source organism: Bombus campestris (assembly GCA_905333015.3). Taxonomy (NCBI): domain Eukaryota; kingdom Metazoa; phylum Arthropoda; class Insecta; order Hymenoptera; family Apidae; genus Bombus; species Bombus campestris. The sequence goes on from HG995145.1 coordinate 81,263, forward strand.
TAAAAACTTACCCCTGAGATAAATTAGGTTGTTGAGTATGAGTTTCCGCTACAATATCTGAATCTTTATAAGGATTCTCTTTCTTTCTAGATTCACCATTTATAACTGTTCCAAAACCAGCAGATTCTTCAATATATTTTTCCTAAATATTTATAGATGAATTAGATATTTCTACAGAATTAGAAATTTCACAGAATAAGAAATAATGTAATAATTCTTAATGATGTCGCAAATTTATAACATAATTTTTATTTTTAATTCTTACATGATAATAATGATTTTTATAATCAGTTTCTAATTCGTGTAGATCATTTAGTTCCGTAATTGGTATAGTGGATGTGTTTAGGTCAACAATTTCCATATCATTTAATGTATTATTATCAACAGTCTCAGAAGTTTTATTCATTTTAAGAGATGTGTGATAATTGGTTTGTGCATTTTCAGAAGCAACTATGATGAACAGAAGTGCACTGTAAAGAAAAAAAAGAGTATCATATAGTAAAAAGGAGAAACTGTATATTATTTCGAAACAGTGTGTTTTTATATGAAATGAAATATCCTAAATTGAAACTTAAAGCTCTTGTTATTATATATATATATATATATATATATATATATATATATATATATAATAACAAGAGCTTTAAGTTTCAATATATATATATATATAGACACACACACACACATAATATATAAAGATACATATATTCTAAACATAAACAATTGTAAACTCAGTCCTTCTTCATGTCCAGAAGGCTGAAAAATAAACTATTATTGTTATTATGTTATATTTTAGATGTATTACAAATTTAAATAGTACGATGATTTCTTTCCTCCTAAGTAAAAGAGCCAATTACCTAAACTTTGTATCACACAAAATTTATACAAGTTCAAATGATTAGTTCTTAAATTTTTCAGCACCTCTCTGTATGTCTTTTTTTAATTAATAAGTAATCCTGAAATTGTGAAAATTATATATGTGTAACAAAAAATTCTTATTTACTGTTCTATAAACAACAAGTTAATGAAGGTATTTTATTAAACTCAATATGCAATCTACTTATAACATTGCAAACAAATGTTTGCAACTACATTTTATATAATATTTTTTTATTACTAATTATATTTCCATAATATGTAAGAAAAAATCATGAACACCCTGTTACACATTCTTATAAATCAAACGTTTTTATTTTAAAATAGTTTTATACATGATGAAAATAATATATCTCAGTATGATCATTTTGCACAATGCCTTATAATTTTATTACAATAATGTATCATAAATAAGTAATAAAAATATTGAACGATAGTACAATGTTAATATATGGATTAGAACAAATGAATAAGTTAACAAAAAATATGAAATTAACATTTTCCATTATATATATATATATATATATATATAAATGTGTGTGTGTGTTTTTATAATAAAATATAAATATTAAAGTAACGATACTTTATACTTAATTTTTACAAAATTTACATTAATTTATAAGATAATAAGAAATTTACTTGTAAATATAAGTAGATATTCATATATTCATTTGATGTGTTATATTTTTATATACATATTTATTTTATATACTTCCTTCGCAAAGTTATAATGTATAGAACATTAAAATGAATTATCTTTTTACAAGTTAATAGAAATTTGTACTTTTTGAATTGAAATTATGAATATAAACTCTTTCTACATTCTATATGTGTCAAATATTGTTAATTCATATATTATGGTATTCTAAACATCAAATTTACTAACAAAATATTGTAACCTTGTGTAGCGCTAGTTAAGACACTTGTTGTAAGGACAATTAATAGTAACCTTATACATTTTATTATTTTTGTGCGTTTAAATAAAACATACCAGTTAAATGATATGCTACACTAGTACTATTAAAAATTCAGTGCATAACAGGGCTGTCAGTAATTTTATATACACATGCATGTAAATTGTTGATAAAAGAGGAAGAAAAAATGCTTACCTGGAAGCAACTGATATAAAAAGTAATGTCCAATACACGCACGTTATACAAATCTTCATCTTCTTAAATGCTCACATTACTCTTCAGAAAATTCCTCTATCAATAGATAGATATTTTCATAAATGTAAAAACATATCACGACTTTACTACTATACTATCATCACTACTGCCGTTACTGTTATCACCGCCACTACCACCATCTTTATAACCCCTTTTATAACCATCAGTATCACCACCACAGTTATTACACAGTAAAAATCTGACGTGGTCAAATTAGGATGGTTTTGACATAAAAATAATTGAATTATCCATATCTTCGTTACATATCATTTTGTCGTGCTGCAATTTCAATCATTCTGTGTAAAATTTCTTGTAACAAATAATGCAATTTTGAAAAAAACGACAGTACACCTCGCATCAAAAATCTTTCTACGTGTAACGAAAACAGCTGATTCAATTGAAGCATGTGTTACAGGTATCTTAACACTAACCTATTTATCCAATGACTTTCTACAATATGATCTCGAGTAAATAGTATCCAAATAAATAATGTTCGAGCAAATAGTGTTCTTGGATATCTTGGATAAAAAAATTGAAAAACAACTTATTTTGTCGTAATATTTTTAACTAAAATTTTATTTAAAAAAAAAACTATACTATTACATGTAGACATCATAAATAATGTAAATAGCTAAACTTTACTTTGGCGAACATAAAATTGTTGACTATATATATATATATATATATATATATATGTTACGATAGCTTTCAATGCGTAGAATCCAAAAATTCAAGTCCTAACCTTAGGAATTTAACGGTTCAGAAGTTATACATATGTAAAATTGAGCGTTTTAAGCGTATTTAACACGTTACTTTGACGCCATATTAGCTTCTATCTATGATTCGTCCAATGAGCGGAGTTGCTGGCTATAAATAAATGCCATAGGTATACGTTCATGATAAATACACATAGGTGGCTACTATTTTGCGGCGGGATTTTGGATCGTAAGTATTGTATTAGGTTTGAACTGGTTTGAGATATGTTTTATTAGGTTCCTTTACTTCTATAAAAGTTTATATAAGTGTAGTAGAAGTTTAGTTCAATGCTAATCTGTGCGGAGCGCAGCGATTATAATTATATAAAGAAATCTTGGCATTCGTGCGCCGGAAACATAGAAAAACGTACGGTTGAGTCGTGAAGAATCAATATGAAAGACAAGAAGAGTCACAATCTGCGCATGCGTAATATGCTACGAATATTTCACAGAGCAGCGACACCTTACTAATTTGTATCTGTCTTATAGAACGAGAACCTTCCCGTCTTCCGTGTCAATTTTTCACGACTCAATTTTCGGTCGATTTCCTTTGGCGAGTGTCGAGAACCGTTTACATAATTGTGGATCGTGGCGTCGAGACTTGTTTATATGATCATGGAGCGGAGGACGGATCGATCAGATGATTGATAGAAGCTAATAGAAGCAATATGACGTCATACTATCCTGTAAAATAAGTTAAAACGTTTAGTTTTACTAGAGAGAATTTCCCCTCTGGTGTTACATATCCATCACTCTTAAGTTGCTGGATTCTTGGATTCTTAAAGCTAAGACTGATATTTTTTTGATCTCACGTGTCGAAAACTATTAAATGAAAAAAAAAAAAAAAAAAAAAAAAAAAAAGATTTCATTTCATGTCCACTGAAATAAAGTATAGTCCATTTAATAAAAAGATAAAAACTTTTTATGCGACAAACGTTCTTAGCATCTTTAGATAATAGTGATTTTATTTTAAACTTTTAATTATCTCTTCTGTAAAATTATCTCTTTTTGGAACACGCGAAATATATTAGTCTCTCTCTCTCTCTCTCTATATATATATATATATATATATATATATATATATATATATATATATATATATATATATATATATATTAGATAGCATATAGTTTATCACATAGTAGAGCGAAGAATTTATGCTTTGGCAATGTTCTTTTTTATTGAAACAGAGGTAAACATGCAAATTAGAGAGTGATTATAGTTACTGTTAATACATAATTTTGACATTTAGTCAACATTTCATTACAATTCTATCTGTTCGTTGCTTCAGTGACAACACTTTATGATCTGAATTTGGCGCGGATTATTTCACGCAGTTTTCAATAGAGGGAGTATGCTACAGCATACAATGTCATGACAACGATAATCAACTGTTGCGACATTAAAAGTCATGACTTTTAATGCAGCGTGTAAACGTACCTTTAATGCTTCATCTTAAATAATTTGGGACATATTATAATTTTACTATTAAACAATTTATATCAGCTATGTATTACTATTTCATTAAATTTTGGAATAAAATATCGCAATCCCTTTTTTTCAACATTCTCTAATATATCTAGAGTACGATAATTCAGTTTAGAGTTTAAATTAAGTTGAAACTGAATTGGCTTTTGTGAGCAATTTCAAGCGACTATTTGAGTTTACTGAAAACTTCATATATGGGCAACGGAGATTTAGAATTTTATCAATATTATCTTACAATATCATCATGTTATTAATAAGGTATTGTGTGAATTACTGTTAATGATCTTACAATAAAAATATTTCCGAAGAAATTTAATTTTATTTACTAGTTTACTTGTATTTATCTGTAGTAAATTCACTGCATAACCTTTAATCCTTAATAACTAATATTATCCTAGTGTATAAAATGAACATATATCAACTTTTTTTTACAGAATACATATCTGTCATTTATTAGGATTCATCTGAATATGTATTATGTTCAACTGCATATACTGCCACGATCGCAGGCTTAACATTATTTATTAGTTGTCTATTGAATTATGGCTGTACGTCGAGGAAACAGAAACTTGAAATTGCAGGTCTCTGAAGAGACACCTGTGCCTGTGTACGTAATATTATTATTTTGTCAATCTATTATTATAATAGAAATTTATTTCTATTAACACTATATAAATATATTCTTATGAATAAATGTGAGAAACAAATATCCAAGTGAAAAATATATCATAATATGTCACGACTGTTCTGCTTTTTAATAAATTACTTTTTCTTTGATAATTGTTCAACTTTCGGTAATATTTTCGGATTTATACATTATAGCACCCCGCCAAGAAATTTGGATAAAAGAACTACAATAACTATAGGTGATAAAACATTTGTAGTAGAGGCAGATGATTTAGAAACAATCTGTATCCTTGGACGAGGAGCATATGGTATTGTGGATAAAGTACGGCACAAACAAAGTGGTACTATTATGGCAGTTAAGGTATAACGTATTTTTATGAAGAAATCATATTAATATATTTCTTATGTGTTTGTAATTAAGCTGTTTTATGTACCATTATAGAGAATAACCGCTACAGTTAATACACAGGAACAAAAGCGTTTACTTATGGACTTAGATATTTCCATGCGTAGTTCAGCGTGTCAATATACAGTGCAATTTTATGGAGCATTGTTTAGGGAAGGAGATGTTTGGATATGTATGGAAGTTATGGATATGAGTTTGGACAAATTTTATACAAAAGTGTATAAGCATGGTCGTGCCATTCCTGAAGATATCTTAGGGAAAATTGCTTTTGCAGTAAGGAGAAACTAAATGACTATAACACAGAACTTACTATTTGTTATAACATCAATCGTAATTATAATTTTAAAAATGTTTACAGGTAGTAAGTGCATTACATTATCTGTATTCACAGTTACGGGTGATCCACAGGGATGTGAAACCTAGTAATATTTTAATTAATCGAAAAGGAGAGGTGAAGATCTGTGACTTTGGTATATCTGGTTATCTTGTGGATTCTGTTGCTAAGACTATTGATGCCGGTTGTAAACCATATATGGCTGTACGTAACTTTCTAAGATAGATTATAACATCTTTGATCCTGTCTATTCAATAAATTCTCCATTGTAACCTTTCTTTTAGCCAGAAAGGATAGACCCGTCGGGTAACCCTTCACAATATGACATCAGGTCCGATGTTTGGTCGTTAGGTATATCTCTTGTTGAACTAGCAACAGGAAAATTTCCCTATGAATCTTGGGGTACACCTTTTGAACAATTAAAACAAGTTGTAAAGGATGAAGCACCAAAGCTGCCAGCTGATAAATTTTCGGCCAATTTTGAAGGATTTATCAATAAATGGTAAATTCAATTGTTCGTAATGTTATTTTAAATCCATTATGCACAGTTCAATTAATAATTGTTTTTTCAGTTTAATGAAAGATTATACTGCCCGTCCAAATTATAATCAATTATTGAAACTTGATTTTATCACAGAGCATGCCAAAAAGGACATAAATGTTGCTGAATTTGTTGGAGAAATTTTGGACCTACCCGAAGTTGAGTAATCAGCATAGTATATATAATAAATATTTTTGACATGGTGTGTTATATGATCTTTAATGTAACTTCGCATTATGTATCGAAGTTATATAATCAGTTCTCTATATCTTCATCAGTCATATTATTCACTCATACATACGCACGCTACAAGTAAATTAAAGTATAGTGTAAAACATAATATGTATAACTTTTGTCTAAAAATCTATGTCTTCAAAAGTTCACTTTCTTGTTTGTTCAATATGTAACCTATGTATAATTTTCATTAATAATTTCTTCCGGATTAGTAACTATTCTTTAAACAGAGAGCGAACCCATGTAAATAATATGCAAATATTTTCTCATATATAATAATAGATTGTTATTGTAGTAATGTAGTAAATAAAATCTAAGTTATAAATACTTGATTGAACTAAGTATTATATATATATATATATATATATATATATATATTTCTATATAACACGTGTTCTACATAACGTGATTCTAATGATAATAAATTAGTGATATTAATATAAATAACAGGAACAACAGCTGAAGAAAATATTTACTTACAAGGAAAAGTTATGTAAAAAATATCCACCCTTTTGAAAGATTTTAAATAGAAAAAATATAGAGCTAATTAACATTTGTCCATTTATATATACTGTAATAATGTAACGGATATTAATTGATAATAAATATAATTGTGAAACATATTACATATTATAAAGTGTAGGTCAGTACAAAAGCTTTATTGTAAGCACTGAGGAATGAAATAATCTTTTACTTAGTGTAACAGTAAAGTAAAATAATAAGAAATCAGCGTGTTATTTTACTGAGTATAATATTATTCTTATAATATATATTAATAAAAATTAATTTTGATTTCATTGAGAAATCTTCGAAGAACATGTATCACATTTAGAAGATATTTTTCCATATTAACGAAGGTGTTTATGAAATTTTAATTTATATACAAATAATATATAAATCATAAAATTTTCATACTTTTTCTTTATATATAAATACACGCGCGCGCGCGCGCACACACACACACACAACATGTTGACTGTCACATGTGTTTTCAAGGAGATCTCCGTCAGGCCACGCGTGCCGCAGTACCAAGCGTTCTCTGCTATGTAGTCCCATCGATATTTTAGTAATGCGAGTTGCTCAGGTGGTGGTCTCAAGAATGATCTCTCGTTTCGTTTGTTCGCAATATTAAAACCTCTAGCTGTTGCTGAATGTAATGAAGGAAAGCGTGATATAGATTATTGAGACCGAAATGGTTTCTTATGCCACCAAAATTAGAAAAGGAATCAAATGGTACAGAAAACTTGGCGTTCAACTCCTTCTGGGAATTTCTGTTGTAAACGCTTTGACGGTTTACAAAATTGCAACAAGGAAGGATATAAATATCGGAATATTTAGAGAGCTATTAACTGCAAAATTATTAGGGTTGTCTGAAAATACAAAAAATCTTTGTCTTCGACGGAGTCAGCATAATATCGCCGTTCGGAAAAATGATTTCGGAAGAAGTATTAGACGCGCATGCAAATAAAATATGTTATGCAAATAAAAGACGTCGAATGGACGGAACAAAGACGCAAAAGAATTTAAAGAAAACAACTTATTGTCCAAAATTGTCCCGACCAACCTCAGCTATGTATAGAATGCTTTAAAGTTTTACATTCTAAATAATTTTTTTTTAATAAACCATTTTCGTATTACTTTTATGACAATTCAATAGTTTTATTATTTCCTCTGGAATATCTTTTCAAATTCTTACGACGATCCTTTGCAAGTAGTCAAATAAGCGACACCCGGATACGGGTTACGCGACCCTACCAGAAACTTTGCTGACACCCGAATAAGGGTGTCGTGGCAGACAACGTGACAATGTTATCAACATATATAATATTATTTTATTTTATATTAAGTCCTTAATCCATTAAACATTACACTATTTCTTTTTAATTATTTGTTGTTGAATATCGTCATGAATATAATATATATATGCATATATATTAATAGTCTATGTACATAATATACAAACGTAATCGTATCCGATGAAGGAAAACAAATACATTTATTGATATATTTTACATAAAGCTTCTTAATAGATAAAGACAGCTGAAGGCTTTATGACGTATTACAAATAATATTAACATGATATATTGTGTTTTTGACTTTACATACGTACAAGCATGGAAATGAATGATGGGATCGGGTAAAGCATGTATATATAAATGTTCTTCTTCCTTTAACATGATTTTTTTTACATGATAAAATTACAAAATATTACACATGCACAAGTATAATATGGCAGATTTAAATATATTAGTAATTTTTATATTTTTAGCTTGCATATAGTTTAGTTTTTAAGAGATTGGTGGCATTAGGTTCATTCCTTTACATTCAAGGGCAATCTTTACGCCTAATACAAATAATCCGATGCTCTTAATTACAGACCTGTAAATGAAAGATTATATATTTGTAATTAATATAATCTTTATTTAATTAGACATACACAGTAATTGTGAATTTCAATGAATAATGGGATACACTAAACAAGGTTATATGTTTATAAAATTGACTCGAAGGTTATACACAACATAATGAAACTTTATTATTACATACCATTTAAAAGAATCATAATAAACATTCTTTGCGTACTTTACAACAGATGCCATTGTGATCTTCAGTTTTGTTAAGATAAGTCTTCGCTTGTTCAATTGTTTCTGTTTCTGGCAAAGTATCTAATTGAATTAACATGAAATTATATATAGTACCGGAAGAAGTACAAGCTTAAAGTTATTTCTAATGTAATGTATATATGCGAAGATGTTGTATATTATCAGGTATTACGAAGATATTGTTTACTATTAATACTATATTACACTGTACGGGCAATTTTTTATAAATAATGTAATTTTGAAATTAATTTGATAAAATTATAATAAGTTGTAATCTATTTTCAAAATCAATTTCGCAGTTTTATGAAACTCTATTTATATTATAAAAATAGGCGTGGAGTAGGGAATATTTAATAAACAAATTTTCATTTTACATACGTGAATCAAATCACGCAATGAAAATGATTTAACGCTACAATGTTTATTTTTCTATATTAGTATGTTGGCAGTATGTATTTTGTATTTTGTATTACACATTATATTACACAAGGAGTAGTTCATATAGAATGAAGTGAAGTGCAGTGCGGACTGCGGACAGCGTACAGTGTGGTAGAAGGTGAATAAGATTCAAATGACTTGATGGTAAAAAAAGTTGAGAGGTATACAAATTTTATTCCTTATCAATTTTATTTATTTTGATTATCAAAATGGAATAGCTTTTTTTACTATTATTACATTTTTCTCTATATATGGTGATGTGTTTATTTGTTTTTCTTTTATGTTTGTGTAACCAATGTCATTAAATTAATGTCACTATCCATTATTATTCACATTTTTAATTATTCGAATGAAATATATATTTTTATGTTTGTAGCTCTTTTTTCTTGATGCAATCGAAACGAGAAGAAAGGTGTCAGATTATTTTAGGATCATATGAAGCAAGCTTTTCTGATACAAGAAACTGAGGTATATAAAAATATCTGTGATGTATTAATATATTTGACAGCAGTAATTATTTTATGAATGTGATGATTTTGGAAGAAACAAAATTTATTTAATAACATGTTAGAGGACGGATATAGTGCCAATGTTCTGTGTGCATTGTTTACCATATTTTTCATACTTATGCTAAATTTCTTCCGATATCTTGTACGAGAGCCCCATATTCATATTAGAGATGTTACCAAAGAGCATAATTGGAAATCCATAAGAAGGGAAACGAAGGTATGTGTCTGTGCATGTTTTATATATTAACAAATATATTGCTTATATGCATATATCTTCATTTATATTTGGCAAGCTTCGTATCTTATAATTACACTATTATATATATATATATACATATAATTACAATCCTCTCGTTTGTAGCATAAATATACAAATGTCAATATGAATGTACTATTGATTACAGAAATACAAAATTATTGGTAATTAATGATTAGGTTTTGAAAGTAATTTGTTGAGTATGAATTAATTGGAATAAATGATCTACCGATCATTTTGGGCAACACTAATTTAGAATGTTAAATATAAAATTCATTTAAATTATAACGTGTGTACATAGGTTGTATAAAAGTTACAAATATTACTTTTATCTGTAGGCATATTATTGTAGCATTTGTGAAAGCTTGTTGTTAAATATTAATGGTTTGATCTGTGATTCATGTGGTGTTTGTGCGGATCCTACATGTGTCAAGATTGCAGATAAGCAATTAAAGTGCAAACTTATTACTGTAAACGCAAATGAGCCAATGAAGCATCATTGGATAAAGGGTACGTTCTATCCTCTTATGTTTCTATATTTTATAAACAAAGTATAAAAATTAAATTATTGTTTCTAAATATTAGGTACTACATAAGTTATGTACTAAGTTATTTAAATTAAATTATGAAGTTATTTAAGTTAATCTCTGTCTACTCATTTCATATAAGGTAATTTAGATCTAAATGTTATATGTGAAATATGTAATGAGGAATGTGATGTGGAACCTGGACTAACAGATTGGTGGTGCTGTTGGTGTCAAAAATGTGTCCACGATAACTGCAAGTCTAAACTTTCTAAAGTATGCTTTTTCTAAATATTTCTTACAATTGCTTACAATCTATAGGAATGATTGATCACTTATTGTTATCTTTTAAATTCTGTTAGATATGTGATTTTGGTAAATTTAAGTTAATGATAATTCCACCAAGTAGTTTAAATCTACGAAGTACTGTAAGACGTAGATTATACCTTTGTTCGGTTATACCTCCAAATTGGCCACAGTGGAATCCTCTTATAGTTGTTGGTAAGTTAGCACAAGAAAATTATAACAATGTTATAATAATATAATTATATATTATACATGTATGTATAAAGTATAATTTTTTGACAATCAGAATTTAGTTTATAAAATTTATTTTCAGCCAATAAAAGATCTGGTAATAATGATGGAGCAGAAATCTTGTCTCTATTTAGAAGGTTATTAAATCCTGCACAAGTTGTTGATTTATCAGAGCGTGATCCAGTCGCTGTTTTAGAATGGTGTCGCTTACTTGGGAAAGTAACATGTACAGTCCTTGTAGCAGGCGGAGATGGAACAATAGCTTGGTTATTGAATGCCATTCACAAGCTTGGATTGGAGGTGGTAATATATGTACTACTAACAATCGGTGTTAATTTTTTGTCTTTTTGTTTTTTTTTCCTTTTCTTAACACATGATGACATTGGGAAACATTGCGTGTAAAAGATACGTGTATATATATACCTGGGGTTAAATATATATATATATATATTTATTTATTTATATATATATATTAATATATATATATTTAATTTTTATTTCAATTTATTAATTATTTATTACAATAATTTATTTTTATTGAATAAGAATTTAAAGTTTAAGAATTTAAATTTTTAATTTTTAGAATTTATATATATATATATATATATATATATATATATATATATATATATATTTGTGAATTAAATATTTTTACTTGTAATAGCCAGTTCCATCTGTAGCGGTAATTCCTTTGGGAACAGGAAATGATTTATCAAGAGTGCTAGGCTGGGGAAAAGAGCATGATCCAGATAAGGATCCTGCAGATATTTTGTATGAAATACAGAAAGCACAAAAAGTGGAACTCGACAGGTGCACAGAAAATATCCCGTACAAACCGTTTTAAATTGTTTCTAATATGCATAATTATCTAAATATTTTATTAGGTGGACTGTGATAGTAAAACCATATGGTGGATTAGGACTTAGAAATTCGCAGCAAACATTTTACATGTATAATTACTTAAGTGTGGGAGTAGATGCACAAGTAACATTAAATTTTCATCGTACAAGAGAGAGTCGTTTTTACTTCTATAGCAGTAGATTGTTTAATAAGGTACTCCCTATTTTATTGGATATTTACTTTGTTATTGTATAAAATGATGTGTGTTTTTGTGCTTTTGTTAGCTATTATACTTGTGCTTTGGTATGCAACAAGTAGTTGAACGGGACTGCAAAGATCTTGATAAGAATATAGAATTATATTTGGATGAAGAGAAAGTGAATTTGCCATCCATCGAAAGTATTGTAATATTAAACATTCCATCATGGGCTGCTGGAGTTGATCTGTGGAATATGGGATTGGAAGGTACTTACACATATCCTTTTATATGTGAGGTAATTGGAGAAATGTGAACGTTTTATATTGAATAGGCCACGAAGAATATGGAAAACAGAGTATCAATGACGGTAAATTAGAAGTAGTTGCGCTTTATTCATCGTTTCATATGGCTCAACTTCAAGTAGGATTGTCTCAGCCTTATCGACTTGGACAAGCTAGCAGTGTAAAGGTATTTTAAAGTTTATTCAAATCAACAGATCGAACTTTTAAAAAGATTTAAAGAAGCATTGTGTGTAGTGTGATATTATTTACTTTATATTTCTATTATTTATCTTTCTTTTCACAAACATTTTATAAAATTCAGGTAAAGATAATAAAACCTTGCGCTATGCAAATTGATGGCGAACCATGGTATCAACATCCTTGTGAATTCAATATTAGATATTGTAATAAAGCAGCCATGCTTGTAAACACAGTTGAAAGAACTATTTAATTCTTTCATTCTGGAGTATGTAAGAGGTTTCAATTACTTGTACATTCCAAAGTTTGGTTTTAAATGGAAAAGGATTCACTATATTTCATGAATAAAGGGACAAGCATGATAAAGGTAAAATGTAAGATAGAAATTATTTTTTATGTATGTGAATTGTATATTTTTATATTTTATTTATTAGTTATGTATTTTAAACCTTATTACTAATTCGTGTTATTAAACTTTGAAATAAAAGATATATATTGATATTGTTTTCGCATATGTAATAATTTATTTATTATCTATGTTTCTTTGTCTATAAGGAAAGCCTATAATAATAATTAACTACGTATATTAAGCACTTATGATGAGTTGTAATAAAGGAAGGATGATGTACAAGATTCTTCTCACATATTATCTTTATTTGCAATCTATGTTTACAATTGTGCTTCATGAATAGGCTTTGAGAATTTACTATCTGTATTCAACAGCACAGCCGTAATTGTCTTATATTCCTAGGTTGTGTAACAGTTGCCAATGCACATGTTAAATCCTACAATTAATTGTCACAAATCATCGTCTATCGTTCCCTGAAATATACAATTATTTATTTATTTTAATAATATCAGTTGATAGCCTGCTAACTTTTTAAATATTCTTGATCTATTACTATATCATTCTAAATATTAGTTTTTTCTCCAATCTTAAATAGAATGAATCGCATAGTTTGATTATTTCAACTTTATTTATTTAGATGAATTTTCTATTTACATATATTCTTGTAGCGCGCTTGTTCTATTTCTTTTAATTAACTTTAACGATTTTAACGTGATTTCAAATTAACCGTTTTCGTCATTAATCTTTATTTATTCTTATATATTTATTTTTAATAAATTAATTTAATTTTCGAGTTTAATTTCCTTTATTGTTTCTTACTTCTAATAACAAATAAAATGTTTTGCAGTATAAGCAGACTGATATATATATATTAGGTCATCCCATAAGTTCGTGCCGACTTTTGTGTATACATTTCATGTGTCGATTTATAAACATACGGCGATAAGGGACCAATGGCACTTGAGCTTAGCTGATCGAGAACAGGCTAGAGCAGATTTTCGTGGGTATAAGATCGTAATATAGTGAACACAGTGACTTCTAACAGTAAAAAATCATGAGTGAAATGCGTATCCATATATATATATATATTCACTAAACCATATAGTAAACAAAATTTGATTACGTTTACTGCCTCGTCTCGTCAGACATAGTATACATACGGACATCGTATGACATGAAGTTGTTATACATTTGAAATTAGCCAAATATCGCAATTCTGATTGCAAATTGGGAAAAAAGTAATTTGACGATCGTTAGTTGGTCCTGTAGTCTCATTCTGACAAATTTTCCGATTATGACAGAACGACAAATAAATTTTCTCCTTGTATTAATAACAATTTGGTTGATGCACGAAACAGCCAGAATTATGAATAACATGAAGTGAAATTTTTGTATTTGGATGACATTACTAAAAAGAAAAAAAAAAAAAAATTATGCTGATGGACTTCTAGACGAAACAAAATTAGATAACATTCACTATATAATGGAACATTTAGTTTAGTTTAGGCGTATGCCATTACATTTGAAACATAATAGATGATGAATGAAGACTTTATAAACATGTCTCGCAACAGTGCGATGTAATAAATAAATAAACATTATGGTATGGTTTCTCTTCTTAAAAAGCTTAAAATGACTCTTTTCTAAAGATAAAACCGAATTGGTCGCACTTGTAACGTAAAATTCTTGCCAGTTGCGGCGGACCACAGTAAAAGATTGTCACTTTGCCTTTCTTCTGATCCTGAAGCTGCTTGAATACTTTATCCCAGTTCGGTCGGCCAGCATTCGTCCGTGTTTTTAAACCTGTTATAAGATCCCGTTTTTCCTGAAAAATTAAGCCATTTATTTCTGTGAAGTTATCTAATTTTTCGTTTTATAAAATCAACATTTTCGTTTTAACCCTTTCACTATGAAGTACGTGTATACACATGTGACAACAAATATATGTATAATTATTTAAAAAAAAAAACATAGAAAGAATTTTATTAATGGTAATAAAAATAAAATCTTCCGACTTTCATAGCGAATGAAGGGTTAATACTATTGCAGAACTGTATTGTTTTCTTTTTGTGGAAAGAAGAAAAAAAAAAAAAAAAAAAAAACTAAAACTCATCATGTTTCATGTACGTAATATATATACATACATATTTAAGATTAAAAATATGTGGGAAAATAGAACTTTTATTAGACAGGTGAAGACATTCTTCGTTTGATTTACACCAATAATATAATAAGAAAAAGTAGACAAGTAAAGGAGAAGGAGAGAAATTTATGGACATCGAACCATTTGGTGAACCAAGTCCATGGCTAGCTGCAAGGTAACGGCTTTCATATCGTTCTTCTGCAAGGCACTGGTAATGTACATGTGCATTTCAAGAAAACGCTCCATAGCGATGCCTAACTCTGCTTGTTCCATTTCTAGTTGCGATAATAAATTCACGAACCATTCAAAGGATCGTTGATCTCTATTGATCCAGAAAAAGTCTACCTGTAGATGTGACGATTCATTGATAATCAAATATTTTGTTAAGATATATGCGTACACATTTTGAATTTATTAATATTATCCACTTACTATTAGTAATAGAATTAATATACTTTTCATATGAATACATCGATAATGTTTTCAAAAGCTGAGAAGCAATTAGCGATGAAGTTATCGAATCAAGAAGTACAGAGAATACGAGAATTTAAGCGATAGGCGGCAAAATAGGCATTTAAAGCATTGGCATTTTAACTGTCTTTTGGCCATCGCTAGTTCCGTCGCTTACCGCTTGCCGCTTGTCGTTTATCGCTCATCGCTTTGTATGGTCTATAGAGATAGTATTATACATATGAAGATGGAGTGCGTGATCGAGTGGGAAAAACGATGCAGGAATATAAAAAGAACGCTGGAAAAAAATTCTTGCGTTTCTTGCAGTAATAATGCAGTATAATAATCGTACAGTGTATATATGTAGGTGCAACATCGATTTCACAAGCAGCGTCAGTGTGTACGTCTAATTAGACAAGGACAGAAAGGCAAAAGATCGTCGCTCAATCTTCAATTATTATGTTTGTATTTTTAGTACGTATCCATGACAAGCGGCAAACAGGCAAGAAGAACGATGAGCTAAAAAGAACAGCCTTGTTAAGAGCATAGTGATATAAGGATTGTGTACGCGAGTCATATGCTATCGTGTAAGCAGATGCGATATGTGAATAGAAAGAGAAGGCTGTATAGAAGGACTTTTAATCGTTGTCTAATCAGGCATGCAGACTGACGCCGCTCTTTCATCGGATTATTCCGAATGGACACGAACGATATTTTACCGTACGAGACCGTTGCGGTGCCGTTGATTGGAAGAGCAGTGAAATAAATTTCTTCTGTTTCGCAAAAGAAGGACAAACCGTTAGCGTCGTTAGACAAGGGCATAAGAGGCCTCTATGCAGCGTTCTTTTTCTATTTCCATCTTATGTATCGTTCTTTCAGCTCGCTCATACAGGCCGATCTTCTGGCAATATTAAAAATCTCTAGTCATATTAAAAGTACCAATTGCGACATGATTTCGTCGTTCATCTGTATGTTCATCCATCGCTCGATAAATCCGCTTAGCGCTTGTTGTTTACCTCTCTTCTGTGTAATCTTTTGTGTAATAAATCTTACACAGATTTTTAAAGTTAAGACCGATCGTCGGCCAAATGTTCGGATGAACCGCTCGTTACCATGAAAAAATGGAATTCCTCATTTTCGGCTTTCGCGACAGAGAATAGTACCCCGGTAAAGGCACATTCAGGCCAAAAATTTTTTACAGTCTGGATACTATACTAAATCCCCTATTCTAAACGCTTTGAAATTACTGCTATAAGGATTATTTTGAGAATATTTGGCTTTTTAAAAAGTTTTTTTTTAATTTTCTTTTTTTTATTTTTATTTTATTTCATGAAGACGGTGTAATTTCATATATTGAATATCATTAAAAGTATTTCAAAGAGTTTCTAAGATAGCGTAAAAAAGTAGTGTAGTAAATACTTACTACATATTATAGATACATGCCTTACGAAGATGCATCACGGTGGGAGGTATTTCACTGGCCCAGGAGAATTTGCATTTTGGACAAGTGTGCCTGGCTTTCCAGTAGCGATGCATGATGGACTGTAATATCGAAGCGAAAGGTGTTACTCCGATTCCCGTTGCGATTAAAACCGCATGTTGGGCCTGAAATATGTGACTCGAAGGAGCTCCGTATGGTCCATCCAGGAAAATCTGCATACATAATGATTAATTACTAATTAAATTGCAAGTGTTCATAAATGACACAAATTATTTTATTATTACATAATTGCCTTTATTACCTACATATGTACATTTTACCCTCTTTTTTTTCTTTTTTTTTTCTTTTTTTTTTTTTCTTTTTTTTTTTCCTTTTTTTTACTAATGTCTTCAAATCGAATTTCAAATTTTTTTTATCACTTCTTTATAATGCATATTTCTGTAATATACCTCCAATGGTTTCCCGACGGTATAGTTTAGTGTTACATCCGAATGAGCGTCAGATTTCATATCATCGTAATCTCTTTTCGAAGTTTCATCGAATTTCATTTGTAGTCTACCTTCCTCTGCTGCTGCTTGCATCGTATTTATTATTGGATTATTCGATGATTTTCTTCCGTATTCGTCCACAGTTGTTTGCGGCATTACTATTTCATCAATAACTTTATCAATTTACTTTTATATCGCAAGCATTTTATTTTAAAGTGCAAGAGATAAGAAATGAAAACGTTTTGGCAATCATATTCAAAGAAAACTAATAGTAGAAAAACAACAAGTTTCTGCTCTTTTAGTTGCATGTATTCATAGAAATACGAATTTGCACAGGTATACGCAGTTTAATTAGAAAATTGAAACAGGTGTTAAAGCGTAAGATGAAACTATTATATTTGTCAAAGTTGAATATGTGTAGCTCTCAACGAAAGATATTGTACGGGATTAAAATTTGGTGATCGAGGAGATTTTATTTATAGGTAATAAGTAGGTACGGATGAACGATTTACGTTATTCAGACAGAAAATTGCTATTTATTCTGAAAGAAGATTAACTTTGAGAAATGTCGGAACACGGTGACTTACTGTGTCCGTTGGCGGATGTTATTGATTCTAATTCGTAGTTTTCCAGACTTGGAGTCTTGAAAGCAATTATTGTGGGTTTATTTCGCATGTACCGGAAGCTTTGTGCTAATCCTTTATTCTGCGGGCTGGAATAGGCCTGGTCTAGAGATTTTAAACGCTTATGGCGTATTTCACGGTCGTTGAAGTTTCTTTCCGATTCTGATCTAGTGTAATCGCGAAGTCTGCGAAAGAAACGACCTGATCATTTTACGTAGCCATGGAAGTTAATTTTTTTCCATAAAAATTGAAACAGTATATAATAGTTTATAATAGTTCATATTATTGTATAACTATATTATAATTTATAATAGTATAGTAGTTCTCTAATATTTGAAACAATGTATAATATAAACAATATTGTGTTTTGTTCAATATAAAAACAACATAAAATTCTAATTTTGAAACATTAATTATTATTACTTACACAGCTAATCTTTCACTTTTCTTCCTTCCTGACAGCATGTTAGGTACCGAAATAGACTTTTCCAAAGGGATCCTGCTAGTAAACAGCGAATGACGAAGTTCCCGCTTGTTCGATAACGTGTTGTTATCTGCCGTGCCTAATTTTACGAAGTAAAAGTAAAAGAATAAAACGAGTAAGAATTACAGAAGGCGTCTTAGAAAGCAATGTGAGAAATTCTGATAATAATTCGAGATTTCAAATTTGAGATAGAAAATGTTACGAAGCTAACAGACTTTGATTCTAAAATACCTTCGGATTTCGAATAATTTAACCAAATTCAAATGAATTACCGTTTGCAGATTGTGACGAGTGTATCATTTTTTCACTATCAGGAACAAACACAGAATTGTCGAAACAACGATGATTTCCGTTTGTCGTATTGGGAGTGAGTATCTTGTCATTGGCATCTAGTTGTTGTTTTTCGTTAAGATATCTATAATATATCGCGAAGGAATAAAAAACGATTAAGAATGATGTATCTTTCGTTTATCGTCTGTTGTCCGTCTACGTACTACATACATATGTATAGTGAGAGTTTCAGCGATACAAGTCAACCAATAAACAGAACTGCATGGAACTCACATTTTCTTAGGTGCGTCGGTGCTGCTGCAACTCTCAACAGGAAATATATTGTTTCTTTGAAATTTTATTTGCTCTTTCTCAAAGTACGAGTAAAGACTATTCGTCCATTCACCTACTGCTCGTATGTGAAGCCATATGTAGCCTATGAAAATCAAACATAGGATATGTACTTTATATATATGTATTATAATATATTTATTATATATGTAATATAATGCCTGCTGACTTTTCTATTTGAACAACTACATCGCTTAAACGAGATATGAGCATTTGTTTAAGTTAAAAAAGAAAAAAAGAAAGAAATGAAAGAAAGAAATGAAAGAAAAGAAAGAAAAGAAAGAAAAGAAAGAAAAGAAAAGAAAAACAGCATTACTCGTGCGACGACTTGATATGAATTATTTATAAGTATAGACTGCGGACTATTTATGCAAATTCATATTTTTATAAACTACGTATACTATAAAGATGTAGAAGTTAAATAAAGATATGATTCACTAACGAAAATTTGTAACGAATACCTTATTCTAGATATTTTGCATGTAGATATCCTATATGTGTACACATATATCTGCATATTATGTATCTAAATGTATGGGTTTTGTGTATTTTTTTTTTTTTTTTTTTTTTTTTTTTTTTCATAAGCGCACAAGAAACGCTAAAATAAACGCATAATTTTAAATTAGTTATCTAAGATAAATTATTTGAACCTTCTTGTTCCGGAGCGCTGCTGATAGTGAAAGGATGCCATTCGTAACGTGCTATAACTGGAATGTTGACGAAAACATAATCGCCGGGATGGAAGACGAAATGTGGAGGCCTCTTGATGACTAAATGCGTCACTCTCGATGGTAACAGAAGGCCTGAGCTTATGTACGTTTTTCCCAATTGTGAACGAGACCAGGCAATTCGACGTATCCTTTCCAGCATGTATATGGTACCTGGTCCTATGAACCATTTCCAGAAATTCGGTCCGTGTAGTATCGTCAAAATCCAGAATGGTATGTATAATAAGTGTGACCAATAAAATATCTGTAAAATATTAATATTAATTTTTTATTAGCTTAACGATCGATTAACTGATAATTGAAGAATCAAAGGATTATAGGATTATAGTCCCAAAATGATTTGCCGTGTATTTTCTATTTTATTTCTATTATGTTTATTTCAACATAGGCTACATAGACGTATTATATAGTCGTATTACGATAAAAATGAATTGCCATATTTCTATAGAAAATATCTCTTGTAAGTCTTGTGGCTATGGTGTCTTGTAGAATGGTTCTTGTAGAACTTGACAAATTTTGGAAACAATGTTTCTTAAAGAGTTGGGTCACCATTACTTGGGATTCTTCTCTAAAGTCTATCGATCGATATACTTGTTAATTTATTCGTCTAATTGTAAGATGATCTAACGGCTGCCATGAAAAATTACTTATTATTACCTCGAAACATCCACCTCGTCGAACAAATGGCATGGAGCAGATCGTTATTACGACAAGAAGAACGATAAGGATGATTCCAGTAGGGTTTGCATAGCCTCCTATGAGCCCAAATAGAGCTGGCCGACTTGTTAATAGCCACTCGGACATTGTATAGTTATTGTAGTTAAAAGCCTCGTCGTACACCACAATAGTGCCTAAAAACATTTAACGCTTTTAGAATACAATTTTAATTACTTAATTACTTAAGTTGATATCCGAATGAATATTACAGTTGACTAAAGAATAATTTGTGAGCATTCTTCTTGGGAAATTCGACGGAACTTTACGCACGACCCGATATACTGTACCATATACTTGTTCTGTAGAAAGAGAAGCTTAAGCTTAACTTTACTTTCACTAACCCCAACCTAACCACCCCCCCCCCCGCCCTCACCGAATTGTATCGTATCGTGGTATAATATGGTATCGTACCAAAATTAAGAAGGTGCATCACCGTGTGTACTACGCTGAAGATACCAATTAGAGCTCCAGTCACTTTGTGAAGATAGATATGTTGATCTAATGGCAGTACAGAATTAAAGCCATGAGTTCGTAGGAAGGTAATGCACTGACGCAACATAAGAACTAGGACGAAACTGCAGTTGAAGTTTAAACACTGACCTGTATTAAAATTACGTTTATGAAAATATGAATGATATCCCGTCTGATAATGTGACCAGTCTGATAATGATCAGTCAGAATGATTTCCGAAATATAGCAAAGGCTAAGAAACTTTTACCACAGGCACGCGCAACCATGACGTAGCCATTAGACGTTCTATATTCGTAGAGTCTTGTTACGAATAATGCCACATTGATTGAGACGAAGATCGAGATGAAAACGATGTAAACGTAATTGTTTTTCATATATGGCTTCGTTAACTGATAAGGACGCAATGAAGTGGTGAGAAATTCTAACCGTGATTTTCGCTTCGTTTCCGGCTTTGGCGGTACCAGCCATCGGTCGATACTGTAATTCAATATTCGTTGTTAAGAGTTTTCTATTTAAATCGAAACTTAATTTTCTTAGTTCTCCCTATAAATTATATTATTCTACAGATATAAATTATAATATCGAATCAGGCGGACTCCCAGTTAAAATAAACGGGATAAGTGATTTTTAGATAAAGCTCTTTTCACCTAATCGATAGATTTTCTAATAAGCCTTCGTGCTTCTCCAATTGTTTTTTTAAGGCTTCAAAGGTGATGGCACCTCGGTTAGCTTGATCAGCATCATCAAACAGAGCCATAGTTAATTCCTCAATTTGTTCTTCGTTAAATTGTATACTATTTTCTTCCATACAGGCTCTCATCACGTGTTCCAATTCACGAAGTTGTATTAGTCCGTCACCTTTTCACGAACAACAGATTTTACAACAGTTTAGATTCGATAACGATTATTCTAGTTAGCACTTTGTTTTCATCTGATAAAAATTTAGTTTAATATTTAAAGTTACTTTACCATCTATGTCGTAAACTTTGAAGAGAAATTTTATCTTATCGTCGGGACTTTTTCCAGCGAACTGATGCATCGCATCGAGGAATTCTTGAAGAGATATCGTTCCAGAATTGTCCTTGTCGAAAATTTGGAACACCCGATCAGTGAAAAACGGCTGAAAAGAAATTATATCTCGGATTGTATTTCAAGAGTATGTGAAGATTTACTGTTCTTTTCATACACTGTTGATAGTTGAAGTTGAATCAATGATTGACAGATATGTATAATATGTATGTATGGTAAAGTACCGAGGTATAACGATCAATGGTATTATATAATAATCAATGGTGCGGTATATATCTAATATTTCGTATTATAAAATGTACGAAATGGAATAGAAATAGAATTGTAAACAGAAAAAGAAGTAAACTCGAGAGAAGAATATTAAACTGCAAATTTGAAATGTGAAATACTTATGCCTTCTGCCTACGTTCTTCGAAGTGACGATTTTGTTAAATTCCTCGCGCCTAATCTCCTTTTCATTGCCCACCGTCTGTTTAAAAAGTTTTTCCAGCCATTCCAAACTGCGCTTGTCGAAGCCGGCCAGTGGTCTTTGAACAAATTTTATAAGACATCAACGAGCCATACGCGACAAATACGCGACAAATACGCTTATTAATAATCTTATTATTCTTAAGAAATTAGGATGTATCGTTGATAAAATTTCTGCCAGATAATTATACGACAGTAGTAATAGTAAAGTTGTTACCTTGTATTGCTAATGGTCGAGAGGAATTCCATGATTTGAAACGATGTTACATATCCCAAGTTTTCTTCGTCAATCCGTCGAAATAATTTATCTACGATCTGTAATGCATGTACATGTACATTCGTCGGTGTTCTAGTAAACGTACGTCAGTGTATAGATATTTATACAGGCACGCTATGCTATTTAACGATAACGTTTACCTCTTTAGTAGAAAATATCTGTTGAAATTTCAGAAAAGTTACTGGATTATCGCCACATATGCTGTATGCAACGTTCTCGAGCTGGATAATAAGATCGTTTGGTTTGTCATTTCTGTTACAATAACATATAAGTTTAATACAACGTATGTAATATATAAATAAATAAATAAACAAACAAACAAACAAACAAACAAATAAATAAATAAATGTACAAAAGGTAGTGTTTATCTGTAACATGATTTTGCTGATAATACATATATGTATACATATAATAGCTCTCACTTCAATCTTCCCTTCAAGAATTCGATCCACTCATCCTGCGTCAATATTTTATCCTGATTGCGGTCGAACAATGAAAACACTTTTTCCATCAACGTCTGAAATGTATATTATTTTGAAGATTTTAGAGAATGTTGAAAGCGCAATTGGTATAATTTATCGAGGAAGAAATGTCTTCTCTTTCATCTTAAACTTCTAAATTATTGAAAATCACTATGTATATAGGGAAGGAAAGAAAAAAACTTGGAGTAATGAGGATATATTAATAATCGAAATATTTTTCCGAAGCGAGTGATGATTCGAGCGAGTGAGTAAATACATATTTTCTGTGATAAAACAGTCTCTGAAATATTGGCTTGACAACTAAGTGATTGCGGATTTTCTCATTACCGTCTAATTACATCTAATGACAAAATCCGTAATCACTTAGTTGTAAACCCAATACGTATAAGAGCGACAGGATGGAATAGCTTTCTCCATAAAAATGAATAATAATAACAACAACACGTGTAGAAAATATAATCGATACAAATTTATTTAAAAGATATAATATATAACGTAAACTGACAAGAAAGTAAATTTGGTTAAGTAAATGAAATTGTTAACAGTAAATGTTTAATAGTTGGTATTTAAATTTTTCGTAAAATATAGGCACGATTAGAAATTTCTGCATGTTTAAAAAACGATCAGTTTACAAATTATTTTACTAGAATACTTGCAGCATATTACTCTATATGTATATTATACCACATAATAATAAATTGGATTTTTCCAGATTTTCAACTCATTGTCATACCCTCTTTCATAATCATGGATGCAATTACCATACGTACGCATAACGGTACATTTGTTGTACGGTGTATTTGTTTGAATGATATCGTACCGCTACCACAAATTATAAAAGAAGAAAATCCCCTGTTTAACACACTTGCTTATTTCACGGTATAAAGCGTAAAGGGTTAACCGATCCGATTGCCACCGGTAATGCACCGAGTAATCTTTCGTCTCGTTCCACATTTCTCTGTTCGAGAAACAGGATCATCATCGAATAAAAATCGATCGAACACGACCGAATGACGAGCACTGAATACGCCGGAGGTACGAAGCGTGAAGCGTGAAGCGTGAGGCTGAACGAGGCTGGTTGGCTCCGGGCAATCGGTCACCTTGATTGAAATCACTGGCCTTCGATAAATCCCATTGCCGTTACCTCCGGTCCCGTCTCCGTTGTCTCTCCTTTTCCCTTGAGCGAGCGGATTCTCCGATATTAAATCATTCCTCTGTTCGACAACGATCTAACCTTGGCGTTATTTGCCTTCAATCGAAAGCACGACCTTGTCTTATTTCTTATCGTTTTCAGCTTTTCTTAAACCGCCCAACAACCTAATATTGCAATCTTTTTCCTTTAATCAGACAGTTACTTATAATTGCTCCCTGACTTCGACTCTTGAATCACCGAACGGCTCATTATATAATACATACATATCTACGTATTCCTTGATTACTGTTCGACATTCACGATGTTTTCGTAACATTTTGGTCAAGTTTTCTTAATACGGTTTTAGTTAGTACGTTCAAGCTAAGATTCTTATTTACCTACCTCCGGTACCAAACTCTAGATTGCAATAATTGGTTCTAAAATCTTGTTCGTTGTAACATCAATTTCCTCTAGTATACGTAGCTATATTGAAATACCTATATAGAGTATATGCACATATGTATCTGGCGTTTACCGTTTTACTCCTCTTTATGTGCCCATGGTACACCATGATACGCTTTCACCATGATAATGAAAATGGAATGAGAAAAATTGGAAAAATGGAATCGAGCTGA
Source organism: Bombus campestris (assembly GCA_905333015.3). NCBI lineage: Eukaryota > Metazoa > Arthropoda > Insecta > Hymenoptera > Apidae > Bombus > Bombus campestris. The sequence goes on from HG995145.1 coordinate 106,616, forward strand.
TAGCATCCTTTTCCGTTCGTTCTAATTTTATTCTAATTTTATTCGTAACTATTCGTTTGTTTCTTGTAGATATGTACATATGTAGAGAGTATAGGTACCGCTGTGTAACATTTATCTCTATACGTATGTGTAATATCTCAAAATATTTGAATTATCTAATTTGTGGGATTATTAATACGCGTAATGAATGAAAAGAGATGAACATTTCGAAATTTTCATAAAAATATTTACTTCCGATTGATTTCGATTATTAAGTAAGTAAAATATTCACCAGATCCAGCAACAGTTGTTTAAACGAGTCTCTGTTGTAACGGACCACGCCGTTCACCCCGATTATACGGGAACATTCTTCCAAGGTTGTCGCTCTCCTCCTTTCGATTAATTCCCCCTCCATATGGCTTATGTCGCTATCCATTTAAAAAAATTTTCCCCACAGCTTTTATCAAATAACAAATAATTTCTTCCAATGAATAATTCCTATAATAAATAAAAAAGGGAGGAAAATATCACTGTATGCGTTAACGTTTACAAAGGATTTGATCTAGTATAAAAGATATTAAAGAATACACTGCAGGCCACGATCGTATTATTTCAAACTGTTCCGTCAAATTTTGAATAGTTCGGGAAGAAGTAAAGTTAACGAATCGAATCGTTCCACTTAAGGTTCTTGTTTGTCTTTTTCACCGTATCGAATAGGATTTTATTAACACTTTACACAGGATTCTTCATTTTAATCGAAGAACAGCATTTTTTTTCTTTTTTTTTTCTTTTCTTTCTTTCTTTTTTTTTTTTTTTTTTTTTTGTGTGTGTGTGTGTGTAGCCGTAAAAAGTTTTAGTCGATTAATTTATATTCAATACTTTAACAGAAATATTTTACTTCGAGTCAATTATTTGGACGGAAGAAAGAAAGCGATGTAAGCACTTGTATATTAGAATCAGAATCACACTCTTGTGTTTACAAGTTGCGACTTGGTTCGTTGATAGACACAGACTAACGAACGAAAATCGATTGCTATTGACGAAAGCCGAGAGAGAGAAAGAGACCCATCCACTTCTTCGCCGTCAAATCTATCCCGACGAGAATTTTTGGAACACGTTTCAGATCTACGAAAGGGGAGGGGGGTGCCTTTCGTTTTCAATAAAGATCATGCAATCGAGCAGAGAAACAGACAGACGAATAAACAGTCAACCTTTCACTTCTTGAGTCATCGTCTCTTTTTTTTCCGTTCCTTCCGTTTCTCTTTCTCCGCCTCCTCTATTCTTTCCCTTATTCTTACTTTTTCTTCCTCTTTTCCGATTTTTTCCCCTTATAAATAATACCCTTTGCCATTTCTCGCTTCTTCTTCAATAATACTTGGATACACACTGGCGCTTTTACAAAAGATCTCGTGTATGTATGTATAATATGTATGTACGTACCATATGTATGTATGTAGTCCTCATTTCACTTATTCTACATATTTATTTCCTCTTGTTACATACGGTGATTTGCGAAATACATGCCAAAGGCTATTGCACCTCGATCTCGGTTATAACAAAATCTCTTATATTCGACTAGGTAATTTCGAATGGGCGGAGAACCTTGAAAATCTCGTATCTATAATAGAAACAATGAAAACAGACAGACGAAATTAAACAACGAAGCATTTAAACTTTAAACGAGCCAGCAAACTTCGAATGAAAATTTCATCAGTCGTAATCGTACTCCCGTCAATGTCCTCTGAATTTTTTTATAAATGCATATATTTGATCAAAACGGATTATTGTAAACTTACAATTAGTTTTTGACAAGAAAGAAAAAGTAAAAGTAAATATTTCGTATTTTTGTATGCGGTATTTATGAAAATACCAGTTTAAATACTTTCTGCATTCCAAAGATTATTAAGAAGATACGTTGTTCTCATGCACGAGAGAGAAATAGTTCGAGGAAAAATACTGCAAAATATCCTTTCCTTATTTCCTCGTTTCTTTTTATTCTGACACCCCTCGCACGTCATTTTCTCCTCTTTTTCATGTTCTCTTGCTATCTTTTCTTTTCATCTTCATTTTCTACCTTCCTTACTTACCCTAAAGATAAAAGTCCTATTAATGCGGAATTATAAATTAGGTGTACATAGTGCAAAATAAATATTTTTAATTTAGTTAACGACGATCGTTATTCTTTCTTTTCCCTTGAAAATGGGAGAACAAAGATGCTGAAGAAGACTAAATATGGTTACGTATGTACAATGTATCTACACTTTAATCTCAATTATAGCTTACTTTAGATTTCTGCGGCGGGCCATGTGATTTCGAAGAGATCATAGTATCCTGCTAGTTTTGTACACATAAATTAAAAAGTTTTCGGCGAGCGATAAAATAGCGAACGATAGGCTCGGTATCTTGGATCTTGTATCTATTTGATCAGCCATCCGAACCAATTTACGTAAGGACATCGATCGACCAACGGATGATCTGAATTTCGATATTCAGGATTTGAAAAGATAATGTGACCGCATCTATGTGGCGATCCATACGGAACCTGTAATCGATACAAATCAATCGAATCGATACAAGAGGCGAAAGAGTCTTATTAACCGTGAAAGATGGATTCGATGAGCTTGAACACATTTTATGGAGGCTAACATTTTTGTTTTTTGTCTCCTAATAGGAACATGTACGATGATCTTTGTAATTTTGGTCACATCACCGTTGCTTCATTCGTCCCCTATCCGGATCGACAATCGATGTCTGGTAAATATCATGGAGATTCGTTTCACCTGCTAAATATTATAATGACGTGTACTTGCGCGGTCTAACAGCAAGTGATAAAACAATGGAAAAAGGAGAAGGAGCGGCGCAGACTTGTCACGTGAGCTTGATTTCATTCAGCGTGGTTCGATGCTCGCCAGATTCACTCACTTAAATTACATTCATTTTTCATACATGATTCCAATCATATATATAATACGTGCTTACAATCCTAATTTACTGGCCCCAATTAAAGATCTCCTTTGTCTATTACATTAGATTTGTTTATTAGATGGATACAACATGCTTTTGAAAACTTTTATTAATTCTATTAGTATAGTAATGACTTTATGGTATTTTACTTTGTTAATAGTGTATTTTGCGATTGCATCGTTCACACACTCGGATTAGTTGCTGTAAATCGTCTAAAAGCAAAATAGCAATTTACTGTTTTCGATGATGCTTGAATATATACTCGTACATACGACGCGTCATCGCAAATAAACAATATCTTTCTTCATAGTTGATATATACGAGTCAACTTCTGTTATTGAAACCATCGATACAGAAAATAAAATTAATCGATTACATCTGTAGTTGTTTGCATTACATGTACATATAATATATGTAGGTTGAACAGGACGAAATCAACTGGTTACAAAGATGCTGCGTGTTACTGTAGACCAAGGTATAGGAAGTCTCCAGATGCATATGCTATGGTATATCATCCATTTGATCGTCAGCCTCGAGCAGGTGTTGAAACTTTAACTCAATTCTTCGCCGAAAATATGGCAATAACTAAAATAACAGTTCCATTTTCCGTCGTGGTTATACCTAGATCTAATTTCGAAAATATGGATAACACGTTAACTTATAACTAATAATAAACGTATGCGTACGTTTTTGAGTCGTTTCTTTACGTTATTTTGTTGATTGTCGGACATACAATGACGATTGTTTAGAGGTTGAACTGTTATATATTGTTAGCTTTACACAGCGTATTATGTTGCTTTTTATAATTCTACATACGTACATATGTATTATGACATGTGTATTTTGCATATTATCATGAGAAACAGATTGTAGTTAATAGGATCCAGGTGTAGAATACAAAAGATAATTAAAAAAGAAACAAGTAAAAAGGTCTTATTGAACTTAATTTTATGTTTTATTATGATTAGTATATATTTTTCTTCACGAACCTTTCGCGAGAGCTAAGAATAACCCAACATACGCTCGACGAGGGTTATTTTATAACATTTATTAATTACTTGTTTTAAATACTTTATACTTTCATAATTTTTCCTCCATACAATACTATAAAATACACACACACACACACACACACACACACACACACACACACACACACACACAAAATATAAAATACGCATTATAACAAAATTTGATGTAAATATTAAATAACGAAGAAGAAAAACTTAAAAAGGATGAAGGATGTGACAAAACCATCATTTAATCACTTTTCTTATTACCACTTGAAGAAAGACATTTGCTATGTTCGTCGTTTAAGCGATCATACTCCTTGGTAAGAGATTCAGCTTGTGATTTTATAGCTTCTTTATCTTTCTTTTCTTTTGTAAGCTGATGTTCCAATTCTTGATTTTTCGCTTGCAGCTCCTTAACTTGATTCTTCCATTCCGTTATTTCTTCATCATGAGCTTCATTCGAGTCATTTTGTGCGATCTCTCCGATTGTTTTTTGCGACAATAAATGTTTCGCTGTTGTAGTAGCAGATTCAGCCTGACGCATAGCTGCTTCATTTTGTGCCAACAGAGTGGCTTGAGTAGAAATTAAAATCACAAGTCGATGTATAACAAGACTTAAAAACAGTGCGAAACCAGCTATGTAAAAGTTTCGTTCCGCTCTGAATAATCTCATATTGCCTATGTAAAGTAATAGTGGAATAGAAATTATTTCTCCGAATAAATAAAATACCATAAATACACCACTAGAAATATATATATACATACATACACACCTTGCATTTCAGCATTCAAATGATATTCTTTATGTTCAGTAACTGTAGAATATTTTCGCATTTCTCTAATAGCATCCAATAGAAACAAAACCAATATTCCAAGTAAAAATAAGAAGTAAACTGATGCTTGACTACTTAAACTTTTTAGAAATTTAGATTTAAAAAGCTTCTGCCATCTTTTAGGTGAAATAATTGGTAATACTAATAATAAAACTACTACAATTTCAAAATAAAGAAATCCAGCAATTAAAGTCCAGTGCAGGCTCATGTTTATTTGTTATTGTAACGGTTTTACACATCTGAAATATCGTATAGAAAAATTATTATTGTCAATAATAATAATAATAATAATACATACATACATACATACATACATACATACATACATACAAGAATGACTTACTAAAATTGATAGCAATAAAGTATTAAATTCAAACTACCTATTCATCGTCTGCATTAACAATTTGAATAGATATAATTAAGTAGAAACATAAACAAACTAAAAGATATATAACAATATTGAACTCGTACTAACATGTAGTAAGAATTATATAAAAATTATTAGATTAGTTATTTATATGATCTAGAAATTTGTTTAACTAAAATGAAACTTTAATCGATTGACATCGATCAAATTCTATCTGTACATATAACTGCAAATGTTTATCATTGGACATTATGCAAAATAGAAATTATAAAAGTAAATTTTAAATTGTATCAAATACCAAAAAGAAATAAATACATATTATCTATTTAAAATATTTTCTATATATTCAGAATGCGTATTAAATATATTACAGACGACGCATATAATATAATAAAAACAGTTACCTTAATAACTTTAAAATCTAAACTAACCTGTTAGTTGACTGCTATCAATTATATGATGATTCATTCATCATCAGGATTGCCAATATTCTAAACTTAGTAATTCATTTGCACGAAGTCAAAGGTCTTTCGATATTGAATAATAAAACAATATATTATATATCGTATTTAGATCCGTAACAAGTAAAATGATTCATCTTTACCTTACTTTACTTTACTTAATTTCTTGCTAAAACGTTTCCAATTGGCAAGTGATACTAGCAATCTTAATGTTTATATTATTAATTGGCAAAAGTTGCTTATTTTGCGCTAATTATAATACGCTAAATATACAAAATTGGCCAGTATTTGATTATTTCGCCATAATTAATTAATTAATTAATTAAACTAAAAGCTATATGATTTTATTCAAAACATTAGTCACTAAAAATACATACCAGTGTGTAACAAGTAACCGATATCTCCACGTATAGTATAAAACTAAATGGTACAAAGTGCAAAGTATGCATATGTATGTATTGTGAATACAGTTTTCAAAGTAAATTAAAAGATAATCATAAATTTATACAAGCTGTTCCACCTAACTCTGCCACCCTTGATTACTCTCTTATTTGTAACGGTAAAAAAAAGATGTTTAGGCAGTGAGTTATTGTATTTCAGGGGGGGGGGGGAATTAGGCTATGAGAATAAAAAGTAAGTCATCAACTAGAAAATATTTATGGAAATGAGTTTAGGTATGAAGAAATTTTAGCCAGACGAAATGATAGGGCAAAAGATGTAATTATTGATATGACTATGTATATACATGTCTTTGATTTTCTCGCTTTTTGATAGAAATTAATTAGAAGAGTATAAAGATAGAAACGCGAAAAACATAAACGACAAAGATGAGTGGAAGTCATAGAAACGTGCTTCTATTACATCCATTATTCAAATTTTAGCCGAGTAAATAAAGAGTATTGATACAAGATTACAATAATGAAAATTATCAATTAACAAATAACTTTTTTCGAATCATTTCAAATCATACGAGATATATACGTAACACATTAATGTGATTCACGACATTATATATCTATATTTAGTATTTTATTTCTAACTGCCATTTACCTTTCTTGCTTTTAATCAATCTTGTTTTCATTTGTTGTATATTTATATTATTTAAATGTGATACTTCATAATAGGAATATTATTTATTGTTATTAGTATTATAAAAATAAGTGTAAGAAGTTTGAATATATATATATATATATATATATATATTACATAATTTATTTTCAGATAATTTATTTTTTGAAATTTTTTTATTAAATAACATTACGTTTGGCTACTAATAATTCAATATTAAGATATATTAACAACGTGCTGCAATCACACGCGCACGACGCTGATCTACGCAATTAGAAAACTCTTCGACTAAGGTAGAACACTTCAGAATTTCTTTAGGATGATCCTGGTAACATTTGAACACTTTCTCGGAACTATTTTTGCATGGTTGGACAGTATCATGAATATTTACCCCCTTTTTACCTAAAAAAAGATATAATAAAAGGTAAATTATCAGTTTGCAGTATAAACAATTTATAAACAATATAATGTTTAAAGAATGCTATTTATATCTGTATCTGTTTATATAATATATACATACATAATGATATGTATTCTGTGTGCAGTGTGCATGTATGAGTATATGTGTACAAATTGTACAAAGCAATAAATATTTTAAATATATATATATATATATATATATATATATATATTATACTTTATATATAAATATATAAATCTTATGAAAGTTTAAAAAAGAATAATCATGTGTACAATTATTAATAATTATTAACGAATGTGGACAAAATATTGAGCGCGGTGAATATAACACTTATTTAATTATGAATACCATATAGAGTGTTTGTAACTTTATAAAAGAAAGTGGCAAATTTATATATACCATCAATATATAATTGTTCCGCTGCTTTTTTATATTCTGCATTAATGATTTCATTAATTTCTGAATGTTTCTGTTCCAATTTCTGCAAGCGTTGTTGCCAATAATTATCCTGTTTACGAAATTCTTGTTCATTCTGTTGCTGTATTTGAAGAGCGGTTAAAGTTAGTTGTGGATGATATGTGGGATATCCAGCATTCGCTAGTATATCACCACTTTGGGGTAATTGTTGAGAAACAGTTTTTTTAGAAGACGGCTCCGCTAAAGTATTAGATCTTACTTCACTTGCCACGTTAACATTTGTTTCAGACACTTTTTGAGTTAAACGCTCCACAACGGATTCCGATATTTCTATTACACCTATTTCTTCGTTATTGATAGTAAGTTTACGAGTACTTTGTCCAGAACCCATACTGTCTGTTTAAATTTGTTTTTTGATAAACTCACAACAAATTACTTGCAAATCTTATTACCTCTGCCAGTAAAAATATTATGTCACCAATAATTAAATAAACTGTAAGACCGGTTACCTGAAACACATGTAAGATTAATGTAAATAAATAATTCTTTCTAACACCTTTTAAGCATATCGATACAACGGATTTTTTTATGTAAATACAAATATCATACTAATATTCTACATGATCTGTACTCGCATTTAATTCGCAAACTAATAAAATTGAAAGCAATATCTCTTAATCACAATTTCAATATTACATTTCTTATTGTTAAATGTCAAAAGTTTTGTTATATCAAAATAATATTTTATGAAAAAAGAAAATACATTTTTCACTACATTCTTCTTGTAATTGATTTTTTTGTTAATATTTGGTCAAATCGCACACATACGTATGCAAGAAATTTTTATGCCCTTTCTTTGTTTTACTAACTGAATATTAACAGATTGCGAGTAATGTCAATGCACATATGACAGCAAATGTGTACGTATCCATTATTTTTTACATACTTTAATTTGATTGCTTGCAATCAATAATATAGCAACTGCTTAGAAAACTATTATTATTTATTAATAAGGTTACAACTATACCAAAATCTGGGAACACTGTATCGATTAAAATTAATGTTTTATTTATCATGAACAAGACATAATATTTACAGAACCGCTGTAATTATTTATATGCATATGATAAAAACAATTGGATTTAGATGTACATCAAAGGTACAGTACCGTTCTATTGTTATTACACTAATATGTTTAAATATACGTTAATGAGGAAAAAAATATGTAACATGTAACCTACACACATTGTATATACATGCATGCATACATATGTGTAGATAGGTATACATATACATTGCAGTACGAAATTTTATCGTAAGGGTAGGTTCACAATTCTCTCGCAAATACGAATTTCGCCTTGTAACATAAGCATTTACTTAAATTGTAAGTAAGAAGGCGATTCTTTTCAAAATATACATATGTTTTAAGTGTTTTCATAAATATATATTCACAAAAATATAATCATTTATTATAAAAATAATTGCAGAGATCATAGAGAATCATATAGAATCATTAAACGGAAAAAGAATAAAAGAAAAAGAAAGAAAAAAAGAAAAAAAAAAAAGTAAAGGGTAAGATGTTCTATAAATACATACATTCTTGTATCCACAAGAGTCGCCTGGGCATTAAGTAACCTATAATAATATCAGGAAGCAGAAATTAAAAGTTACCTTGCATTTTCTTAAAATCTCTATAATATAATTTTAGTTTTATTTCATTTAAATGTATAAATTAAAATTGGGGAATAAATATATAACCTAGAAATTTCGCGATTGTTAGCAGAGAGCTTTCAGTTAAACGTAACAACAGGTAACAGTAATAAAGTATAACATAATTTCTTTCTAATAAGATTTATCCTATTGATTCCTTGTCCCGACACAAGGATACTAACTTTTAATTTCATACTAAAAAGGTAATGTCAATATTACCTGACAATAAACCGTTAATTTTTGGAACATTATTTCTTTACTATTCCCCCGTCTCTACCCCTCAGCATTCTCACGCATTGTGCATTGTATTTGAATGTTTGAATGCACGTGAAATAAAATCTTTTACACTGTTTTTAACATATATATTCGTGACGGCGATAGCCTTAGTTTTTAATCCGGACACCTAGCCCGGCAAGGCCATTGTACCTGTAATTTGCGGAATGTTTATATTAAGAATATGAGTTTTTAATTGCCAAATATATGTACATCACATGTATAGAAATATAAATATGACCATATATTTTTGATGGAATCTATAATATCGCAATGTATAGAAATATATCGTTGTATTACGATACATTAAAAAAATATATGAATATATATGAATTATTAGCTAAATATTGACAAATCTGATGATAAGTCAAGATACATAAATACGTAGTTACAGAGATATGTATGTAGTAGAATATTTCCTGTCTGTCAAAAGTATAGAAGAAAATTGAGTGGTGAAAAATCAACATGGAAAACAAGAAGATTTACATTCGGCGCGAAATGCTATAAATGTCTGAAACAGAGACAGAGGCAGAGGCAGAGGCAGAGGCAGAAACAGTCTACTCATCCTTTATCTATTTCGAAAAAAAAACGAGGACTTTGTTGTCTTCCATATTGATTTTTCACAACCTAATCTTAAAACGATTTTCCCTAGCCAGTGTTTATGTGAGCATGATTAACAGGTCAGTTTATTTGAAACGTATTAAAAGAATAGTTTTTAAACTCTTACTATAAATATATATATATATATATATATATATATATATATATATATATATATATATTGGTTAGAATGTATGTAATATGTTTAAAATTATAGAAATAGTCTAAACAAATGACATGTGTTGTTGACTATTTTTTTTATTTTTAACTTTGGTTACACTGTTGTTAATTTTAATTTTTGTCATTATTATACATAATGTTTAAAGATGTTATTATACGATAATAATATTTGTTACAGTTGTGATCTAAGAAAAGAAAAAAGAAATAAGAAAGAGAAAAGGAAAAAAAGAAATAAATAAATAGAAGGTAAGGATAACAATTAATATTTTGTTAAGATAACGGTATGGACAGAACTTTGATTTAATGGAAACAAAATTATTGTCATTTTTCATTACAATAGTTTTCAATGGATAGAATCCGAGAATGTAAGTCTTAACTTTAGGAATCCAGCAGTGTAAATGTTACGAGTACGTAAAGTTGAGCGTTCTTAGCGTATTTGACCAGTCATGTTGGCTTTTCTGTCAGTGATTAGCTATTCGTTAAGTGATTGGAGTCGTTGACTATTGTTAAGAAATGCACGTGAGCGGCGATCGCTTAAACGGGAAAAGTGAAATATCTTCCTTGAGGTATATGCCCCTAAAACAGTAGAAATTAGAGCACGGAATTTAGTGTGAGTACTGCATTAGGTTGGAGTTAGTCGTAAGATTCCAGCCGTCTACGTTAATATGTTAATTTATGGTAAAGTTTATCCACAATAGGTGTCAATAGTTTAATTAGAGCCGGCGAAGGTACCCAGGGAAAAAGAAAAAGAAAAAGAAAAAGAAAAAGAAAAAGAAAAAGAAAAAGAAGGAGAATAAATGTTGATTTGTGGCCGCCAATCAGGTGATAGATAGAAGCAGGATGGCATTAAAATAAGCTGTTAAATACGCTGAAAACGCTTAACTTTACATACGTACAACTTTTGAATCGCTGGATTGTTAAAATTAAGATTCGCATTTTGCAGATTCTACGCATTGAAAACTATTAGATTGCAATAAGAACAGGCAGTGATTTTATTTCCATTAAGACAAAGTTTAAATTTATATTTACCCATAATTATTATATATCAGTATTATAATATTTCATATGTTATAGAGGTACCTATATATCTGATTAAATGATTTTTATTAAACATTTCTGTCCATATGAATATAAAATATATTTTGACATATTTTCTATAAACATGTTTGGGTTAAATTATTTAATGGTGTTTTGTAAAAATTATTAACTGGACAGATGAATATGTCTATATTGTAATATGAAAATGTTTTGTGATATATCTAGATATTTACAGAAATTAAGCAATATTTAATCATGAGTCTTCAGTGGTCTTTAATCGCTGGATTTCTGTACGTCGAAGTCATAATAGTTTTACTATTGGTGTTACCAATAATTTCGCCTACAAGATGGCAGAAGATTTTTAAATCCCAGTTTTTAAAAAGTTTAAGCGATAGAGCATCAATTTATTTCTTAATTTTACTTGCAATATTAGCTGTGATTTTATTGGATGCTATTAGAGAAATGCGAAAGTATTCTACAGTTGTAGCTGTAGAGAGAGATCATCATCATGTTGACGCTGGATTGCAAGGTGTATATTCATATTTTTATCACGTGCGATATATTATATCTATGTTGAATTTAGGATTTGATTCTGATCCCATTATTATTTTATACAGGTAGTATGAAACTATTCAGGGCACAACGTAACTTTCATATATCTGGTTTCTCACTGTTCTTAAGTCTTGTTATACGTCGTCTTGTAATTTTAATCTCTAATCAAGCCGCTCTACTGGCACGAAGTGAAGCAGTTACGCGTCAAGCTGAATCGGCAACTACAACAGCGAAACATTTGTTGTTACAACAAAAAATTAGCGGAGAGACTGTTCAAAACGAGTCGTACGAAGCTCATGATAAAGTAACATTAGAATGGAAAGCTGAAATTAACGAATTAAAAGTAAAAAATGAAGAATTGGAAAATGAACTTGCAAGAGAAAAGAAAGATAAAGAAGCTATAAAGTCGCAAGCTGAATCCCTTGCCAAGGAATATGATCGGTTAAACGACGAATACAGCAAATGCGTCGAATCAACAAACGATAAAAAAGAGTGATTAAATTCCTTTTATTTCCTCCTTATACTCTGTTCTTCTATATAAAAATTGCTTTCGACCGATATCTCATATTATAGAGTTCTGTCGCCCTGTATTTATGTACTGTATAGATAATAAGATAAATAAGAATAAATTATTTAATATATAACTGTAGGTTAGAAATTTCTGTATAATTAATTAACAGATAGAGGATGTGTGATACAAACGCTTGGATATATTTACTCGATACTGTATTTTAATATTAAAATATTGTTGTGTTAAAATAACATTTTTAGATATACTAGATATAATATTTTAGATATAATATTTATAATATTTGGGGTTGGCTATTTCAACATAGCTTATTAAAATTTGATAATATAGTTTATAAAAATTTTAAATAATAAAATTTTGTTCGTTTTTATCCAACTCTGCTGTACCTCATTTTTCTTTTTACTCATTTTCTGAACAGTGAATATTAATCATATTAATGTTTATAGAAATTTCTGAGATACAGGTGAAAGGTGAGAATTAAAAGGCCCAATTGGAAAGTTTTAGCTGTTACTGCAGCTGATGTACATACATATATACATGTGTAAAGAGGCCGTGCATACGCATATGTGTATATACATGTATAGGGTGAAAAATAATTTTTGGAATATTCACCAGGAGTGCTAGTGTTGTTCTATGTTTTAACCGAAGTCGTATACGTTATACTGTCCGTCTTTATCAACTTGTTCATTGTTTATACAGTGAATGAAAGGTTAAAAAGGATGTCTCGGCCGAAAACAGCACCTCAAGATTTACCTCCTAAGGGAGGATATGCTCCTTTCGATATCAAACGAATCAAGCTACGTACTTTTCTATCAGGTACAAACTAACCTATAACCTACCTAACCTATGTTATTGGTTTATTATCTAATAGATAATTGGACGTTTGTCTCGGAATGTTTAAAGTAGTAATAAATTTGAATATACAATTATTTCCCCAAGTGCTTGTGTACTTGTGTATTTGAAATATTTGAAAAACGATATGTAAAATTATGAGAAAGTAAAAAAATCGATGGGATTCAGTTAGAATATTAATTTACAAGGGGAAATAATGTGGCAGATGTTATATAAAATTATATAATGGTAGAACAAAGTATGATTAATTTTTAGGTCGTATGGGTGTGGGATTATTTATTGTTACCAATGTCATCTCAATTCCGCTATACTATAAAAATTGGGTGAGCGAGCGAAAAAAAATGCTTGAAGTGAAAAGTCGAGAATTAGCAACACTGCCCATCTTGTTGGCAGAAAAAGATAGACTGTAAGCATAATTGCCTTATAATGGATATCACGTAATTTGCTGTGAAAAAGATATCTTGTATAAGTTATGCCATTTGCTAGTAGAATTTCATAAACGTTAGCAATATAGTTTGTTATTATCCTCATTTGCATTTCATGTATTATACCATTTTTCTAATACATTTATTTATCAATTATATGAATGTATTGTGCATATTTTCTAACCTATTGTGTAATTACTCGCAGCGTGATTTTTAAAAGATTTTTGCATTTAAAGTGGAGAATAATTTTTTGTCACAGGATATTAAAACATCAGAAACGAATGAGAGAATTAGAAGCTGACGTAATGAAGGATTTCCCAAAATGGGAAGTAGGCACATTTTTTGGAACGCCGATATACGAAAGTGTTCCAGAAGATACATATATTGAACCACTTTTCGGTGAATGTTACACATATGCAGATCCTTTGGTGTTACCAATTTTGCCATATACGCATCTACTAACGTAAACATTGCATTACGAGGTTCATATCTAAGATAGTATGTTATATTACATTAAATATAAATTATAATAATAAAGTCATATTACAAATACAGAAAATTGTTGTGTTATTGTCTCGTACACTATAGCGAAAGCTGTTTAGATCGTAATCTCTATCATACGATTATGGTAGAAACGGAGTAATTATTACGTAGAATTTCGATTAAAATTCGAAGGTAGTTTGTGAGAAATTAAATATTATTCGGGGGCGATTGCTTCGACCTATTGCGTAAAAGTTATAAATCAAATCTTTATACATGCATTTTTTAGAGAGAGAGAGACTCTGTGTGTGTGTGTGTGTGTGTGTGTGTGTGTGTGTGTGTGTGTGTGAGTGAGTGAGTGAGTGAGTGAGTGAGTGTGTGAGTGTGAGTGTGAGTGAGTGAGCGAGTGAGTGGGAGAGGAAAAGAGGGGGGAATGTAGAAAGAAGAGAGCCGAGGCTCTAATTCGGTAGATGCCATCATGAAAAGATGACAAATTAAACGAAAATTTGTCCGACAATCAGATCATTGACTATACTGGTACGTGCCTGGAATTATGGATAATGAAAATGCACGTATCGTGCAAGTATAGTACTTTGATATGACATAGAGGACTAATGATAGCAGTAATATACGAGGTAGATAAGGTATCTCTTAGTGGGAGAAATTACCATCAACCAGGTGTTACCATCTATCGGATCCGATGGAAATCGCCAGAAACTAACAGGAATATAGAACGCACAAGGAGGTGTATCCCAGACGAGTTCCTGTTAAACAAGGAGCGCACCACTGTGCGACAAGAACAGACATATGGCCCCGACCACAGCAGCCATCTATCGGAAACAGTTTAAACTACGAAAAAGTAACAGGAACATAGAACGCGCGAGGAGGTAACTGAGCCCCTGTTAGACAAGGAGCGTGCTAGTGTGCGACAAGGACAGACACACGTCTCTTTCTAATTCATTGAATTTTCATTAATTGCTCCGTTTCTGGTACAAATTTCCGCAGTTTTGGAATCGTGGAATATAGAGGGGATCCCTGATAACATTCTCGCACCGCTTTCGACCGGAATTTATGCCTAATTATTCAGTTTTTGATAATTATCCACGGTGTAGCCTGGTCAGCCAGGGGCGACGCCGTGAATTTTCGCATAATTCTCGCCACGCGTAATTAATTTACCAACTTTTATGCACGAAGAACTTGGCGTAGGATCTAAGGAAGCTTGTAAAATTCCTTAGAGGGCGATTTAATGCCGCAAAAGATTGATATTTATGAAAAATCGCAGGCCCGTACCGCGGTAGCCGCGACACTTGCAACGAAAATGATTAATAACTAATTAATGAAAGGGAAATTGCGGTGGAAATTGATGTGCGAATCTTGCCAGAGGTTCTACCTTTGTCGTACGATGCTGAAGATTCATGAATTTTACCAGAGAAAAGCGTAATTAACGAATGATCGTGAAATTAGTGGAAGAAGTATGTCTGTCCTTGTCAGACAGTGGCGCGCTCCTTGTCTAGCAGTAGTTGAGGTACCTGCTCGCACATTCTATACTCCTGTTACATTTCTGCGGTTCCAGCCGGATCCGATAGATGGCAGAGCACAGTGGTATTATGGATAATTGTCAGTGAGAAGGGTAGCGTGCGAAGTAGCGAAGTGTGTATTGGCGGGAAGATTGGCTGGAAGGGTGGGTTTGGAAAAGTTTGAACGAAAAGGGAAGGAAGGGAGGAATTAGTAAATTGTAAGAAAGCTATTGTTGCAAAAATAATTCATTTATTGATTAGGAAATAAAATTATGTACACTTTGCAGGAAGAAAATTCTATTTACAAGTGTGTGGACATATAGCGGGGCGAATTGATTCGGAGATATTCGAACGTAGCATAAACGGCACACAGAGTATGTTGATTAACGATCGCTTTTAGGAATGAAGGAAAATGGTGGTTTCTTTTAGGTGTACTGTACTGCTCGCTTCGACTATTCGACTCGAGGATCGGAGAAGGAAGGTATTGACGGAATAAATAATCTCGATAAGACACGAGGGTTGACGGAGTAGACGAAATGGGGGCAAACTGTTGGCTGTAATTTGTGTGCAAGTGGCGGGAAACGGGATTTTGTTCATAAAGATATAAATAGCGAGTTGTTTGAAAGAATAAGAGTAGGTAGATGGAAGGATGGTAGATGGAAGAGAAAGAAAAGTAGGTGTTGGTTGGTGGAAAAGCGTAAAAATACACCGCTGCTAGAAATACAGGTGCTCGGACGAGATGGCGCGAGTGAGATGACGACGATTCGCTTCGGAATCATCGGTTGCTTCCTTTTTGTTCTTTTCTATATGGTCAGCGGTTAAGTCGATGCAGAAATTGTCGTAAGCGTACGCGTTTGTCGTGATATTGCGATGCTTCTCCTCGGGTATCGAGGCAAATTTCTCGAGCGTGATATTATCAGGTTGAAGAAAGCTGGCGGCTGTTGGCGGCTGGACATTTGTCGCGAGCTTTCGCGAGAATCCGTCTTCTATTTCGTCGAGGCTTCGACCTCTGGTCTCGGGGAGGATGGTGAGGGCGAACGCGGCTCCTAAGCTAGAAGCTACGGCGAACGTCCACATGAAGCACTCGATACCAACTATCGGTTGCAGATTAGGATACATTTTGATGGTTGCGAACGTTAACATTTGTACGATACTGGTAGTGATGCCTCCTAAAGATCCTCTGAACCTTAGCGGGTAGAGTTCGGAGGTCATGACCCATGGCAGAGTGAGATATCCTATCATAGAGGAGCCTACGTGGCCTCCGATGCATGCCAAGGATACCACCGATGGCAATTTGAACCTGAGAGGAAAATTGGATCGATTAATTTGATTCATTTGATTAATTTGCATCGGATTCGTGTCAACGAAGGCGATTAAGTAGACAAACGGACAGAGCGGACTAAAAGATGAGAAACGTTTGCCTTTTCCAGCCTGGCTATTATTATCTATCGCCAAAGTCGAGCGATTACGATATTTACTAGCAGACCTATCGTGTTTGATCGTGTTGTGATTGTAATATAATACGAATTACGCTATTATGTTACTACTACTGGTACAATAACATTATGAAATATGCTATTACGCCAAGTAAAAAGAATAGATTATGGGGGGAATTGCTCGTTTCATGGCTCCTGTTACACCCATAAACTAGAATTACATACGTATTGTACAAACCGTCATCCACGTGCTAAATTCGACGTGGACTCTGCCGACGATTCGTCCAATTTATGCATGCATTCGTGCCCGCTAGACCAGACAGACTGACTGGCCAAAGCTTTACGCAGACGATAGAAAAAAGCAAGAGCAAGAGCAAGAGCAAGAGCAAGAGCAAGAGAAATGTCGAGTTGATAACATGCGGAAAAGATACGAACCTGTAGGAGAGAGCAACGCCTACGGCAGAGATCGCCATTCCTAAGCCACTGACGAAGGCCAGCGCTTTTCTTCCAAAGCTGTTGGCTAGACCAGCGCCGGCTATCGACGCGAACAACCGGATCACACCGATTCCAACGCTCGCGGAATACTCGTTCAGGTCGATACCGATGTCCTCGAGGATGCTGACCGTGTAGAAGAGGATTATATAAATGCCCGACATTTGCTGGAGCGCGAAGAAGGCAAACAGCACGAGGAAAGGCTTCCACACGCTTGGCATGTGAAGAGCTTTCAACAGACTCTCCTTTCCCTCTTCTCTTTTCACGTTTGCCTCGCAAAGTTCCTCGTACTCTCTGTCGGTGGTTAGGCCAGAGCCTCGTAGCCACAACAACGATTCCTTCGCCTCCTCGTTTCTTCCTTGAGCGACTAGCCAACTCGGTGTTTCCGGGATCATACTGGCACGTGGAAGAAGAAGAAGAAGTGAAAGAAGAAGAAGTGAAAGAAGAAGAAGAAGAAGAAGAAGAAGAAGAAGAAGAAGAAGAAGGAGAAGAAGATAGGCGTAAAGGAGTAAAATTGTTATTATAGGAATGACAATATTTAATTACCGCGTTAGCGCCAGCGAGAGTATAGCTGGTGCTATACTGATGGCAGCGGCCTTTTCCCACGTGGTGAACGCTCCCAACGAGTAAATCATCAGGACACCGAGCGAAACTAAAACTGGGCCACAGCTTCCCAGCCAGGCTCTCTGGTTTGGTGCGGCGGCCTGTGATATTTTTCACCGGTCAAACGTTGATTATCACATTTCGTATAAGCTGGTATAAGCTGTTAATTATGTAATGTAACGAATCAAAGGGAGAAATACCTCGCTGACGTAAAGGTATAGGCCGTTTGCCATGCCTATGCCGATTCCACTGACGAATCTGCCCACGTATAACAGAGGCAAGCTTTTCGCCAACGCTATCAACAACCATCCAGCGGCGTGAGGCAAACTGGCCAACGCGATAGCCGATCTTCTTCCGAACCACTCCGCGCATAGTCCGGCGATTAACGAGCCCAAAGGATTGGAGATGACACCTAGAGCAGCGATCCAAGACGTCTCATCGGCGTCCGCCAAGTGACTGGCCAACAGTTTCGGCACTAAAATCGCGCTGAATCCTTGACCAAGCCCCACGGATATTTGTCCAGAATGCGCCGCCAGGCCAGCGAATATCTAAAAGTACCGATACCTTTGAGTACGTAGTATAGCTGCGATCCGGTGTGCTGTTTCTATCGATTCGTATCTCGTATCGGTCGGTATCGGTCGGTATCGGTCGGTATCGGTTTCCGCGATTCAACCAATATCGGGCTTGCGTGTGTCACGCCCGATCCAACCTAAGAAACGCGAGGGAATGAATTCCGTTCGCGGTCGTCCCGAGCGCCAAGTTCGCGCGCATTGTCTCCTTGTTACTCGCGTACACTTGTGCAACGCTTGCCGCTGGCCTTTTGCTCTTTTTCCCTCGACACTGTCTCTCTCGGGTCGCTCTGTCTCGCCGTTCGTGTCCTCCTGCGTGCCATTCTCGTCGCTGCTCGCTCCTTGCCAATTAACCGCGGATCCGTCGCACACTGGTGGAAAACGGTTCGACGTCGTTCTCCGGCTAACGACTGTCATCGAAACTTTTCCAACCTGCCACCGTACCATCGAGATTCTACCGAGTATTTATCAGATAACGATAAGACAAAGCTGAACGAACATGTTTAGGAAGAGAGCTTCCTCCGATAGTTGCAGCGCGAGTCGATCGTCGAACAAAGTTGCACGAAAGTGTAATTCCCTTACCGCTTTCTTCTGACCAGAGCATGCCACCTTCCACCACAGTTTCGCTCGAGTGATCATCGCGTCGTACGAATTTTATCTGTAACAGAGAAAGACAGAAAGACAGAGAGAGAGAGAGAGAGACAGAGAGACAGAGACAGAGAGAGAGACAGAGAGAGAGAGACAGACAGAGAGGAAGCAGCTTTCTTAAACGAAGCAACTGGGACATTTGAAACACGTAAATTCGTAGAAGCCGGAAGCTTCCAAAGAGACTATCTTTCGCGAGGGCTTCCGCAGCCGATTGAATAATCGCAACCGTTTAAAGCCTAAGCGATCGCTCTTAGAGCGACGATATGGCATACGATGTGTTTCGTGACTCACGTTCGTAAGACGTCTATCGCGTCTTTATCGCGTCTCTATCGCTTCTCGTCGTGACAGATTCGCACGCGACTCGCCATTTCTCTACTTTTCTCATTCTCCACGTTAACTCGTTTTCTTCTAAATTTTCGCGAATCGCGCGACCATCGTTTTCCAAGGAAATTTAACCAAATGGATGATCCCTCTATCGGATCCTCGCCTATCGATCGTATAAACCTATAAGGTATACGAGTATAGTTGCAGTTTTATGTTTGCTCCACTATCGGATAATAGGTCGTTGTTGCGAATACCGGTGCTTTTTTTTCCTCGTTTCCCTCGTTCCCGTTTTCCTTAATAATTCACGTAAGAAACTGAAACATCGTGATCCAACGATCGCAGCGGGACGCTCGCACAAAGCACGCGTTATGACCGGTCTCGTGCACATTCGCAATTGCGTACAAAGATCGCTGACGTTCAACGGGAAAACCTGCGATGATACCGATTCTACGTGCAAGATTCGCGATAATGCTCGAAAATGATCGCAAGTACGACTGTCGTGTTACGTGAGACGGATGGCGAGTTGCGCGACGGAAGCGGTACGATCGAATCGAATCGAATCGAAACGAACGGGACGGAATGGAAAATTTTACGGTTCCGGTCAGTTCTACAGTTTCTTTCTTTCTTTCTTTCTTTCTTTCTTTCTTGTTCTCTTTTCTTTCTCTCTCTCTCTCTCTCTCTCTCTCTCTCTCTCTCTCTCGAGCTGAATTCTCGAAACAAGCGGTCGTTTATTCTTCCAACTGGTGGACATGTTTTCGCAAGTGTAACGTACAATGCTGGACAATCGTGACGGTTGAACCGGTGCTTAAATAAATATGCTACTTGTATTTCGTCCAACCTGCCGATGCTTCTATATTGATTTAATCGCGTCGCTGGTGCACACGGACGCAATAAAAATGTATTATCGCCTTTGCACGTTAACAACCTTTCGTTAATGCTTTTTCAAGCGACTTTGACGAACGAGTCGCTGCCGACGCTGTTCCTTTCCGTTAAATACCGATCGATCGTCATCGTTGTCGTTAATTTATCGCAGAATAGAAAAACGATTCGTTAATGCCAAAAAAAAAAAAAAAAAAAAAAAAAAAAAACCATGTCCAAGCGTCGGACGCATTAACGGCATTAACGTAACCGCCAGCGTAATACAACCATCTATCTGCGTACGTACAATGGTACGATACGTACACTCGCAAGTATGTAGGTGCATGTATGCAGCTATTTCTAAGCGACAGGTAACGCGCGCGGGAACATTGTCGGCAACATCGATCGAGTAACACCGCTTCTTTTTATTCTCGATACGCGATCCATTTTGAAATCGGACCGAGTCATACCGAATTATTCCAAATTTGTGAACGACGCTTAACGATTCCTAACATTTTGTACATATCGCAACGATCCACGATAAGATATATCGTACGATATTTATTTACTTAATCTGTTACTTATTAGCTAATGTAATATTTGAAAAGGGCAACTTTAAGATAGCTAAGACTGACGTAAAGGGATACTAACCTTTGGTAGTTACACTTATATTAACAAGTTGTACGTATTAAATGTAAGACGTGAGAAGCCGAGTTCAAGTTTCCCTCCTTTTCGTTCAATCTCGATTATGTTACGTCCCCCGGTGATAGTACGTAGTTGCACGTACGATCCAATGGCCCATTCCTCACCCGACGAACGATTTGCAACGTGTTCGGAGAGTAGAATGCGAGCAGAACGCGGATTCTCACGGTAACCTCGTATCACGCCGATCGTCAGCTCAAGGATCGTAAATCACTTTTATTGGCGGCAGTTCTCTGTCTCGGTGCAAGGATATTCCGCTACTGGATTTCGCCACTGTGAATCTTGTATCCTATAAATATAAAATCCTGTAAAACCGCGGTCACGATCCACCGCGACGACGACGGAACGTAGATGCACCTGTAGCGGCAGGTCGGAAGGCGGCAGAGAACACGAGCTACGATCAAAGTTATTTCGATTGCGACCCGAGTCCTCGTCGCGCCGTACCGCGCCGCGCCGCACCGGTGGTGACGATCGACGTTCTTGCTCCTTCCGCGTTAAAATCGCGACAACCTGCGAACCAACGGTGTACACACGTGCTTCCGAGTCATCGAGACTGTTCCGTACACAAACACGCACAGAGAGAGAGAGAGAGAGAGAGAGAGAGAGAGAGAGAGAGAGACATATACACTCATTGGAGGTCCGCCGTGGGTTTTTTCGCTTCTCGTTCGGCACTGAGATGATTTTCGCCGGCGTGTTCGCATTTATAGTCGCGGCAAGGCGCCTCTCTCAAAACGGCGCTTCGCGAAGCGCCCTTCCAGGGTCGTCTCGAGGTCTCTCTCCCCCTCTCCCTCCCTCTCCCTCTCACTCTCTCTCTCTCTCTCTCTCTCTCTCTGTTGCCACCACTAGAAATCTTCTCCGACTCCCAACTATACTTCTACGTGGCGACCGATTCGCCTTTGTTTTTCTTCTCCTGACAAAATTTGCCCGCATTGTTGCTCTGTTTCACAGCGAGCTTATCCTTTTGCAAGGAGAAACGAGTCGAACGACCTAAAAAAGTAGCTGATCCTCGATTTTTCGATTTTCGACAGAAATTTTTACAAAGACAGTGGCTTAACACGATAATTGCGCGTCACTGAAAGTTATTACCGGTGTAGCCGATTATCGGACGATTCTGCAGCTGCGAAACGGCCCTGTCGTAGCAACTCGTCTTTCTAAGAAGAAGCCTACACCGTCGAAACAAGGAGTAGAATTCGCGTGCCGCCTCGGAAACGTCCGATTTTAAAGCATTTTATCATCGGCTGACAAAATACGTACGTAATCGATACGCAAGATGGACGTGCCATTTCACTTTTTTAAGTTGTAACGTTTCTAACGGCTCGAAGCGGTTTTGAAGGAGAGGTTTTGAGGATACCGAGGAGACTTACTTACTTGCTCACTCACTTACTTGTCTACTTGCTTGCTGCTTTAGCGGTGTTGTCCCGCGAATACAAACTGCTCGCTGTGACGGACGAACCTTATCTCGACTAAAACAGCGTCTAACGAAGCTCGCGATACAATCGAGTCTTTGATCCAAGAGATTCGAGACCATGATCGGGTTACGTACGCGTACTGTCCACGCGTTTGCCAGTAAAAGCTGCAATTATATTGCGCGTTCGCGACAAAAGGCTCCATCTTCCTGATGACCGTGAGCGATTCAACGGTTGCGATTAATAAGAACGCGTAACGTGCAACAGATTCGCATCCTAGCTGTAATCAACATTGGACGGACGACGAACGAGCTTGCTCGAGAAAAAGTTGGTTCCTTGTCAACGCGATTGATCTGCTTCCTATGCGATGACGTAAGATCAACGACGCAACGTAAATCGTAAAGCACCGATATTTTTAACCGTTTTTGTACCGCGCAATTTTTTAACGAACGTTTCTATTATTAACAAACAGTCGTAATTAAAGAAGCAAGAAAGTAAGCAGGTAGGTATATGTATATATGTATCGTGTATATTATTGTATCGTGCATATTAACAGCAGTACATTAATTAATATGCACATTCGAGGCTGGTACATTTGACGTTTGTTTGACCGTTTATTCTAACGCGTCATAGGGAACATTTTGAAATTTCATCAGCACCGTAATAAATAGAGCAGCGTTATTGGTTACTAGTTGTTGGCCTCGACAAATATGTTTCCGATATTTCGATTTGGATACGTTGGAAAAAGTAATGTGCATTGCCAGATACACCGTCCGAAGGTGTTAAATAATAATTGTATTTATCCTGATATGATGACCGTCGTTACGAGAGACATCATCGTGCGCACTGCACTGCACCGCACTGCACCGCACTGCACTGCACCGCACTGCACTTTACTGCACTGCACCGTAAGGAGCACAGGGTACGGGGCACGGGGCACGGGGCACGGGGCACGGGGCACGGGGCACGGGGTGCAACACACGCAGTCGAGGTCTGCAAGTATCCTTTTCTTTATTGACCACTTGTTATCCCTTTACGATCGCAGTTTCTTTGAATCACTTTTTCATCAGTCGGGCGTTATATGATCGCCAGGGCCTTCGAACTCGATTTTTCCAAGGAGAATTCTGTCTGACCTAAAAATCTTGCCTCTCGAGCCGCCGATGAATCTCGATAAATGTCGTGTTATGGGAACGAGAGAGCGCTTATATCCGTGAAATAGTAACCGAGACCCTGATGGTTTCGTCGTTGAAAACGCAAGTGATCCCAACTCTCTCTATCTCTTTCACTCTGTAGCTCTCGACTAATCCACGCACTGATTCATTTTCGCGGATCGAATTGTAAATGAAAGCGAAGCGCTGTCGTCTTACCTTGAACGAAAGTGATCGATCAACGCGAGAAACCTGTAGTCCATAACGAATGTAAATCCCACTTGGGAATCGAAGCTATCTAGATCGTAGATAAACATTTACAATTCTCAAAGACTGTCGATTCTTTCCTCTCATTACGGATTATCTTTGCGTCATTGCTCGTTCATTGTGTGCGACGAAATGACATGTCGTTCTCGCGCACCTACAATTTTTGTGGATAGTTGACGCGTTGGAAGCACGTGTTCGAACAATCGCATCCTGTATAAAGTCTTATTTCCAGCTTTTCGTTATATAAGCGAACCAGTGCTATTTCTCAATCGCCAAAGATCGTGGACAACAGATGAGTGGACAAGAGTGCCGTAGGAAGGGATAATAATCTTCCGGTGTTTAGGTTTAGAACAACAATCTCGACATTTTGTTTCATTCGTCTTTCAAACAGGCGTAAAACGCAGAGATTCTACGTTTGCGCGTGTTTCAAAAGGCAAAGAAGGCGAAGAAGGCGAAGAAGGCGGAGAGGGCGAAGAAGGCGGAGAAGGCGGAGAAGGCAAAGAAGGTAAAGAAGGTAAAGAAGCAAGATAGAGGAAGAAGGAGAAGGAGAGACACGTTGACGGTCAAAGTTGTCGGTTGGTTATACTATTTTTCGGTAATTGCTATTTCTCGGTAATGGCTGAATGTCGCGAACGCCGTGTCAATGGAAAAAGTATTCTCGATTTAGCCTCCGGCCAATTGCTCCCGGATCATTGTACCGGCTATCGCTACAACGCACGCTCCTCTATTAATCTAATCTGAGATGTTTGTCGTTATTTATCGCTATCTTCGTATCGTTTTGCCTCAATTTCAATGTTTTCTTCAAGTTCTTTCCCATGTTCTTTTGTTGGCTTTGCGATTAGTAATTATCTATTATTCGCTTATTTATATTTCTCTGACTAGCATATAACGTACGCTACGATGATCGTAGATTCGTCGACGAGCAAAGGAATAATCCGTTCGTAACTAAACACACGAGATATTACTTGAGTGTCGGTAAGTTTGATAAATCTGTAAATTAGATGCACGTTACACGAACAACCATCGCATCGGATTATTACGATCAAGTTGATTGTGTCGGCCGGTCGTTGCGCGTTCGATGAAAGGATGGGACACGAGGGTACATAGTTTACTAGTTCACTAGTCTTACGCTATTACACGCTGTGGCATATTTATAATTTATGGAATGCCGGCGTGCCATACTATTTACGTATACTATACGTATATGAACATTTTCCCAAGGCATGCAGAATTGCTCGCCGTTCTAATCGCATTGTAAACAACCGAGCGATAAATTCTGTTCGTTGTTGTCCTTTTTTTCTCCTTTTTTATCAACTCGTATCTTACTTTTTTTAAGCATTCTTCTTCCTTTAATACTTTGCGCGACATACCTTTCTTCTACAAACGATTACTCATTGTCGGTTGTTCGTTGTTTCGTCACCGGCTGCAAATCCGCGTCGCCTTTACTTTTTTACAGTTTGGTGCATCCCGATGACAATATCCCGATTGACAATATCCGATATATCCGATATGTGAATATCAAAAGCAAAATATACCAGAAACAAGTTTTATCGGTTAAACGACACACGCCGCGCCGCTTAACTCAACTTTAGCTTCTTTTCCGTGAGATAAGACGACGGCTCAAGAATATCTATATCGTCACGATCTCAGATTCACTCTTATCGATCGTTTCTTATTGATCGTTTCATAGTGTCGATCGAGCCACAATGAACATTTTCGTTATATCGATTGATTCTTTTCCGCTCTGATCCATTGGCAGATACAAGAATATCGATACAGGGCCACCAGCGGTGATCGCGTAATAATTGCGAAAACGGATCGTTGCCATTCGTATCCGTTCAACGTGGAAAGTAATTGCACGGAGCGGTTCGCGGACCAACTGGTAGTCGTCGTTGTTCTTCCAAGCCGTGCGAACAAAAGCAAAATAGATTTAGGCAAATTTATTTAGGGGAACGTTCGATAACATTTCGTACGGTGGCGATAATGAAATTTTCAACGGGGAAATTACACAAGGCCGAGAGAGCTCTTGTATTCCTCGTCGTAGCCCGTTGTACCAGAGATTGAAATACTGGATCGCTACTTGGTACACATGCATCGAGAGTCGACGTTTTCTTCGGCCAGACAGACACTTGCTTCCCTTCGCAGACCTTGCCATTGATCGACCACTGTGCGAATAAACGAAAGCTGTATTAAACCAGGAAACAAGTCCAAGGACCTGTTTGACTCAGGAAGCCGCTATCTCCATGACGAATGGCTTTTATGTAAATTCAAGTGGCAGCCCCCCGAAGCCTTCCGTTTCCGATTACGATTGACCTTACATTGCTAACAAGATTCTTTTCTTTCACTCTCTCTCTCTCTCTCTCTCTCTCTCTCTCTCTCTCTCTTCCTTCATTGGTGCCTACAAATCTAGTCGTATTTTTTCTCGCAAACAGCGCGAAACGCACTACCGTTGTTAAATCGTGGATCTCTAGATCCTAGAACAGAGATCGAAAATAGACAGTCTACGTTCTTGTATTGTAATCAATGTTTTAACCAATGCCGCCACGTACGACACGTAATCGACGACAATTAATTTAGATAAGCAGATAGTGACAGGCAAGAGAACAAATTTCGATCGGTACAAGAAAAAGGGGGATAGAGAGGGAGATGTAACTACGACACTGGCTGTTCGCCGGCAGCTCGCCAATGCGATAACAAAAAGTTGTTTGTCTCGAAAATTTACGACGGGACGAAAGACGATTATCTATGAAGGCGGGCTAAAAAAATATATAAACCGTTAAGCGGATCGATAATGCTATATCGCGACAAAGCATGAAAACGTAGGAAAACGCAAGAGTCGAGGCTCATTGACCAGATGAATAACATTGTTATATTATTACGTTTGCCTAATTACGTGACGCGTGCGACTGCCATTATTTCCTTGCATCGGATTCGCCGAACCTTTTACGAGATTTCCATTTTCCCTTCTCGTCCCTTCTCGTTCTGTTTCTCTTCCAACTCGTACATCGGTGGCTCGTTAATTTATCCTCTGGTTCTTAATCTCGTCACGTTGTCTCACCAGCTATGGCAAAAGTATAGACAAGTATAAGGTGGTAATTGGTTGACGTTCGACGACGGCAACCAGATTCTACATTGCGATAACATTGTATAGAGAGCTAGAAACGCGCGACACCGGAGGCTTCGAGGGAACGATCGAGAAGCCGACCGTGGATGAATTGTTCGACGCCTTTCGCGTGCAAAATGATAGCACGTAATATCGACGTAATACGAAACAATTCAAACAATGGACTGTATCGCGGTCGTAGGAACTGGTCGCAATTTCACGATCGCCGATACAGCTGCATCGTCGATCTAACGACAATTATATTCAGTTATTTAACCGGGAGGGAATCCTCGTGGAAGAATTTCATCGATACGAGCAGAAGCGTTGCTGCTAACAGAAAAGTTTCTGCAGTAACGATGCTGGCAACCTTAAATATTCACGATAATGTCGATCTGACTTGAAACGATTACGACTAAACTGTCGTAGTTGCGATACGTGTACACTATATATAATGGCCGTTACGAGCTAGATTCTAAGCATGAATAACGAAAATACAAAGGTTTCAATCGTTTTTCTATCGTTGAAGGAATGTGTGAAATTTGAGGAAAATACGCATGACTTTTCGCTGTAATTTTATGGCGCAGATTTTCACGATCCCATTGACCGAGACTAGTGGCACGTTTAATACGAGGCTAACAATTTTCTCACGTTTCTGAAATCGGACTAATTGGATACTGATAATCGGATTATCACGTCACTGCGGGTCACCGTTCAAGAAAAATTCGTTTCGAGAGGGCTAAAGCTACTACTAAAGCTTGCTCGGTGGTTGAAAGAAAATCGAAAACAGGACGAAACAATTCCAAGGTGGCGAGAGAGATTGGCAGATCGCAAGAGCCTGGGTGGATGTTTCGGGTGCAACGTGAATATCGGTACGATGAGAATTGGGTTGAAAACGAATGGAAGAAGAAGAAGAAGAAGAGGAAGAAGAAGAAGAGGAAGAAGAAGAAGAGGAAGAAGAAGAAAAGAAGAAGTAGGAGGACGATCGAAATGATCGTTGGATGCCTAGAATCCAAGGAATCGTGAAACGGGATGCGATGCGTGTATCAAAGTCCACCGTCTATATACCGATCACGGTATATAGTGGCCGCTGGCAGCATAACAGTTGGTGAAATTACGTTGACGGAGAGAGACGGCATTTGTCTCGGCTAATCAGCCCGTGGCGAATTCACCACCTGGCTTCTGAGGGTCCAAGGGAAGGAGTAAATCGCGACGTAACCGCCCGAGGACGTCCTTTCGATCGGCGATTTCATTTTCCACTGACAATTCGTAATGCCGGCGTTAAAGCGAGCAGATTGGGGTTAGAGAGCGGGCCACGCGTTTGTGACGCGTGTTGTATAATACGCGTAACGTAATTATGATTACGAGTCGACAACGACAAGACAATCTTACCTTTTTTTCCTGGCACGTGGTCGCCGAATTCGCGATTCTGTCTTTTGTACGCAGCACGATAAATTTCGATTTAGAGAACGCCAACGTTGTTTTCTCACGTGACGAAACGAAACGTGCTCGTTACGCGATCCTGTTAACACGACTCCATTAATCGACTCGATAACGATCGGCTCGGTATCGAGGCTGAAAAAGTGTTAAACTAAAAAGAAGAAAGAAAAAGAAAAAAGACGAAGGAAAAGATGAGAGGAATTTCCGGAAAACGGGCAACGTATCAGGTTTCATTTGGTATTATTACGCAACCCTGATGACTACACCGATGATAGAAGCGTTGTAACTATATCGTTAAGATTACAACCTGCCACATAATCGCATGCGATAGTTTATAGATATTTTATTTTTTATTTTTTAAATAACTAGCCATTTCCGTGTATCTTATAATTACGTATGGCATGGCTACGTACTTACCGTTGTCCGTTGACTTGCAAAGAATAATTTTACGATCAGAGTTACCAAAGTCCCACGCCTTTCAGATCAAAATTACCAAAGTCACGCATCGATGAGAAATTAGAAATATGAGAAATTAGAAACGTTTGGTTTAACAGAGTTTCACAGAAATATGAAATAAATCGATAACGTACAATTATCCAAATATCCATCGCGAATAATCAAGTAATATCAGAGTAAAGGACTCGTTGTGCTGGTATTCGTCGATAGGTGTTGCCTCATTTTCTCTACATTTCGCTCGTTTTATTTCTACAACGAAACGTTCCAACTAATTAAATCTGATCGTAAATTACGCCATCTGCTAATACGTCTACATTATACGTATGTACGTATATCTCGATTTGATTGAAACGAGCTGCCCGATTTTTTAGCAACCATTTTTTTCGCTCTTTCCGGATGTATAGAAGCGATACTCTATAAATATTAATAAACCTGCGTTATACTAACGACCAAACGTAATTTATCATTTCCGATCCTCTATGCATCTACCAATTTTTCACGAACGTGTTTCCTAATGCGGTTATGTAATTATTTAATTATCATTATATAATTATTGCATCCTCGCTAAACCATAACCCTCGTAACGTTCGTTACGGGCAACAAGTTAGCAAACACTCGCACCTTGTTAATAACATGATGCGATACAGCCGACTTTTTCTCATTTACACCGCATTTCTTAGTCAATCAAACGATTGCTTTCGCGATCGCGGCAGATACCTAGGAGATCAGACCGATTCTCGAGGAAAGGATTCACCTTTACCGAAAGCATTAGGTTCGCTCCGACCAAATTATTATTTGAATTATTAGGTAAACGCTTTAATAAATCTAATCTAACGATACTTTCTCTTAACGTTACCCGATTCTTCGACAAAACCATAACGATCGTTGAAACGTCGAATTTCCATCGATTTTAATTTTCTGTTAATCCTTTAATATTTATTCAACGGATTACGCATAAATTAAATTGGCTTCGTTAGGATCCTTAACGGTTGACGAAGCTTGCACGTCTGGCTTGACTGAACCGTATCCACGTATTTTGGTACATTCGTACACTCGTACACTCGTACATTCGTACTTTCGTACTTTCGTCGGGTTAGGTATTTTCTCGTTCCTCCGTTCCGTCAATTACTCCGTATATTATAGACCAACAGGTGTACCGTTCTATTCTATATTCTATATTCTATATTCTATATTATCATACCTGCAACAAGTAACAAGCTCGTAAAGCTCGAGACTGAGATTGATTTTAAGATATCGAAGCTCGGATAATTCTTATTATTTTATCTCGACGTCTTACTATGGGACAAACCGCAAGGATCGATCACGATGAATCGTTAAACACTAGTTGCGTTGCATCGCGCAGTTGCATATATACGTATAATCGCGTTCTTTCTTTTCCTCTTTATACCGATAGATAGTCCGTAATGAACAAAAACGATTAAACGTGTCAAATTACTCGGGGCTTTTAAAATGTTTTGCTCGTGCCAGGTAAACGCTTCGCATTTAGATATTAATTACCTTCCATTATCCATCGGATAAGGATAGTGTCGAGCAATATACAATTCCAAATGCATAACATGAATAGTCCGTACACGCAAACCAGGCTGAACCTACGCTGAACCTTCGCTGAACCAGGCGTACGGTAAGCGTACGTAATTTTTACGGAAATTTTATGGATTCGGTAAATTTGAATTTGTCGCCACACGTACGATACGGATAGCGTAGAAAAATACAGCGAGGAATCAACTGAAAAAGAATTAGAGAAGAATGAGGAAGACGAACAAGAGGAAAGATAGGATTAGGTAGTAAGAAAGCAGCGATAGTTAGGGAGTAGAATGGGTTAAGCGAGTAAGCGATTAGTCGACTAACGAGTAGACGACTGGATAGTAAGGTAGGTATTATAATTGTAAAGTAAATCTATTAATCAAAGAAAAGAGCAATAATCGGCGACGATAACGTACGATGCAGATCCCAACTATTCGAGATTCCGTGTATCTCCTCGGCGTATCCTCTGCTCATCTGCTACTAAATACTACTACTACTACTACTACTATTCTATAGTTCTACTATAGGTATAGAACCTAGGAATTACATAACGAGAGACGATCGAGCGTCGCGTGAAACGTGGGTAATCGACACGCGGAGGAGAGAGAGAAAAAAAAAGGGAAACGAAGACTCGCAGGCATAATTGAAGATGGATCCGCGCGAGGAAGCGACTCGAAGCGTAGATATCGCGTATGCACGTGCAAAGTCGTTGGCGACCAGTCTTCCTTCCGTCGCGTCGCGTCGCGTCGCATCGCGTCGCGTCGCACCGCGTCGCGTAGCATCGCATCGCATCGCATCGCATCGCATCGCATCGCATCGCATCGCATCGCATCGCATCGCATCGCATCGCATCGCATCGCATCGCATCGCATCGCATCGCGTCGCATCGCATCGCATCGCATCGCATCGCATCGCATCGCATCGCATCGCGTCGCATCGCATCGCATCGCGTCGCGTCGCATCGCATCGCATCGCATCGCGTCGCATCGCGTCGCATCGCATCGCGTCGCATCGCGTCGCATCGCGTCGCATCGCATCGCGTCGCATCGCGTCGCATCGCATCGTAGAACGCCGAGGTATTATGCAAGATATCGGGATCCAACCTTGGCAATGACCACCAACTATAACGATTGCGTTGGCACCGGCCTGTGTCTGTCCGTATCATTAGCTTGCCGCTAGGATAATCGCAGAGTCGGTGGTTCGTGACAACCGATTCACCACCGGCAGCATCTTTTTACTTACTAGCACTTTACTCGCGGAAAATGCAACCACCTGCGGCTGGTGACCGCGGAAATAAAATTTCCCACTTTACCAACGATTTCATTAATTTGCACGACTACTTATTTAAAAAACAGGTACAAGTACGATCGAGGGGAATAATATCCGGTACCTATAACAAGAACGTTACCGATAAACGGATCATCTCTGTGAATTAGATTCGTGAATTAGAATTAGATTTTTCTTATGTTCGCTTTGCGGTGACAATATAAAGATGTTTGTTCGCGTTCGTTCGTAAGGGATGAATACGAGTTTCGTTTTAATTTTAATGAAAGTAATAAAAAAAAGCCTGATTATGAATATACATACGTGCGTATGCTTACTCGGATTCACTTTGAAAACCAGCTACCCAAACAGCGACGTAATTTTTCAAATAAACGATAAACTGAAAAATTCACGTGTTAATCGATGATCGATTTCTTAGACTGCAACTCTGAAATGAAAGAGATGAAAGAGTAGCAAGAGAAAAGTACTTTCTTTCTTGCTGTAATTTCTAATCGTAAGTAATGTAAAATTTCAATCGTGCGTTAGCGAGAGCGGTTTAAAGTGACTTAAAGAACGCTTCGTAACCTATCGATGCGACAGAATCTGCAATTATAGTTTTTAATTATAGTTATAGATTCTCCGAATTCTCCTAATGGAGTTTAAGTCTATCGTCGTACGATAATTGTACGTTATCTAATCCTCGTCTTACCGTTTCATTCCAGGCAAGTAGAACACGAAGCTGTCCAAGTGTACAAATTTCGCGACATCTTGTCAAATGCAATTTTTCATCTTTACCTAATTCTTCCGCCAGTTGAGTTTAATCTCGTTTAATCTGATAAACGAATAAACCTCGGGTTTATTTAAAAATAGACGGGAATTTCGATTTCGAATTTCGTTACTGTCCGCTACACTACTCATGTATGCGCATGCATATACATTCGTAGTTGGACAATGAGGAAAGTTTGTGGCGACATCTATCCTTTTCACGCGGAAAGCAAACAAAAGCAATGGGTTACCGATAGCAGATATACGTAATAAGATCAGAGACGAATATATCAGAAACGGGGTTCTGTGCCTCGTCCGTGATAAGATTGAGCTCGCATAATAAATCAAACGGATCGCATCATAGCTATTATTGTGCCGCAGAGATTTAGAGTCAACGATAGAGTAGTGATCGTTCGTGACGTCTACGTTCGTTCGTTAACAAATCGGTAAATGACACAAACAAGTAATAAATAGATAAATGTCGGAAATGACACAAGAATGGGAAAGATAGTGTTAAATACGCGATAGAAAAATTCTGTGTATCGTATCACTATTTTTATTATCGTTGTTAGATTACAGAATCCTGTACGCTATACATCATGCTTAAAACAACCACTTGACTAAATCGATTACAAGTTGATCGTCTTTCGTTATTTTTAATAAATTTTCCATGTAAAATCGATTTTCTTTCTAGTTTATAATAACTCTACGTACTCACTTAC
This sequence comes from Bombus campestris, assembly GCA_905333015.3. Lineage (NCBI taxonomy): Eukaryota > Metazoa > Arthropoda > Insecta > Hymenoptera > Apidae > Bombus > Bombus campestris. The sequence goes on from HG995145.1 coordinate 140,039, forward strand.
AACGTATTACATATCGTGTTCTTCCCTATCTATAGATTCCCTTAATTCTATTATATGTTTCGCACTAGTTTCTCTAAAGCTCCAATATCTATAGTCCTCGTGTTCCCGTACCAAATTCATTATCTGTTTTCGTAAATTGTACAATTTTTGCTTGGTTGCAACTACATTCGCTTGATGAAGTAATTTTTCATATTCCATTTGTGTGTTTGGGAAACAGTATCTTGAAAGAAATCTCGTAATGGGATGCTGTAGAAAAAGCATCGGTTTTACGCTTATAATTTTGCCTGCGATACGTATTTACAAGTATTTTTTTCAGCTCTGTCTTACCCTGTAGTATTCCCATTGCTTTGGGATATATCCTTCTGGTATTGGTTCTAAGGTCGCTGGCCCTATAAATACGTTGCAATAAAATATGAGCAAACCAGCAGGTATCACGCCCATAAAGATGTAAAAATGCAGCCAATCCTTAGTTTTATACCATTGCCAACGACTCGCAGTTATTACCATAAGACGTTGTTCCGACATGCGTCTTACCGTTCCTAAAAGTTATCGAATTTTTAGTTTTTGAACATTCGTCAACAAAGTTGACTGTTTGAAACAAGTCGATTATTTTTCCAGTAGTCATCGTTCATCACGTTTAATTCTCGTAAGAACAACTCTGTAAACAGGCACAGTGTACGCGTTCGTGGGAAAATTTGTTGCGTAACAAAACACTACTAATCCTTCGATATACACTGTTCTATCTAGAGAACGAAACATAATTATCTTCATCACCTTGGTTTAGCAACGCATAATTGTTGTTTTTCCGTAGTAATTTTCCCAATAACTCGTTTGTATGAAATAATTTTCGATTAGCCGCAAGCAAAAGCCTACTCACGACAGCCATTTTGGTATGTAACTATAAAACGGAACGCACTACTTGTCTTGTTGGCGCAAGAACCACCGTTAACTACATTACCGACGGTAATCTAATCTCCTTAAGCCGCGAAACTTGAAATTGCGTACGTCAAATACGATTAAATATTTGTATAATAGGTATTTTAATAGGTATATATAAATTTTGTAGGTATATTCGAATGTTATAGTAATTATATAATGATCGTAGTAGTTTCGATGGTAAATTTATTTTTTTTTATGCCAAATTGCCGTTTATTTATGCTAAAATCCGTACCTTATCTCATCTAAGATAATTAAATACGACATATCGTGTTGAGTTGGAAAGTATATATAGAATATATATATATATATATATATATATATATATATATATATATATAGTATAATATTTATTCATATGCATAGTATTTATATGTATATAAATTGCGGTTTGAACGAGAGAAAGAAAGAGAAACGGATAAATTGGCGCGAAGCTTTCGCGACTCCATGCCATGCCATGCAATGCCATGCAATGCCATGCAATGCCATGCCATGCCATGCCATGCCATGCCATGCCATGCCATCTAATACAAAGGTACATTTAGCGCCAATGAAGTTGGGTCAAGTGAATAGTTGAACTCGAGAAACGATTCTAAATTACAAACGCTCGTTACAAATTCTCGTGATCGTGTTTGAAAAGAAGAAACAACTAACGATAAAAACTATACCAACGACAATTAATTCTTAGAAACGGAAAAACTAAATTTCATTAGCAACTTAATATATCTATGATCACGTAAGTTGTCTTCTTGGGCCTAAGTATTCCTGATCCAGTAATATCATTGGCCAGTTGTTACTGCTGCCAGCAATATTGGATTTTGCATTACAGATAATCTTATCACTGCGTTATTAGTAGTATTAACTAACGTTAACAAATATTTTCGCAAAACAAAATAATGTTGGTCTTACACCTAACGACAGTCAAACATTTATCCAGCATGTTGTTGGTCGTCTGCAAACATCTCGACGACTATATATCAATCTGAACCGCTATGTGCAGTGCTTGATCCTCATTGAAGTAAATGGTATTGATTCGGATGAAATTAATGCTGGCGACAAGTTACTGAAAATGTTAGTATTCGACACGTTAAGCAACGGATGACGTACACAGACGATACAGCATTTGCCGATGCTATCGAATCGACTAGTAGTTGCAAAGAAACGTCAAAAATATGCAATAACGATTAATTGCTTTAAACATGCAGCATTTTAGCGTAAAGATACATAGCGCAAGTATATGTATAGTATATGTATATAGCAGTGAGTCGACTGTTGACACGTAACTGATATAACAGGGAACTTGGATCGGCGCATACGATAAAATACCGAATCTCTTAATAATTATTATTATTATCATCATCTGTGTCGTCTAGCAAAATATCATTTAATAACTATCCGATCAAAGATATTATGTTTCACGATTGATATGTTTACGACACATTCTTTGCTCGCGTTTTTACCTATTCTACGGTTCTATCATGTACGCGGAAAAAAGTATCTGCACTTGAAGCAATCTACGTGTTTTCTTCCGTTGATTAAAACTGCAAAAAATATGTTACTCGATTACGACGATGGCGTAATAAAGAAGAAGAAGAAGAAGAAGAAGAAGATGAAAAAGAAATGTCACGTGGCCATAAATCAACAAAACGGCCAAGATAAGATCCATGGTGTCGTTTACTATTTTGTATGTCCAAGTGGAACGAACGTACACCGAGCGATTCCATCGAGAAGGCGAGAAGGCGAGAAGGCGAGACAGCGACCCTGAGGAAATGGGTTAAAGACCGCGAACATTTCCCCTTCCCCATATGTCTTTCGAATTGTTTCGTTTCGAGACATTCGGTCGTTCCGCGTGCATCCCTTCTACCCGGCTTCCCAAAGATAGACCTATGCAAAACTTACGTATACGGTGCATTGGGTACCGGGTATACACCGGGTGCACCATGCAATAGACGCGACGAACCTCTCTCGTCGTTCACGTGATTCACACGCCTCTGTATTCGCGGCTGTTTTCGCAATACACGCTGCCGTACACGTGAACTCGTACATACTGCTACGTTCGACATCTCGTGAATCTCGTCGCTGTTTCGTTCCTCGAAATAACGATCCTACCAAAATAAAACCAAAGAAACGTAACTAAAAAACAAAGAAAACCTATCCGGTTTCAGCCGGATAATTGCTTGAAATTCGACGTGGAACTGTGTTTCGCAAAATATAACCTACGATCTACCGTGGTCTCTCGAGCTTGAAACGCTCGACGAACGGTTTGCATTTGCACCATTCGAATCGATTCATGTCACGAGCTTGGGAATTGCCCATCGACTGAACCTTTCAAACGAGAATGGGTCATTGTCCACCAGTACTTTATATCATCGTTTGTTGCTTTAGTTTAGTTTAGTTTAGCATCGTGTAGTATCGGGTATCAGCCGGGGCTCTGTGCTTTCTATTTTCCATGTGCGTTAGCAACCCTTAAATTACTTGCTTTATCACCAGTAATATAAATATATATGTATATGTATGTATGTATGTATGTATGTATGTATGTATGTACGATACCAGCGTAGAAAACAGACATCGTAGCGCCAGCAATGGGAAGGGACAATCGACCGCGAGGCAAGCGTTCCCAGTTCCCCAGCCTTTAGTCGCGTATTGGCCACCGCGCACTGCATGTCGGGAATCGTTCGTATCCGGACGAACGACCGAACGAAGCTTCTGCTCTATTCTATTGGCAGGGAGGAAGAAAACGTGCGCGCGCGAGATAGATAGACAGATAGATAGATAGAGAGAGAGAGAGAGAGCGAGAGAGGGGGGAACATAGGGGCAAAGAAAGAAGAGCGAAAGAAGGAGGCTTAAGGATCGAATTTAAAATAGAAGAAGAAAAGTGTCGCGACTTTAGGAGGTGAGTACCAATTTTTCGCTATACGCAACGTACATTTACGATTAGATTTGTCAAGCGTTTTATCGGCGTGTATATGCAAGGAACGGGGAATATAGGAAATTTCTTTTGAATTAAAAACAATTTAGAAATGGATGGATGCGTCGGATACACGAAGAAGGTGTACGGTGCTGTGTGCCGTTGACTTTTCGACGATCGATCCTTTCGTCATCGTCTCGTTATCTCTCGCATAGAATCGATGAAAAGGGCAGGTTTTGGGTTTTTAGTCTCGAGTGCGGATGGCATAAATCGACCGCGAGCTGAAACTCGACTATGAGTTGTCCGTTGAAAGTCAGACATGGCAAATCGTGTTTGAAACGAAGCTTTCCAAGACGAAGAAGAACCGCTTTCGAGAACAGTCTTTGCCGGACGTTCGATTGAATTCGTGTACTCTGTACGTTATGTGAACATTTCGCATGAACATTTCGTGCGAACGCACGATCGATCGTTCAAAAATAGACACTCTGTGTGACAGTGACCTACGCCTACTTTGATATCTCGATGAGGGTAATGTACGGCGCTTTAAATAATCGAATTTAATCTAACCTCGAACCTATGCATTGTATCGTATCGTATGCGCTGCATCCTATATAGTGGATATTGATGATTTTTATTCGTAGATTTTGTGAAAATTATTGAAAAAATATTTAGCACGATATGTTGTCAAATCGATCCAATGCTTCGTTCGGCCAAATCGTTCACAATGTATAGTATAGGGTAGTATATAGGTACCGTAGAGTATAGAATATAGAGTACAAAGTATAGAGTATAGAGTATAAAAGGATGGTTTCCTCGGGCTCTCCTCTGTTTCGTTTCCACTACGTTCTCTGGTCGACGTTATAATACGATTAAATACATTGCGATAGTTGCAAAGTACAGCAAAGTATCTTTATGGTTAGCGCGAGTGATTTAATCGTGTAAATGACGTAATATTTGCTACGCCGCACCTGTACGTAAACCGAGTGCGTACCGCTTTGCTTTGTGCCAATCTAATTTTACTCTCTGACCTCTGACCTGATCGCCCATGCGATACAATGATTTACACGTCGACGATTGTCGTTTTACGTCGGAATGAAAAACAAACCGTACGAATAATGCGTAGAAATAATAGGTAGGAATGGCGCTGTGTACTTCAAATCCAGAAATATGTTCACGATGTTCACGCGAACATTGTAAAAACTGTAAAGATTAAACATGACGCAAAGATTAAAATAATTATTTTGCGATGTCACGTTTTCGAGTAGTATCGAGTTACATAAATTGCCACGCAAATGCGAGACGCGTGGATTATCTTGTACCGTTTAGTCGTTGGTTGTATCGGCGATTAAACGAGATAACGATGGCCATTTTAATGTTATATTTAACATAGGATCGACGACTAGTCTGCGATAATTAGTTTGAGTACGCGAAACATGGCCTATGCGTTAAAAATGATGGAATAAAGCATCGAACGAAACGATATATCGTAGGCGAGATAATATCGAGCAAGCGTAAAATATACTTTAATTAAATCTAGCGAGCGTTGGAATAGGCCGCCTGACAAATAACTCCTAATAAGTATCTGGTCCTTAATTGCGTATCATGTGACGGACCTGAGCACGCGAATCTCTTATGCAATCGGGCGTAAAGACATTATCTCGATCGTGAATCAGAATCGAATGATTTGAGAAATCGCGTGCTCTACTCGTTAACCGGCAATCTCGATGCGCGATCCTTGGCTGCGGTAGACGTGGCATTAACGACCAGAGGAAAGAAACAGACGATTTCCAAAGATCGGGGAACGCGGTCGATTCTCCTTTCCTTTATTCCCTTATTATTCCGGTCGAGAGGAATTGCACAGCACAGCTGCGTGTCGCGATTTAATCGGCGCGCGTTCCTCCAATCGGGCCCGTTATCGTTCAAGGGTTATTCGTCGATCGTCGATCGTCGATCGTCGATCGTCGAGCATCGATTTTAGCGAGATAACTTTTTCACAAGTTAATAAACCACTGCCTGTTGGAACGCGGAATATTCCTTGCTCGCTTGATTCGGTCGACGACTTTGATCGGCTTAGCGGCGTACTGGAGGAAAATTGGCGAAGGAAAAGTCGCGCGTTCTCTTCGATAAGCATACACACTGTATACGTGGTAGGCTGCAGGAAAGAAGGTAAAAAATCTGCCTCGCATCATAGAAAGTCTATAGTGCGCTGCCACGAAGGCGGTTTCAACAACGAAATTACCGTGCCATTAGCCATGGTAGGATGGTGGGTGGGTGGGTATTCCGTGGTCTCGGGCCTCCTTCGAGGCAGACGTTCGTGACAACTGACGACAAAGTGCGCTTTTGCGAGTGGAATCACACAAGCTAACGAACTGCTGCGTTCGTTCGATCATCCGGCGATTGTTTCGTCCAACGGAGAAGAGAAATTGGTAAAATCCTATTCGATGTCTTTTTTTTTTCCAGAGTGTACATAAAATGGTGACCAAGTACGAAATCCAGGTTCTCAGTTGACAAACAAGGGGGACCGTTTCCAGGAGAGTTGAGAGGTGAGAGGTGAGATTGATCAGCACGTTAACCGAAGAAAAAGGCAGCAGGCGCAGCTAAATACACGCGTGTAGCAGAGTGGTGCGCGAAGAAGAGGCAGAAGAGGCATAAGAAACAGCAGCTATGGATCCTTATTCGCTGAGGTTAGTGTGTTGCTTAAGAAAATGTGTGTTTACACACGCTCGATAACGATCCATGGATGGAGATACTTAAATCGAATGCAACGGTCAAATAGTAAGAAATCGAGTAACACGATATAGTAACGGCAAGTGGACAGCTTTTGTAGTAAATAATCTTGTCGGAGCAAAAAATAATATATTCGTCTAATTTGTCGACCTAGCCCGATCTGTCGCGTGTCAGGTACGAGCCGTCAAATCTGCCAACAGGTTTTATCTTGGACAGGACAACAGATGGTTTTTCTTTCGCTTTTTCCCTTTGTCGTGATCGTGTCTATGCCTTCCCTTCTGCGTTGCGGTTCTTTCCGCAGCATCTTTCTACGGCAAATGCCTTCTGGGTTCCTCGACGGCATCGTTTCTGGAGGGTATCGCGCGCTTGTCAGACAATATTTCTTTCTGATTTATCGAATATCTGCTAGTTAGGCTAAATTCGATATAGCGTGTTCAGCGTTGTTAACGTCGTTGTTGACGCGTCGCGCGCTATGCTACTACTTTGAATATTTTCCTCTTTATCGAATCTGGATTGTCGGAGCCTGTATCGTATCGTTCCCACGCTAGCGAAATACGCGATCGTTCGGTGGAAAGAGGTGCTGAGAAGTCACGCGTTCCGTTGACTTTGTCGATCGATCGGTTTCTATTTCATAACAGCGAGCAAGGGTAATCGTCGATCGAAAATTCAGAGGATTGCGACATCCTATAGCGAATACGTTATTGTGATTGCTTGGCTGTCCTCGAGCAAGAGAACCTAATCGAATCTGTTTTCGTTATTCGCGCACGTATAACGTCGATACGCGACGTACGACGGTAATTTTGGAAAGCGTCCTTCGGGATTCATCGTTCTTTCGATCATCGACCGTGTATTTGATCAACGACGATAGTCGCGTTGTATTTGATCAACTTGGCAAGCAAGTGGTGGATGTTATATAAAATTTTGACGGGATGGAGGATAGATGTTTCAGGAGGCCAAGTAAGAAAGAAAGCACGCGAAACTCGTTCGGGGGAATAACAGGAAGACTCGTTCTCTGGTCCGGAGAACCAGTTTTGCCAGCCGATAAATAACCGATACTACTCTTGTTTTGAACGCGTCAGCAAAACAGATATGTTTAAATCGCTATATCGTTCGTCGTTGTCCTTTCTTCCACAACGTTATCAATGTCGAGTCGCGTTAAACAAAAAACGAAAAAAAAAAAAGAAAAAAAAAAAAAGAATGTATCAACGCAAATAACAAAAGACAAAACGCGAGATATTTTCCACAGAGAGAGAGAGAGAGAGAGAGAGATTGTCGATGAAGATGATGACCGTATCGAACGTATTAGAAGTGCGCAAAATGGGAAAATTTAATGAAATTATAGACACGAGCAAGTTACGAATAGTCATCTCGATTTTGGAAAACAACCTCTGATGCACCTGGCACAGATCTGGGATCCGGGATCTGGGGTCGTGTACGGTTTCTGCTAATATAGTTGATTTCTCGAGAGCATGTGTTACATAAACGGACGCAACTGATAGTTGGGACTTGTAAACACAGAACGAAAAACGAAGAACGATCGAGTTAATATTTAAAAGCTAAACGGACGACCGTTTTCTAATGGAATTACCACGATGCGAATGGAATTGCGAATGAAATTAATCGTTAATTAAAACCACAAACGCTGACAATAAGCGACGTATCGCTATAGTTGGCGCTAAGAGAGTTAAACCGTGCGAAGCTGCATTCTTCTTATCGCTGCTGCGATATAGAAAATACGCGTATACCGGGGCAGGTATTCTGCTTGCACGTCCGTTTACAATCAACCGATGGATAGAAATTACTGTTACCGCGATAATACGTGTATACGTACTAGGCCGAAAGGAAATAATAATAATAATAATAATAATAATAATAATAAGGCACGAGGATCGACCGTTTTTCGATCACGAATCTAAGCGTCGTAATATCGAGTCGGCGAGATTTTTGCACCGTGCCCTTCAAACGTTTCTTTTGTCCATCTTATCTATCAAATTGAAACGGCCGACTTACGATCGATCGCGTCACGTAACAAACAAAGAGTCACGATGTCGATAATGAAAGGAGTCGATCTAACAATAACTAGGTATGATACGTTCTGTCTGACGTAAACCTTTATATTTGTTCTTCTTCCTTCGTTTGGCGCAAGGCTTGCATTTCAAATATCACGACACGAAACAAAACGCGAAAGAAACGCGAAAGGGAGAACTGGCTATCGCTATCTAGAAGGAAACTAGAGTCGAAATAACGCCAAGTGACGTCATTTGATACTCTTAGTCGTGATAAAAAGCTTAGCACCGAGTTGTCCAGTGATGACAACTACGCATTATTGTTTCTTTTCCTATCGAGTATTCGGCCTGGCATATAAAATGTTTCGAATAAATTTGTCCCGCTACTTTCGATTCTCTCGAAATTTCCATTTGCACGGCTAAGCCGAGTTAGTCGAGCTACGGCCCCACTAATCTCAAAATTCGCCATGCGTCGTTCGTTTGCCTCGTCTCGCGCTGCTTTACGTTTCGACACCCTATGGCTAAGGCTAAAGATGTCACCGTTAAAAAATATATATGCGCGCGAATAATACATGCCTGGTCTTTCTTACAGCATTGCTATTCTTAGAAAAGCTGTTCAACATCTGTCAGGCACAGATATCACGCAGGTTTTATTATATAGCCAAGTTTTAGATACCGATTTATATAGATACGTGTGTAAGGCCGTATATGATTAAGAGGCTAAGAAATTCCGACTTTTTTTCCCAGCTATCACCGATAGAATCTTACAAAGTCATAAAGCTTGTTGTTGACTGTTGTCTGTCAGGCATGGGATCGAACCGGGGGACTCCGTTATAACTAGCTGTGCATAATCATTTTTATGGCAGCATGTATCGCTACACACTTGATATAAGGGTTTAAAGCGTGTTATGATCGTTGGGAAAAACCGCGCTGCGAATTTCCGTGCAGACCCTCGTAGGTAGCACACACCGTGACGTAGCCTCCGGTGACGCGTATTACGAACCGATCGTATTAAGCCCCGAACCTGTTAAACACTCGCATGCAAAGTGAAAACGTATAGACAAGTGATCCGCGTGTTTCTCTCTCTCTCTCTCTCTCTCTCTCTCTCTCTCTCTCCCCCCATCTTTGCCGCTGCGTCTTTTGCGAGCTCAGTGCCTCCGACAATTGCCTCGTTGGAACAAGCTTTTCTCGTTGAAGCGCGAAGGCGTGTGCGTACGGGACAAGGCGGTGAGGTATTCCATCTCACGCGGCTTGTTACGAGAGCTTGTTATACCGATGCAAAAAATTAAATAAATTATAGCAGCACCCGATACATACGCAAGCATCTTTGTCTACTATTAAACGGTTGCGCGAATACAGCAATTAGTAACGTTTCTGTGGTTGCAAACGCACCACAACATCCCTCAGCATATACGCACATCGGTACGTACGTAATTGTTTTCAATTTCATTGATCATTAGTTGCATCGTGCCTGTCGTTATACGCTCGTTTGCACTCGTAAGAAATTATCGAGCGCCATTTCACTTGTTTGAACTTATCCGACCAGCGATAATTTCATTCTGACGAGCTGTTATAATTATCAGAGTGTATATCGGCGACGTGTTGTAGAATCTGTCTAATGGTCGTCAGTTGCCTCGATCGGTCGTAAGAAACGCGCGTGTAACATGTCTTACCTAGTACGCATACCTAGTCTTGTTGCAACTCGTAAGGCGTTTTCATCGGGAGGCAGAATCGAACGAGACGCGAACACAGTTTACACGACTTTTTCGCCGATCGATAAATGCGTGCGATAAATGCGCGCGATAAATGCGTGCGATAAATGCGAGCGATAAATGCGTGCGATAAATGCATGCGATAAATGCGTGTAAACGGACGTTACGTGATACAATTTCCCCCTCCGACTTGCTTCTTGGTGCGGTCCGTTTGTCTAGCGAAGAAATTACATAATTTTTATTTTCTCCATCTCGCGCTCAGCAACGAAAGTTACGAAAGTACGAATGATATGAATGTGTACGTTAGATGGACACGATCCGTCCGTCGAGCGTCGAGTAATAAAGCGTTCGACTCCGTTGAATTCATCGACGGAGAAATGCTGGAATTAACGGGCGTTAATTCCACCAGCCGCTTTTAATTGAGCCGAGTTAAGGCCCGACAGCTTATTCGCGAGACGTGTTTCCATTTGCAGCGATCGCTGGTGGTTACACAACGCTCGCATACTGTTCTCGGTTCTCGGTTCGCGGGCGAAAAATATAATCCTGCGTCTTATTACTTTCGCTTGTAAACGAAATATTTCTGTTATTGTCGAATGTTGTTTGTCGGATAGCGGATTAATTATTGACACATCTGTTCCTGTTCGTCACTGTGTCGCGTTTAAACGATGCACAAACACGCTTTCTCAATATGTCTCTCGGTCATCGATCGATTTAAGTCGCGGCAACTTGTCCCGATAGATCACCAGCTGCTATAAATCTATCCGTACGTAATTACCAGTTCCAGCGATATAAACATCGTGCGTGCACGATAAACCGTGATGCGCGTGATGTCACCGTTGCGAAACACGATCGCCTACAAATTATATATACACGCATATCTACGTAGCTACGCGTGTACGATTTTGACATTGTTGTTAACGTTGGACGGAACAGCGGTCAAGCGACAAATTAATCGACCAGCGGGTTACGCGTATGCTAGCGAGATAGAGCTACCAAGAAGTGGAAACGCTTTAATCTTACGCAATCTTAAATTGTCGCGCGTAAAGCGTCCATCTATCTGCCAGCCATATATTGGCATATTGCCATCCCCCGGTATATATTGCGGTGCAGCCTTCAGGGGTCTTGACAACCGAATAAAGAAGCGAACGGGTTCGCTTAATCTCGCAAATGTTGATACGTGTTATAAAAAATGCATCCACACATGGAAAGTTCTATCCTTTGTTCGTCGTGAAGCCGTCTTTAATGTTTTAACGTTTTAATCGGCGGACATGATTTGGCGGAAAGGGGTAGGGGTGGGGGAGGGGGAGGGGGAGGGGGAGAGGGAGAGGGAGAGGTAGGGGTAGAAGAGGGCTGAACGAGAGTTGGTGACGGGCGGGCTGCTCTCTCTTTGTGTTTCAGTGTGGAGCGCGAGGCATCGAAGAACATCGAGGAGAACGAGAGAGAACGTTTCAAAGACGCGATCGTATCGAGCAGAAGTCTGAACAAAGGCTTCGTCGAGCCTACTACCATTAAAAATGCCATACACGAGGTATAATATCATCGAAATACGATGTATTATGTATGGGTGGAAGAACGATCGATCCAACATCCGATCTGATGTATCCTTAGATCGCTTCCTGCATCATTGCCGCATCTTTCCATATATCGGTAGGACTAGCCATGGCTTATTCGGCTATTTTGATCCCCCACCTTGAGGCCGAGGACGCGGAATTGCACGCAACGCGTGAACAGACTTCCTGGATCGGTAAGCAACTTGTTACGCGCGCGTTGATAACGACGATACAAGGAATAGCGGCGACTAAAATTTACGAAATAACAGAGTGATTGCGTCGAGCCGAGTATAACGCGAGGTTACACCTGCGAGAGAGGTGAGTAGTCGCCGAACGAGATAATAACTGCCGTAACTCGGTTTACGAGTTTCTATTTTATTGACTAAATTCAATTTTCATTAGCGCGTTTCACTTGTTTTTGTTACTTCGTAACAACCAGCAGAGTCGTACGCGAAACGTTACGATCGAATAAGAGCGAGATTTAATCTAGCAGGCTGATCGAACGGCTGGCTGGCTAGTTTACATAGAGACGCGGTTCTTTTCCCAACGACTGCAACACAACCTCTTTTACATACAACGTCGGTTGTTTGCAGCAGACATTCGACATCGACGAGAAGCGAATGACGACACAGGTTATTATTAGCAGGTATATCAGCGATGTTAAACGCGATCAATTTTCAGCCAGCGTGGTGGTAGTCAGCACACCTTTGGGTGCCTTGTTAGGAGGATTTCTGATGGAGACGGTGGGAAGACTGCGGACCCTTCAATTCGGCTCCGTCCCCTTCATCGCAGGCTGGATTCTCATAGCGCTGTCCACCAATATCCCGATGATTTTAGTCGGTCGATTGTTGTCCGGGCTAGCCACGGCTTTGGCAACTTCCCCAGCTATCGTCTACATCACCGAAGTCGCAAGACCAGAACTTAGAGGATCGATGATATCTTTCGGTCCAACTTTGGCCTCGTTTGGCATGGTTCTTTCGTACTTGAAGGGTGCATACATTCATTGGAGACTGGTGGCCTGGCTGGGCATAATTTATGCCGTCGTGCCAATCATTTTGGTACAACTGTTCGTCCCGGAATCGCCTGTATGGCTCGTCTCCAAGGGACGATTGGAGGATGCGAAGAAATCATTGGAATGGTAAGGAAAAGCGAATGAAAGCGATCAGTTTTCCGATCTATCAGTAGCGGTAGCGGTAGCAGTAGCAGTAGCGGTAGGCGGTAGCGGTAGGCGGTAGCGGTAGCGGTAGCGGTAGCGGTAGCGGTAGTGGGTAGAATTCGAGTGAAACGAATGGCTAATATCGACGAATACGGGAGACCGGCTTATTTTTGCTACGATGCGCGTACGATGCGAAAACAGAAATAAGAAAACTGATTTTCGCTAGATCGAATACTACTAGACCAGATTCGCTGTACCACAAAGATAAGCATTCCGAACGCTCTATCGTATTTGAATCGCAGGCTGTACAAGCACGAGGCGAAGCAAGGCAAGGTGTCCGCAGCGGAGGCACAGTTCAATACGATCGTGAAGGAGAACGAGATTAAATTGAGCGAACAAAGAAAGAGCAAACACGGCGGTGTCTCCACTAAACTCAGGGGATTCTTGAAGCCCACAGGATGGAAACCGCTAACGATACTCTTCCTCTTCTTCTCCTTCCAACAGTTTTCCGGCATCTATATCACTCTCTTCTACGCTGTCACCTGGTTCCAAGTAAATAATTATTTCTCCTCGACGTTCACAGCATAGTCGGATCACCGATTCGATTATACATGCTGCGTTTCGTGATTAATCGTAATCACACTGTCATTCAGGAAGTCGGTTCCGGCGTGGATGCGTACATAGCCTCGATTCTAGTTGGCGTAACTCGTTTCCTGTGTTCGATGGTGAATACTTGGCTGCTAAGGCGGTACAAGAGGCGTCTCCTCTGTATAATCTCGTCTTTGGGAATGGCCTTTTGCATGACCGTTTCCGGTTACTACACCTATCTCATTAAGAACGGCGATCGTTCTGGATACTGGGTAAGCCTTCCAAGCTAAATGGTGCATGTATTCTTGAATAATTGTACGACGAAATTGTAAATCATCTTTATCGCGTTGTCTATTGTTGTTTCCCAGGTTCCTGTTGTATGTCTTTTACTATACGTTTGCACGTCTATGGTCGGTATGTTGACTATTCCGTGGACCATGACGGCCGAATTATTCCCTACCGATATCCGAGGAATCGCCCATTCCATCAGTTATTCCATAGCCAACTTGCTGATGTTCGCTGCTCTGCAAAGTTACAGAAGCTTACAGAGCTTCCTTGGTGGTATGTACAACGATAATTTTACACAAGCTATTGCGGTCAGTCGTTAAAGTTTACGCGAGTTATTTAAATTTGAACAAATTTCACAACCGTTATCGGCAACAAACAAACTTTCATCATTTACCATAGTAAATTCTTTTAATGGTAAAGAAATGGTAAAGTCTCTTTCGGCTTTCTCGCTCGAATAAAAATTGAATTTTTCTCGGATTAAACATTTTTTAAAAGTGATTCTTATTTTTAGTGTCCCCGGTCCTCTCTAATTTAGTTGTAGTAATATTTTCAACTCATTGTCAGATGTATGTATACTTGAGAAGATAGCTACTAGTCAACTAGTGAGAAACGTTACAACACAAAAATGTATTAGGTATACAGGTATGGAGAAAGAAAAAAGATGAAAGAACAAAGATGAAAGAAAAGAGAAAAACACAATTTCGTAGAAGCGTGTATCTCCAAGAGATTATGAAACAAGCAGCCGGTAGATTTAGCGCCTATGGCAATATCTCGTGTGATAAATCATTTATTAGTCTGCTTCGCATCCTCTCCATTGCTTCCGCGAATGCCACGTCGGTATACCGAGCAGAGAGACATCTTTACACGGCTCTGTGAGAAAATGCGTTTTTAGTTTGTCGCCGTATGTTGAATACATAAAACTCGTCTATGCAGTCGTACGAAAACTCTTGTGTATGTACCTAGGTGGAAATGTTTCTTCTCTAACTCTAACTCTCGTACATTTTTCATACGATCGTAGGATCCCATGCCGTGCAGTGGTTCTTCGCTGGTGTTTCCATAACGGCCGTCGTGTTCGTGTGGCTATTACTTCCAGAGACTCACGGTAAGAAGCTTTCGGAGATCGAGGAGTACTTCCAGAATCACTTCCTAGCAGTGGGTGCCGAGGCGAAAACGAAGAAACGGCGAGCACAGAGAAAGCAACAGCGTATCGACAAATCCGCCACAGAACCGTTGAACCCGAAAACCATACAAAACGTGTAGATGCTTTCTTCCATGTGGCTGGGGGGGGGGGGGGTCGTGGCGAGGAAGAATTCTTAGCTGTATGTACATATAATGTTTCTTCTATACATGACACACGGATTACCGGATTTTTACTTAAAGTTGTTGTTACCTCTGTAAAACACGAAGCGCGAGGATACGAGATGAGATTTTTGCGAAAGCGAAGCTACTTCGATATCGTTGAGATCAAGATCGAAGATGGCACTTTGCAGAGCCGAGGCAGGAAGACAAAGAGATAGATAGATAGATAGATAGATAGATAGATAGATAGAGAGAGAGAGAGAGAGAGAGAGAGAGAGAGAGAGAGAGAGAAAATACGAGTATAAATATATTATACATGAGCTGTGCAGTTTCATACTTTTGAGTATTTGAGCTGCGAATTAATGGCGGCAGAACATAGATTAGCGGAAAGGAGCCGTATGACGAGAGAACGAAAGAAAGAACAGATATATCTGGAGGCTAAACGAAACACGACCAACGTCTCCGAAACGTTTCGCCCATCGACCAGGATATATATAGGGTGGACGAATAGCCTCGCTTGTTGCTAATTCCAGGAAAATTTGTTAACGTATATTTGTAGACTGATATAGACGAATCGGCGAATCGATAAATTTTTGCCATCGCTGGCCTACGTTTGTTCCGCGATAAGAAGAACAACTTTAAGAGGCAAACGATAGTATAGTACGTTACATACGCGTGAATTCGTGATATACATATAGACGTGTCCTGTGTATACAGGTATAGAGACGATGAGACGATTGATGATAATGCGCACGGCATGTGCGTGATTGCAACATGATATTGCAGAAGCAGCCAGACGGGAATTCTTTACCAAATAGCTAGCGAACGACTCCACGCGAGACTATAAAACACAGTATTACACGTTGATGTGATACGGCCTCCCTTGCCTTTATAAAAATGTATATGGGTGGGCCGTAGAGGAAGACAAGTGCGCGGCCATCTTTAATTTTTTCCTCGCGTCGCGCCGTAGATCGTCTCGCGAAATACCTTATGATCGTTTGCCGTTTTCAGGCAATAGCATAGCATTCCTCTTTTGGAAACTAATTGTTAACAACCTTGCTGTGATTTACCAATATATAGACAAGGACAAAGTCGCGCAACGAGAGGAAGCAGTATCCTGTTTTGCCTATGGAGCGTATAGTTTCAAATGCCAATATGTACATACATACATAGTATCGAAGCGCAGGCGCAGGCGCTGCGTTGCGTAAATCATTAACGCCTAACAAATCTATCGGTTTGTTTCAACTTGCGGACTTGCTTTCTTTCCAATAGCGCCCATCTACTTAAACTAGATACCTAAATGTTACGATCGTTCCTTTTTCTACCACCTTTTTGTCCCGTTTGATATTCAAGCTGATATACACATCACTTTTTACCATGCCTTTTTTTATAAACCATCTGTTTGCCTACTGGATGGCCGAAAATGGACCACCAACCAAACGCACAAAACTACCTTTTTACCAATTTATTAACCGTCGCCAGTTTACGGACATTCCGTCGTTGACTAATCGAACACAAGTATTTGTATTAGACGCGATAGTCGGAATCGGTGGACCAGTGTATCTCAAAGTATCGGCTACTCGATACTCGATAAAAGTCGATGCAAGTGGTCGATTGGTTTTCATCGAAATTCAGCTTGTTCGTAAATTGTTAGAGAAGCGAAACTATTACGTGCAAAGATGCAACCAAATCCTGCGTGATTATCGCCATTAGTAGAAGGAAAAGTGAGCTTAGCCTATGATCGAGAAGAATGTGTGTATCAAACGCCAATTTCGGCTACGAAGATCTCTAAAAACATATACGTATATCGAAGTTTTTGGTTCGACAAGTGCCTTTCTTTTTCCTCTCCACTCTTTCATTCATTTTTTCGTAATATAAATATAAATATGCGTGAATATGCGAACAGAATAGAAATTTATAAGAATGTACTTTGTATCGTTGTATCTATATATAGTACGCTTGTATTCTTCGATTGTACATGTATGTGTAAGTACATATGTACATGTATATACCTACACCTATATGGCGTATACGTACCATTGCAAAATTTCATAGAATGTTTCTAATAAAATCATATTTTTCGAAACTGCTAAATATTGTAATTTATAACTATATATTCCATTCTATTCATAGCAAAAAGGGAAAAGGGAAAAGCGAAAAGCGAAAACAATTATCGCACGTTCGAATAGAAATTAGTAGCGTAGCTTTTACTTACCGATTTAGATGTGACGTAGATGAATTATTTACGGTGAATGCTGAATTCACGATAAAATTCAACGAATTACTGAAAACTTTTGAAAGCATGTTGCATTCTTACTATTTATAATCATAACAATAACCATTATTCACACAATTTTCTAAGCACTTTGAAAAACCGCTAATGTCGACCGCGAATGGGAAGCAACTGATGAACTTTCGAAGGAATAATAAATCCCGAAAGCTGATTGGTCCACGTGAATTACGCGCGAATATTGATATTGCTACTTGAGTCTGTTCTATTTATATAATATGAAACACGAATGATATGTAACATGACAAATATTATTGAAGATAATCTTTCGAGCAACAAGATATTTTAAGGTAATAGAAATGTACAGAAATACATACCTATATATATAGGTACTTACATGACGGCTAAATACTACGTGAGTTGCACAAACATCACGTGACATCTATGGCGGTTTATATAAAGCTATGTGCAAAGAGTACGTGGCTGCACCGCGGGGCGACAACGTCTATCGGATTTTTTGGCGAGATCAAAGGTGCCTCGCAGCTCTTCCTTTCTTAACGTTAGTTGGCTGCCTCGCGTGCTCTATGTCAGAATACGAGGCAACTCGAGCGAAACGGCTATCGGCAGTGAAGCAGCCTCGCAAGGTCTGTAGTCTGTAGTCTGTACATAGCTTAAGGAATACAAATGCAAATATTTTGAAAGTATACGACAATTGGCTTTATTCTGACGCGAATTCGTCAATTAACGAAAGAAAATTAAATACGAGTTTTAAGTTACATCAGTTTCGTAAATATACGCATTTCCTATATAAGATATAAGATCGACATTCGACAATGGAACATAGTCAGACAAAATATCGCAACGAAATCGCAAAGTCTATTATTTATTTACGTCTTTTTGCTGCAGTACATATTGCTTATTAATTCTGTCAATCCTGAGTTTGTTTCATCTATAGGACAGTATTCTCTGTGTAATGGATTAGTGCATCTTGTCTTATCGCAGGTTTTTCAGATCGAAGATCTTTTTGAAAAAGAAAGACGTACAAAAAAAAAAAAAAAAAAAAAAAAAAAAAAAAAAAGTTAAACTACATATGCTTAACACGGGCTGGAAGCATTTTCGAATCTCATTTATTAACAGACGTATGAAGCAATCGACTATTGATCGTTCTCATATAAAATATATTCTCCACTACTAGTAAAGTTAGCATATTAAATATATCGGCGATTCGGAGAATTTTTCCTTCCTTATCCTTTTTTTTCCCCCAACGATTTCCTTCTCACGGAAGAACGCAAGAAAATTCACGGTCGAGGAAATTCCATAGAATGAATGGTACATCTGTGCGTGCAACAAGTATCAAATTAACACGATAACAGAATTAATAGCCATGTCTGCCTTTCGTTTCATTTGGTCGCACTCAAATGAATACCGTACAAAGCGAAGTCGCAATAGCAGTAGTAGTAGCGATAGTAGTGATTGATAGTAGTGATAGTAGCAGTAGTAGTAGTAGTAGTAGTAGCAGTAGTAGCAGTAGTAGCAGTAGTAGTAGCAGTAGTAGCAGTAGTAGCAGTAGTAGTAGTAACAATAATGATAGAAATAATAATAATGATAGAAATAATAATAATAATAATAATGTTAATAATATCGAATACCAAAACGACCTCTCTCTCCACGCAGAGAAAGGAAAAATTCCTACAATTTGATTTTCAATTATACGCCAATTCGGTTGTTAACGCCACGCGTGAAAGAGTATATGATTTTTACATCGCGACGATTTCCCACAACAGACACAGTATCATATATGCCCGTATGCTTAATCACTTGCGTCTAATTGTTCGAAGCGATTAAAGCATGCGTTCGCTTCTAGCATGTATCAAGTTTGATTGCGATGCGCGCGGACATTGAAATTCTTACGACGATCCTTTTTGTTAGTTACAACGAAATATGCTCTGTTCTTGCCCTTCGTGTTTCTTTTTTTCATTTCTTTCCTCTTATTACAGCATCAAGTAACAAAAGCAAAGGTACACAGGATGAACGAGCGAGTTTAAGCGTATGGAGTAATATAGCCTGATATCATCATCATCGTCGTCGTCGTGATGCAAACAGAGTGGCAAGGATCTCGATAATGTGTCATAATATATTTATATCTACGTATCATACATGCATTAGTAAATATAATATAAATCCTGTTGTCAATAATAATGCTCAAAAACTTAACAAAACAAGCTTTCCTCTTTTTCTCTTCTTTATAAACGATCGCGACACTACGCAGTGTCCAGCAGTGCCAAGGTCAACGTGTACTCAGCACAACCAACGCTGCAGGCAGTGACGATGAGCTATCTAATCCGTATTAATATTACATTAGATTCTATTATTATTTAATAATATGTATGTGCGTGTGTGTATATATATATATATATGTATATGTATATGTATATGTATACATATATATTATACACACACGCACGCGCGAGCGATCCGCACACAACATGTCAAACCCTAACTCGTTTGTTTGTTTGTTTTTTTTTTGTTTCTTTTTTTAAATAATTACGACAAACGACAAATGAATTAGGAAAAAGGATATCGATAGACGCAACGTTAAAATATTCATGTTAGATAAATCGGTAATCACGCTAGATCCTACACATACGTGACCTTCCATACGTTTCTACCCTCGAATATCTATCCACGGAATACCGTAAAATGTAAAACGGTCGGTAAGAATTTCCCGTGAACGAGAAAACTATTCACCCTGCCTGTAGTGAAACCGCAAACGGTAAAGACGATTCGCGTCCGTACAATTCGTTTTGCGATTAGCGCAATTTATGAAAATAGACGTGATACATTCTTAGACGATGTCGATGATACATGTATCGATTCAGGAAAATGTGGGTTCCTCGTGTTCCACGACAAAGTCGCGAAACACGAGCACGAACATTATAAATAATTCGATTTCTTTTTCTGTTTTGCATCGTAAGAACGAATGAAAAACGCTCACTGTATGTTTTACGCAACATTAGCAAATACAGGAGCTCTCTAGCTACTTGCAGACTACAATCGTTTCAACGATAGCTTTTGCTTTCCTTTTTACAAGACGATCAAAGACGATCGTCGAACAAACTTCGTCCTGACGACACCAAAGGCACCAGGTAAAAGAAATAGTCTGACTTGATTACTGGTTATTGATTATTGATTGATGATTGATTCGAAACCAATTGCTCTTCTGTCGCACAATAACGCTTTTGCCACTATTTGGCCACCTATTGGAAAATCAATACACATTACCATGTGCTTTATACCATATGGAATTAGGCGCGAGACACGTCTGCCTCCCTCCTAACCTCCAGAAGGCTTATGCGTCAGCTTAATCTATGCATAATATTTGCGTCTTTGGAGAACATTGTTTCAATGACATTTAGTTAATGCGGTGTCTATTCCTTTTCTTCGTTTTAATACTTGGATCATTCAGTTTAAATTTCATCGTGAAATTATTCTCTGTTACTTGAACCCACTACTAGTAAGTAAGAAAAGACGAAAGGTGATAAGTATATATTTATATATAATTTTATCCTTATATATAAATAAAACAAAAACGACAATGGCACAGAATATTACTAAACTCGTTATGTTAGCTTTGATTTAGCATTCGTTTAATTATTGGCAACGTGACGAATAGTTTAAATATTAACGTTAGTTTCGAATATCATTCCCCTAATCATTGCTAATCTAGTTTTGCTGATTTCGTCGCATATAATCTCTCTCATTCACTCTGTCGCATTCTCTCTGTTTCTCTCGCAGACTCTGCCTGTTCAAATATTGTTCCTGTTGTTTTCACGAAAAACTTTCCACCATCTCGTCTGCATCTCTTGTGTCATTGTGCGTCCTTGGAAATCTGACTAGCACATGGATTTTTAACAAATATGTTCATGGTTTGTTTTTCAACATCTCGATCTACACGACGCATGTAAGAGAGCTGCTCCCGTGACAATCGTATTATGCACACATGCAAATTATTAAGAAACACGATATTCGCGCGAGCCTTCTCTATGTCGTTAATGCTGAAATGCGAAGAAAATATTTTATATGAAATTTATTCACTCTCACTGTTCATACAGAACCGATATCAAACATAGCGCCTATTCTCAGTTTGAACTTTTCATCGTGATACCTTTGAGTCTTCACCTTTCTCCTGACTTACCCATTGCAAGGTGCAGTACTGTTAGCGATGTTTGTAAATCGGCGAACAAGCGTATAACGTATTTTTATACAATGTCTTTCGGTATCGATATAATTGGCATTCACGTATATTCCGCTTACAAAGTGTATTATGAGTCTGTCTGTCTGTCTGTCTGTCTGTCTGTCTGTCTGTCTGTCTGTCTGTCTGTCTCTCTCTCTCTCTCTCCCTCCCTCCCTCCCCCCTCTCTCACTCTATCTCTCTCTCTCTCGGCAGTGATGTCGCACTGTCTTCTCATACTTTCACTCACGTCAGATCGACGATATTTATTAGGTCATTGGCATCACATTCCTGTCGAACAACCGCAATCAACACTACGGGATGCACAACAATACACTGAGATACATACGCAAATATATACAATATCGTAAAGAGATATCGCGAACAGAATTCAAAGTATATAAAATCGCAAAGTTGACAAGAGGCACGATACTATGTTTTGCGAGCTTGATAAAATACGAGGAGGAGCCTTATATTAAAGCTTCTTTCTCCTGTTGCCTTTTCCTTTCTTGTTTCCTTTTCCTCCTCCCCCTCCCCCCCTTTTTCCTCCTTTTTCCCCTTTTTCTTCAAAATAAGAAACAACGCTGCAACTTAATATCAGGATGTAACGTATCGATAAAAAATACATGTATTATGACTCAAGGAACCTTATATCTAAAGCGATTCTGTCTTTGAAACAGGCATAAATTTTAACAGGCATAAACGAAACACGAAAACGCGTACGCGTAAACAACTTACATACTACCTGTTTTTGTGCAACATCACTGTCAGGAGTTCAGGTATGCCGTTAATACACCTTGCCGTGAAATCATGTAGATCAGTCTATCATATTGAAAAACATCGACATGTATCGTTTTACTGCTCGATCGTGGCCATCACGGATTGGACTTACTGAGGAAGCTGACCAGCATTCGTTCATGCCTTGCACTCAAACGGGCAAATCTCTTGAGTATCGCGATCCTAAGCGTCGCGGAGTTTGATGTTAGTTAATTTTTACTATTGCTACGTGGGCTTGCCGGTTGACTGTTCGCTTGTTGCGCGCGTTGTATGTAAATGTTTAAAAGCTTCAGTTTGCTGGTATACAAGCAGCTGAGATGAGGTTTCAACAATTCTTCGCCAACTGCCAAATGTATTGCTACCATACAAAACACAGCGCTCTTACGTACCGCGCTTTCATTATCATCGTACGCCTGTTCAAAAACGTAATAATTAACATTGTACGTTAGAAGATGGAACGAAAGGAAGATTTTTCTATTTATATATGTAAACCACATATATATATGTCAGCTTACTTTGATGAGACCGGGCATGACTTTCGACAAATGAGGTTCTATCGCATCGCGACCCCAATGTTCCACAACCTTGTGAAGCATTTTTATCGCGCCCATATTCAGGGGATATGGTTCGGTAGTTATTATAGTCGATACCAGGTGAATCACTTGTTCTGGCTTTAGAATCATCGCTATCGTTGCAGCACATTTTTCCGCCATCCAGAGAACCTGACAAGTGGAACAGTGTTAATAATCGTCTACACACACACACACGCGCGCGCGCGCGCGCGCGCGCACACACATATCACATCACATCACATCACGAAACGAATTCACACAGACTTACCGGAGATCTTGAATTGCTACTAGTGGAAGAATCTTGTTTCTGGTCGTCTAATTTATACGCGTTAATTACTTTTAAAACCAGCAATTCAGGATAGACGGAAAAACTGTCGACAAGTTCTGGACATTTAAGCATATCGATTAAAGTTTGAAGTACTTCTACTTGCATTTTCTTGCTATCGTTGGTCAAACTATCTAACAACGTTTTGAGCAGCTTTCTAGAAAACCAATACGTATAATCAGTGTTTTCGTAATCGTAGTAGTAATGGAGAATAGCCGAGTTAATAAATAGCATAATACATACTTAAAATTCTGTTTAATATACAAAGCATCTCCTTCACGAACATACAATTGAAATTCTTGTAGAGCTGATACTTTTTCTTCGGTTTGCGTCATCTTGGATTGCAACGTTTTAATCATATTATCTAAAACTTCTGGCCTTTTTATCGAATCGGGTGATGATCCTGCGCGGATTTATTAACATTTGTTAAACGAAGAAGAGATACGCGAGTCGATGAATAACATTCCTATAAATAATTGTATACGTACCATGCGTTTTGTAACCATTATTTTCCTGAGGTAGGATAAGATCCCCGGCGATCGTATCACTCGAACCATTAACTGTAATATTAGTCACAGATCGTCCCCTTTGCGTGGGCGAAGAAACAGAAGACGAACGACCCTAATAGACAAAAGAACAGAAGAAGAAATAAAGAAAAGAGAAGAAAGGAAAGAGACGAAGGAAAAGAGAGGAGAGGAAAGTAAAGAAAAGGAAAGAAAAGGAAAGAAAAGAAAAGAAAAGAAAAGAAAAGGAAAGGAAAGGAAAGGAAAGGAAAGGAAAGGAAAGGAAAGGAAAGGAAAGGAAAGGAAAGGAAAGGAAAGGAAAGGAAAGAAACGAAAAGAAAAGGAAAGAAAAGAGAAACGAACGGCATGCTGACACATCTTCTCAGACATAGTATACCTTTAACCAGTATTATATCGACTATTTAATTACCGAGTTGCATAATGTAAGCCCTTCCATCTTTTCCTCAACATCAGCCATATTGCTGATTCCACTGTCTTTGCTGGTAGTTGCTCTTTCTAAACGTTCGAAACCGTAATTTTGTATCTCCGCTGTCGTACGCCTTAAAGATCTGCGGGAAGTGCTTAAAGATTAAAATGACCAACAATACAAGGATTTATCGAATTAAAGCCGTCACTTACTTATAAACTTCTTCCAAGTTTTCATCAGCATTGTCAATGTCACCTTTACCTTTCGAACGAGCTGGTGAGCTCTGCGCCCTGGGAGGCGGAGTTCCAGGGGACGCGGGATTACTCGAACCCGACGATTTCCTCAAGTGATTTTGCACTAAAGGCAGTGCCGCCTCCTACAAAATACACGTAGTATGTGTATGTAATATAATGGCCGTATAATGGTATAGTATAATGGTATGTGCATATGACGTGCACATACACATCGCCCCTATAATATATGTATGCATGTACGTATGTACGTATGTACGTATATATGTATATACAACGTCTTACCTGATAATACTTGGGTAATTCGGCTAATATCATAGTCACTTTCGGAGGATTCAAATTATACAGCGATATAACAGCATTCTGTGCATGCCTCCTAACATCTTGGCTTTTAACATCGTTCGACCAGTCGAGTAACCTTGCGAGCGCTGTCCCAGCAGAGTTAACGAGAGCAGACGGTTCTGCCGTTTCTGCTATTTGCGTGATAAACACTAGCGTGGCTATTTTTACACGAGAATTTGGCGTTTGCGTTGGATCCGTCAGATACCTCATTACAGCCGGCAAAAGCTGTTCTCCGGGGAAGCATTCCCTACAAGTTGGAGAACAATTGGAAAACAATTGGTAAAGAATTGTGTAAGATAGCACGAACATTCGTATTAGCTTGGACGTTGTGGTATTCGGTCTCACCTAACAACCTCGAGCGTTTTGTGTATTTTCGCTTGTATCGAGCCAAGCAAGTCGGTGCCTAATTTATTCAAAAGTCGAGCACACAAAACATAAAGCCAGTCACCGAGATCTTCGCTATGAGTAGCTACTAATTCATTCAGTGTGTCCAAAAATAAACTGAATACTTTCGTGTGAGAATCCATGAACATTTTCGTAAATATGTCTGTTACTTTGCGCAATTCCGTAGCTGTAAGCGTATTTCCATTTGAAAGAAAATGTTGCAATCCGACTAAACCTTCTTTCCTATCGCCCCAATGTTTATGCGCGCAATTCTCTATGATTTCCTTGATATCCTGCAAGTTAAAGGATTATTTATCGCGATAATACGTATTATAGACACGAACGCGTAAAGCCTCGTTCAGAGTAAAGACTTGGTTGCAAAGTTCGGTATTATCGGTAGGATTCTGTATCTGCCCTTTCGACAGAAGAGCATAGAAGAGTAGAGTGTATCTGGTAGTATGTATACAGTCGAATATGTATGAATAATAAATGGTAATGAATATTAAATTGAACAAACCTTTGGGATAGATTGATCCCACATATCACGATACAGTCTTTGTTGAGAGCCACTCCATGAGAACGACTAATGGGTAGATGGACGATGGACAGATATGGAGAACAGAACGGCGCATCGCGTTAGTCCAAACCAAACAAATACGCCGCAACAAAACCAAAAGAAAAAACCATACATGCGTTATCTACAATGTTGGGATGCTGGAAGCCTGTTTTTCAAGCTTGTGGGCTAACTCTACTCTGACCGTCGTCGAATCTAGGAAAACGGGACACATTTCGAAATACGAATACGCGAATTCAGTGGCAGAATGAAAGATATCTCGAGTAATTCTGTATTTTAGGGAAAATAATAAACAACGCTTATACACGAGCACGCAGCATGATATCTGTGAACTTGTGTATGATCGAAGGCAGATATGGTTAAAGCATCCTCGTATCACGTAATAAACGATGAAACAAGTGAAATAAAGGTAACACTGCAAGCGCCAGTTTTTATTACATCACGATTAGAAAAGCGTTATTTAAATAAACATAAGATAAGAAAGCGTCGCGATAGGATAAATTTATGAATCATATGATATATATGATATATATGATATATACACATATATGTGATTAAGCTATTGCACAAGTGACGTTTTTTATAATGTACACATCGTTGGTGAAATTGATGTATTCTGTATTGAATATTGTCCGTCACTTTATACGATATAATATCGGTACGATGAAACGATGGCTACTCTGTCTTTTCGTACAGAATCTATCGCACTGCGTCTACTTACATCGTTTGGTCGCCTAAAGCTGTCCATACTTCGTTCGGAGCATATGCTGCTGGTTTCGCTGTCATCGCTGTGATCGCCCTTTCCTCTTGGCGTCCTTGGGTAATTGTCAATATTTTCGAAGGTAAGTGCGTCCGCCAACGCTGATTCCGCTTCACGCGACTGCTGCAGCATCTTTTGTGCCATAACTGGTCTGGATTGGGGCCTGTCCGTCGGAGACATATGTAAACTTCTTCCCCTATATATTTCGTTTCGTGTGTATATATATATATATATATATATATATATATATATATATATGTATATATATATATGTATATATATGTATATATATATATGTATATATATATATGTATATATATGTATATATGTATATATATAAAATATATATATATATATGTATATATATAAAATATATATAGTGTATATATATATATATGTATATATATAAAATATATATAGTGTATATATATATATGTTTAAATGTGTGCGTGCGTGTGTTTAAATATATATATATATATGTTGAATGTTGTTTATCCGGTTAGGGTTAAGATGAAAGAGCGATACGAAGGTAAATATGCCGTCATACCGTATTTTGCTCGCGAAACTTCTATCCATTCCAAATCTTTGCGGGCTTGGTTCACGACTGTTACCGGTACTTCTGATCCCGTGGCCGGATAACCGTCTAGGTCTTGCGATCAACGATTCTCCTTCGCGATTGTACGTTGCATAACTGAGTCTCGAGGACGGTGATCCCGATCTGCTGCTAGCTGTTACGTATAAGGTAAGAAAATACGGGCTGTATTAGATGGTGTTCCTTGAAACAGATTCCTAAAAACAGATTGGGAATAACTGTTATTCGGTTTGTTTGTACTTACGTTGAGATTGCGACACTCCGGATACTCTGGTCCTCGTTCTTGCGGTTCTTTCCGGACTAGCAACGGCGGTTGTGTCCGGTGATTTGCTAGGTCGTGCTAAACGAAGAGGAGATGGTGGGATAGGTGCAACTCGTTTAATGCGTACAATAACAGCTAGAATGAAAATCGATTGCCGATGAGACTACTCACGAAGGGACGCTTTCTGTCTGCTCATATTCGCGTACATCATTCTCGCTTTGGCTCTTTGCGCGGCTTGCAAGTCTATCGCGCTAGTAGATCTAACGCCCGGAGTTGCACGATCTGAAGACAAGTTGAAAGAAAGATTAGAAAACACGGAGTAGGTATGCAGGTAGGTATGTAACACGATACACATTAGGTACAAGAGTGCACATTCTAAGACGCAGTGATGTTTTAAAGCATCGAACGAGAAGGTAACAATTACAATGACTATCGGTGGGTCTTTGGAGAACTGGAATACCAGACTGACGATAAGACCGTGGCAAGGACGGAGTTCGTCTGAGCGGGCCATGGGGCTGACCCGAAGACTGATGCAAATTTTCCGTACTACCTTCGTACGTTTAATGCAAAGGAGAGTCACAAAAGCAGCATGAAAAAAAGGTGACAAGTAGTTTATATACCGCACTGTATCGTTACTTGCGTCTCTGCATTTATCGTACATCTACTACGCCAGTCCCTATTCTATTCGAAATATCATTCTATAACAACGAAGCAAAGATAAGAAGTTATATATATACATATATATATAATATACCTGTGGCACTGATTACTGGTCTGGATGTTCGAGGACTAACGCTGGCCGATCTCGTCACTACGTTCAGACTGTTAATGCTACCGCTATTGCTAAGGGACATCAACGAGCGTTTATACGCAGTGTCGAGGCTGTTGAGCAATGCCTCTGCTTGTTCCGGAAAATGATCTTTGAACGCCCAATATGACCTGGAAATATTGGAAATGTAACCCGGTGTTTTGTTTAAAACGGAGCGAACAGAAGCAACGAAGAATATTTACTTCCTAGCAAAGGCTCTTGCTTCCGAATCCGAGTCGGCGATACCTTTCTTGATCGTGTCTTGTAAGATGGTCAAGTGTTTCTGTAATATTTGAGTAGGCCATATTTGTAAAATCAGATTTAGATATTCGCACGATGCTCGACGTATATCTTTGCTCTTGTGACTTAAACAGGATGTGATAATTGGCACGAAACGACTGTAATGCGTATTCTGAAGAATAAACCTCACGGCTACGGCACCAGCTGTTGCCACAACCTGAATGTACAAAATTGTCCATGTAAGTTTTTTTTCCACGTTATCATCGCACGCGCAAACACGCACACGCACGCGCACGCGCACACGCACACGCACACGCACACGCACACGCACACGCACTCTCTCTCTCTGTCTCTCGGTTTGATTTTAACGGTGTATTGGCGTTAAATAATTACGAGTCTCACCTTGGCACTATTTTGTATGAGGTTCATTAAGGTGAGTAAGACTGCTTCTCCAAAACTAGCGAATTTATTTTTTAACTGTTGACTAAGGAACGCTAAGGTAATGCACGCCTCCCTTACCACTTGCGACCTAAGATCCGTGCAAGCAACTTCGAAAGATCTTTGCACGCTTTTCAGGTTTTCTAAAAAGTTTTCGTAATTCGTACCGCCCGCTATAACGATTGCTCTTAACTTTTTCATCTGTAAGATAATTAAGTTTATGCCATGTGCCGCTAGTTTAGACTGTTTAACGTTAGAACGATATTATCTCGGCACATACACTCTCTGTCCTTTGTTTCCAATCTTTTTTATCGTCACCAACGTTTTCTCTTATGATTTTCATCTGCTCTTCGAGATCTTTTGCGGAAAACAAATTTACAGATGGCACATCTTCGAACGCTGTAAGGAAAGTTTCCTCGTCGACGGCGCCAGCTTGACCTAAATACACAAGCAAATAAATAGACAAATATATATTAATTATAGACGTATGGATATCCGTATCAACGGCTATGCTAAAATACACGTATGTATTAATTTACTAATATACGCATAGACAATTTATGCACTGGAATATACAAGTTTCGATGGTTGAGAAATTTGGTGCGGGTATTTTGCAGCTTTGCTCGATCAACTAAAAATCTCGTAGAGTATCGAGACGCTTGAATTCTATCCCGGCCCGATAAATCGCATACAAAATTATGGATTGCCATGGTTGCCATGATAAAAGGTAAAACGACTATTATTTGTAGGTATATTTTTATTTTACCTCGTGGTAGTGAATACTTTGTGACGCTTCAAAGCACTGTTGACTCGGCAAATGAGAGCGAAGGAAGAAAAGGCAGTGCATAGAAGCAGACAAGATGACAGACGTATAGCCGACTATAGAATTTCAGCGCGTGAAACGATACGCGTACGCGTACGCGAACGAAAGGAGATGCAACAACATTGTGTAAAGCGTAAGGCGCAAGGGGTTCGAGCGGCGATTAAAAGTGCATGGTACAACGGTAAGAGGAATACGCGTTAGCTGCAACGAATTTGACAAATTTCTGCTTATTTTCTTGTACTTGTATCGTGGTTGTGGCGGCGGCGACGGCGGCGGCGGCGGCGGCGGCGGCTCTATTTAGGATTAAAGGGAAGGAAGTGAGAAAAAAGAAAAATATGGAAAATTTGCGCGAACAGACCATCATGGTGTAATAGAAAATTAGTAATGGCAATAAAGTTTTAGATACCTGGTGTCGATTTTACAGACACGTTTCTTTTGACGGTTGTAGCCCTTGGAACCATGGAGGATGTATTACCAGGCTGAGCTGTCATGCAAGCGAATAATTAGCAGTCTCGTCAACGAAACGTCAATAGTTTATCGACATTTTGTCGGCGCATGGTTGCAGAAAATATCATTAATATCGCATGGTGAAATGCCGAGCGGCGACAGGAGAAAGCAAGAGTTGTAACGTTAGCACGCTTAACACCTGTGCGTTGCTTGCAGGAGGAACACGTGCTTTCGTAACGTTAATCTTAAACATCATCACATTCATCTGGATTAACCCAAACAAACGCTTATCCATCTTATACACGGATTAAGCACTCGTAGCACACAAAGCGCTTTAATTTGCATTAACTTGCACTAACAGATTTCACTAACCCTTTGGATAACTCTACGCGTATCGGAATGGACTGATTCTGTAAATATACCGTAAAATAACTCGAGACACGATATTACTACTTACTTACTATAATAGAAACGTGACTTGACGCGTGTCTATAGTTGCGTGCTGGTTAGGTACACGGGATTGGGTAAAGAGTTATTTTAGAGTAGACTCGCTTCGAACGAGTACAAATACGCCATGCTTAGAACGAGATAATCAAAATATGACGTTTATACTGGAACATGGTCGATTTACACGGGATGAGAAATACCATCGAGTCTACCATAGAAAACTCGCGCGTGCGTGCGTGCGTGCGTGTGCGTGTGCGTGTGCGTGTGCGTGTGCGTGTGTGTACCTAGAGCTGAAGATGGAGCTTTCGCAGGACCGAATTGTCCTCTTTTCGGAGGAGCAGCAGCAGCAACAGCAGCAGCAGCAGCTAACCTTTTCACAGGAGCCGATTTAATCTGTAATATTGAAATTTATCTCGTGTATTAATCGGTAATAACGTTAACAATAATATTATCATTACGGTAACGCGTATGTAAACGCACGTATACTTTGAAACGTTTAAACCGATACTCACCGCTCTGTCCGTTTCATCGGTGGTTTTGCCAACTGAAAGAAATACGTTCAACGAGTTTAGCAAAGTACGTAAATATATATCCTTTTTTTTCTTTTTTTGTTTTTCTTTTTTGTTTTTTCTTTTGTTTTTTCTTTTGTTTTTTTTTTCTTTTTGTTTTAGGCATATAACGAAATTATTGGATTCGTTCAAAACGAAGATTTCGTTTTCTGTTTTTCGCGAAAAGCTGTATACCTAAGTGCGGATATAGCCACGGTGGTTTGTGAATGTCGCAATGGCAACCTCTTGCTCGAGCACCTGGATGCTTTACGATATTGTCCCATTGAAGAATCCATCTGCTACTTGGATCCCACAGCTTTTTATCGATACTGGGATATTTTTTTAAGCCCCTGTGCAAGCAGCGATGGCCGCTTGACAACAGCATGTCAGTGTGATTCATGGTAATTAAAAAGTCTGGCTTTTATCGAAATCACCGTATGACACGCAGTTACGAGGCAACGTTTTGTTAAGTAGAAAGCGTAATTTATCGTTGGACGTAGTTTGAGAGAACACCATCACGGTACGAAAAGCGTTGGTTATGGCACGATAACTCGATGCGATCTTACTGCATCCTTTCGCATTTGCATGATATTAATCAAGACTCCACGTACGTACGTAGGTACTGAGAAATCAAGTTTGTCAGAGTTATTAACGAGATAGGCTCGCGCGAAAGACAAAAGATTTCCGCTACGAGTCTTAGAGAAGGACTTGAAACCCATTGAAATCGTTTCCTCGTTCGCGTTTCTCCTCGAGGTTAGAACGAACGAAATAATCGGCACGAAATAATTGGCGAGTGAAAGTGATTTGCATTATCCGCCGACAAGACAGGCGATTCCCGTTCAACTAATTGCTGATTTTTTAATCGCCACTTTGTAATCACGGAACTCGGATGGGCAAACTTTTATCGATGAAATTCTTCGATCGAAAATAAATTGACATTCACGGTCGATGAAGAGAGAAGAAAGAAGGAAAGAAAGAACTGGATCTTTTGCAATTGGAATTTTATTTCTCGACTTTCACAAAGTTTCTCGTCTAACGTAGCGACGTGATTAAAATTGAGCGACGAAAATCGATTCGCTCGGGGGAAGCAACGTCGGCGGTAAATAGCAAATATCAAGTGCCGATACGAAACTGCAAACGAAACCTTGTAGACTGCCGTTCCTTTCGACTTTCAAGATGAGAGCATCGTCTTGAAATCGCCTCGAGTAACCACACTGATTCAAAGTCAAATCAAATTAGCGAGTACGGAAGAGTAGAAATTTCAAAGAATATTTCTTTCCTTAGGTAGAGATACTGGCGCCTCGTGTTCGGTGCATCAACGAGGTAAACGGTAGAAACGGTTGTCGAAGAACGATCGGAACAACGTTCCGTTTCCATCCGGTGTTTCGAAACGCCACGGTTCGTTTCATCGATCGGTATTATAACGGCGATTGACGTTTCTCAGGCAAGATGGAAAAGCGTAAAAGCGAAGAAGCAACGATTCCGACATTAAGTCGGTAAGTGGAATGGTAAAAGGTGGAAGAGAGCGGCTGAACGCGCTAGGTGAGAAGCTAGATTCGCATTTGATAAACGCGCTATCACAGCCAACGAGTTAATAAGGGCGGCGACGAGGCACGAGAGTTGCCATTTTCAACACTGTGTTTTCCGCGACCTACGACGAGAAGACGAGAAGACGACGCGGTTGAAAAAAAGTTATCGATAAATTGCACCTCCAAGGATGATTGCGTCACGAACACGATGCACAGCAAGTTGCGCGTAATAATCCATTAGCACACACGTGTACAAGCACACCTTATTTATGCTTATTTATGCTTATTTATGCTTTATTATGCCGATAA
The DNA here is from genome assembly GCA_905333015.3 of Bombus campestris. Classification (NCBI taxonomy): domain Eukaryota; kingdom Metazoa; phylum Arthropoda; class Insecta; order Hymenoptera; family Apidae; genus Bombus; species Bombus campestris. The sequence continues at coordinate 173,031 of HG995145.1, forward strand.
GGAAAATCGTATAAAGATACGTAAAGGATTTATCTCGCGGGGAAAATGACCTCCGGCGAGACGGAGAAGAAAAAGGTAAATCGGCACGACGCGCGTTCTCTTGGAGACAAGAAGAAGAAGAAGAAGAAGAAGAAGAAGAAGAAGAAGAAAAAAGCAAAGTAGCAAAAGTTTTCAGTGGATCGGAAGAAAGGCGAGTAGTAAAAAATAGTAAAAAGTAGGTAGATAATTAAATCGTGGATGCCTTCTGTTTTTACCGACTGTGCGGAAATATCGCGCGAGACAGCTATAATATATAAATGTGCGTTTGGAAGACGTCGAGGAGCCCCGGCAGTAACGCGACGATCTGCTTTCCAAGAAACGAATCAACGCTCAACGATCCAACGAATCTATTCGCGTCCTTCCATCGCCAAACCGGTCAGTCACGATGACTATTTTCCAGGGCACAATGTATCGTCGATAGTTTCTTTGTATCTTCCTTTTTGTCCAACGGCACGCGTCCGTTAGCTGGTCGCGCGGAGAACGCGAAACAAAGGAATCTTTTTCTCGCACTAGCAGGACCCGCTTCCACTACCTTGGTATAATCGTTATCGCACGGTATCGAATTAGCGACAGTTTGCGTAAAACGTCGCGTAAAACGTCTGCTCGTTCGATCGAACGCGATCGAGGCCAACTGACACTGCGAACGCGGTTGATTCTACGACGAATTAACCGTCGTTCTGGCGACACCAGCTGCGAAACATCGTCGTATCGACAACATATTTCGTCGCGGTTGACTCTGATCGAGTAAACAAACGCGCAAAGAGAAACTGAAACTATCGTCCTTGCCCATTGTCCGTGAACGGTAGCAACGCGTGTCGCTTGGAACGCGTCACACTAGTCGCGCTGTGCCGACCAGAAGATCGTGTTCGGCTCGTGACACAGAAAAAAAAAAAAAAAAAAAAAAAAGAGAAAAAGAAAAAAAAAAACACGATCAGAACAGCGAGCAGACCGTCGCGACTTTGCATAGGCTTTCTCGAAGAATTCAGCGAGAATAGCTTTGAAAAGATAGACGCTCGGAGAGACGCGCGTGTCTCGCGTTGTTAAATGGCCACTCGTTTACAAACTGCCGTAAGCGATGCGAGACTGTCGCGAGACCGGTGGCAGGCAGGAGGCTCGAGACCGATCGCGAGACTAAAGTCGGACAGGAGGAAGGGGACCTTCCCCTATCGGGTGCCCCCTCGATGGCGACCAAAGCAAGCACAACTATGCATAACATTGGAGAAGCCACCTCTCGATTACGTTAGACTTTGGAACATTAGCGGACCATTGGAACCATTGGACAATCTGATTGTCGCAACTAATCCTTATTCGCGATTGCATAGATTTTTGTCGCGGATTTTGCACGGACATTGTCGGAACGTGGAACGTGCTAGAGTAAATCTCGAGCTCTGTTCTTAAGTTCAGACCGCGTTATCGATCGATTTATCAGAAACTTGACAAGTATAATTAAACGTGCGTAGTATTGGCGGTTGCGAATGGAGATGAAAAAGCGGAGGGAAAGGGGCGGATGGAAAAACAAGCGACTATGATTAATGTGATTCCGTTCGATTAGAGTCGTTTGAAAAGGTATCGACGCGCGTATGGGGCGCGTATGGGTGGACGATACGAGAAGGGAGAGTAGACGAGGATTAACGTCGGTGCGAGTAAGAGACAGGTAAATAAGGTACGCGACCAATAGGGTGAAAACTGTCGCGATTGCCTTCGAATCGGATCTCTGACGACGGAAACACGTCGAGGATCCTTCGTGCAAATTTCAACCGCGACCACCTGCCGAGCCGAGACGATGCGACAAAAGTTTCCGATAATCTACGCGATCAAGACGAGTCGGTGGCGCATCGGCGTGCAATTGAATTGGAGATGTACCGCGGCATGGAAAGGAAAGTAAGCGGCGATTACGACGTTTATGCGCGATAAAACGCGTACATGCATGTATATGTGGTATAGAGTCATCGAGAGTTGGGCAAAGATTCCGCGGCAACGAGTCGACGCGAGCAGGACGGTGAAAAAGGAAAAAGTAGGTTCGGCCGATATGTAAAGTGCCGATGAAAATTTCTATTCGGCAACTAAGAGGCAACAATCTTCAAATTGCTTTCATATACCTTCAATATGGCTTTAGAAAGGTTATCGAGTGCCCTCGAGAGAAGAAGTTGGCCAAGAATTTCAAGGGAAAAAGGATGGAATTGGGATAGATGGTGGGTGGTTTCCCCTCAGGACAATCAATTGATCCGACTGTGTCCACGTTTTTTTGTAATTACGTGGAACGTTACGTGGAACGGTGTAATTGATAGGAAGCAATTGATAGGGACCGACGACCACCGTCTCACCTTCTTCTAGAAATTCATCGCCAATCGAGCGCAGGATAAATTATGGATGGAATACGAGACGCAGTCACGCTGATTTCTTCGGAAATCGTGTTTACGATTTACCGTTGTTGACAGACGTTTCTGTCGTTGGTTGGTGAAAGTAACGTTCCTTATTTATTGTTTTTATTTATCAAAGAGATTTACAAGATACGATGCTTCCGTTCCCCCATCGAAGAAAGCTGAATCAAGAGAAAGACGTATCGTTCTCTCATTGTATCGCCAGCTGGTATCGTAGCACCAGCAAGAGCGGCGGAGGAAAAAGGAAAGCACGAATGCCAATTCCACGGAACGATCGTTAATCGTTGCTGGAGACGAGAAGAAAAAGAAGAAAAGAAGAATCAGCCAGGCGAACAACGCGCTTAGAACGCGATAATCCTATCCTCGATATTACATAACAAATACTGTACGTTCTAGTACAGTCTGTCACACAAGAGCGTGTCTGCGATATCTGCGAAACCTGACACCTAATCAGAATGAGATAAAAAGAATGTAAACAAACGAAAACTTCTCTAATACGCGTTGCTGAATACCTTTCAGTTTCATTTGAAACAGTGAAAGGAACAGAGCTTTTTAATATGAGTGCCGCGTACGCGAAACGTCGAAAATCGTCTGGCATGGGCGAATGAAAACAGAGATCGTGATTGGAGTAATATAATATTCACTGATGAATCTTCGTTTTGGGCATGGTGTCCTATTAGGCGTGCTTGGACTATCCATGGAAGAAGGATGATTCAAAGAAGTGTAAAACACCCTATAAAAGTGCATGTTTGGGGTTGCTTTAACGCACGCGGTTTTGGGACTTTGTGCGTCTTTACAGACAATCTGAATGCACAAAAGATGGTGAAATTGTACCAAAGGGGACTTCTCACATCCGTGAAACGTTGGTTCAACCAAACCGAGGACCAATGGATATTGCAAGAAGACAACGACCCTAAACATCGAAGTCGCATCTGCACCCAATGGAAAGCGAAAAACGCCATCACAGTACTTCCTTGGCCATCGCAGTCCCCTGATGCAAACCCTATCGAAAATGTGTGGTCCCTAATGAAATGCAAGCTGAGAGGAAGACGTATCACAAAAATAAGAACACTTGTACATCACATTCGAAAGATATGGAGGTCGTTACCAGAATCCTACGCTCAAAAATTAGTCGAGAGTATGCCGAAACGATGTCAAGCTATAATCGCTAATGGAGGAGATTGGACACCCTACTAAGTAATAGCGTATTAGTGTTTTAGATGTAGATTCAATTCATATAAATTTTTTTACAAATATATAAATATTTACAGAAATATCGCAGACACGCTCTTGTGTGACAGACTGTATGTACGTTATTGTACATACTGTTCGCATTATCCGATGAAAATATGGTTTCGTCGTGGTCGCAGGCAACTCGTACCGCTTAACCATTGATACTCCATTAATGTAATTAGTCGGCCGAGCCTTCTGTTTTCTCCCTTAAAAGCGCGTTTTGCTCGATTCACTTTCTTCGCACCGATATTGCTCGTAGTACAAGAAAACATGTACAACGAGCAATGAATTTTCCCAGGTAGGACGTCACTTTCAGTTTTCTCGCGTTTCGTAGCTGGTAGTCTCTGTTCACCGATGGTGCACGAGGTTGCTTGCCACCCGCTACGTGGAATCGCCGCTTTTGTCAATAGGCTAAGCGCGAACGTCGTTGCGAGCCCGCGCAGAATGTCAGCGAGAGTGGACGAGAGAGGATAAAAAGGGCATCCGTGCGCCATCCAGCGCTTAATACCTCACTAGAGAAGAGAGAAGAGAGAAGAGAGAAGAGTGCACCATACAAGTGTGCACGGTAAAGATAAATCTTCGTTGCCACCCTACCTTTCGCTTCTCTCGTATACTCTACGCGCGTCTCGCGCGCTGTCCTCGGGGTATAAGGTCGCACGATACGAAAGCGAGTCGAAGCTGAACGGTGTGGGTGCTAAATACGATCGAACGGTAAAGGGTAGGTTGAGTAATCTCTGTCCCGAGAAAGCAACCGGTGCCGCAGAAATGCACCTTGCAGAGACATTTTTATGTCGTAGCTGGCAGAGGAGAAACTTCCTTCCTAACTGATCTTAGCTGATCTTGGATGATCGATCGGACGGGCCATTAAATCGTTTCGATGAAATTACCGATTACCGATCGAAGAAACGGCTATCACACGCTATAAAACGACGGACAGATGGACGGGTCATAGGGAAAGGGAGAGACTCGTGCGGATCTTTCGTAGCGGCGTATTCGCGCGGCTCGATCTTTCCGTGTCACGCGTCGCGTACTTACTCGCAATAACTGGAAATTCCGTACGGCCGAGAAAGATATTCGCGTGGTCGCGTGACAAGAGCAACTCGGATATGTTGGGAAAAATATTTTCTTCGCCCAGGTGCGTTCGTTCAATTTTCTGAAAAAAGCGGAATAGCGAGTTTCACCGAGTTGCAGAAGGGAAGAGAAGTTGAGGATGAGAATGATCGGTAGCGACTCGCAGACGGAAAAACGAGACAGGAAATCATTCGTGGTAATTTCATGTTCTATTAATATATCTGAAATCAAGCGAAGAACCGCAATTCCCCTGCCAAGCCCATGTATGAGCTAATCGCGATCGAGTGTCGAAGAGAAGAAGAAACGTATTTTCGTCTTTAAACGTGGATGCCTTGTTGTATCACGTATTGCAAATACGAGACACGCGATAGACACGCGCTTTTTACAAACTGCTGATCGCAAAGAATGCCTGGCATACTGGACGCTGGATGCAGCCGCTAGGAAAGATGTTTTCGTCCGAAAACTAAACACCAATATATAGTAAATATCGAGATCACCGGATGTACACTCCGCCGACATATCGTTATCGTTATCGCAATCGCTATTGTTACGCAAGAGAAGCGCGTTTTTCTCTCCTGTTCAAGGGGCAAGGATTATTAATTATACGATGGGACGCGTGTGAGCATCGTGACTCGTCAAAAATCTCGGTTTACCGCGTATCTTTTACTATTCGCTAGCATCATCGAGCTGCACTTTTTTCTTTCTTTCTTTCTTTTTTTTTTTTTTTTTTTTTTTTTTTTATTGCATCGACAGCTTTGGAAGCAATACGTCGAGTATTCGGTTGCTGGCGACACGTAATATTTGCAATGGAAATTCGAATACCCTGGCAATAGCCAGTTACAAGGTTGCAAGGTCGCTCGTGTTGAAGAAAAAAGCCAGGACAGCTTTGGCACGGTATGAATTACGGACAACGTTTGAAACAATACACCGGCGATATTGCACAGTATCGCGGACCGTGCCTGTCGGTGTATGTAATATTACGTAATATAACATCTTAGAATAGACGACGCGAATTAGTAATATCGTTAGTTTGTTGGTCGATGATGGAAATGACGCTTTATGCGAAACTGCGAGAGACTAAAGTTTCCCTGTCCGCGGAGCTTGCGGTCCGGCTGTACGACAAGAAACATCTACGTGTGGCACGTTCCATTCGCCAACTGCGATCAGATACGCGATCCCTTAATCGTCTCGAGCAACGTTCCTCTTTTTATTTGCATTCTCCGAGTTATTACGCCCACACGTTGCTTGCGGGAGAAACGAATCTGGAGAGACAAGTTGTCGAGCAAACTGTTACGTAGAGCAGGAAAAAAGAAAGGTACACAGTGGACAAGAGATGGTTAGGACGAAACGACAAGTTGGAGCAGAAGACGCGGCAGTGCGACGTAATTAAATTCAAATTGACCATGTTTTACCGTGCTGAATCGAGCGAATATTCTTATCACGTCGAAGAACAAGCGGTTCTTGTTAAATATTCATCCCGTGTATCGGTAACGTGAACAATGCAGAAGAGAGGCCGGTGGGAGTGTGTGCGTACGTGTAAGACCGAGGCTAGAGGCGAGGAAGGAAAAAACAAAGGTTGGTGTTCTCGAATGCTAAGGTATTCCAAGGCGATAGCGTTCGTGGCTGCGGGATGGCAGCACGATACAGCTTGAATAATATAACGGAGGTGAGTGAGGCGTGTTGCATCGGTTTTTATGCGTTTGCCGGCTTAATTTGCTGGATACCTGCTGAGAAGGAAATTCGACGAATTTACTCACCGTCCGAAGACATGGCCAGAGGCAGCAGGTCACCAGCGGCTTTCAGCTGATCGAATTTTTCTATCAGCAACAGCAATCTGCAACGCAAGATCGAACGTATTGGCTGGTTGGAATACGCGCCAATGGACGGAATACAGATGGAATTCTTCTAATTAAACCGTAAAATATAACCGATAGAGTAATTAGCAAGGTTCCAAGTAAACGACTGGAAATGCTGGACGGTGAAGTTGTTTTAGCTAATTTAAAAGAAAGTAAGATTTAACGAAAGAAATGCTGGCGAGAAGCCGGCAATCGATTTCGCTTTTTCACTCACTTAGCTTGCGGTACATTGTGCTTTCTCTGCAAATCCACTCGTAATCTTTCACCAACGTGTCTGTAGATATCCGCCAATGTGTTCAAAGCAGTTTCTCGCACTTTTTCGGATGGATCCGATAATAATTTCACGATACTTGGAATCACTCCGGACAGTATCATTTCGTCAGCGCCGTGCCTGTAAAAAGATTTATCGTTAAAAAGATTTCAACGAGCGATTTCCAGCTGTAGAAAAATGTATCTTTCGTTTTCTAGTAATTTGTCGCCGTTTCTTACTCGTTCAACGTCGTGGTTAGTAGAATCAGAGCTTCCTCTCGTAACTTTGCATTTTTGTGACTAAAGGCCGGTCGCAGTCTGTCCAATAGTTGTTGAGGAGACATACACCCTTTCTCCATTATTTTGAGAAGCACCAGTTGCGCCTTTTCCCGTGTCGCATCCTTGCTGTCACCTATCGCAATACGCATCGTCGATATTCTTAATCGCATCTGTCGCTATCTAAACGCTATCTCGCGATACCGAAGGAAATAAAGGGGTCGGTTCCGTCTATATATTCCGTCTCGATATACGAAGAACACGCGCGGCTCGTCCGCGGCTCGTCCGCGGCTCATCTGGCCACGATCAACGATTCCAAGGGTAGGGAACCAAGCGCAGCTAACGAAAGCTACGCAACGTACGATGGCTCGAGTCGGATTTCGGTAAGCGGCGAAAGAATTTCCGGTGGCGATGAGTTCAGTTTCCGTTATTAAGAACAATTTACGCGTTTAACGACAAATAGGTAGAAGAAAGTTGGAGACACCTACCTAGTCTGTCTATCGTTGGCTGAATAATAGTGGAAATGTAAGGCTTGAAGTCGTGACCCATTCGATCCGCGAGAAACGTGAGGATTTCTAAACCATTCTGCACGACCTGCAACAACAGAATCAAAGGATCGTTTTAACATCGTTTTCAGCAGATATAACCAGACCATTGCAGAATTTCTAGCTGGCCGAGCTATCGAGGCAATCGGGCTGCGCCGGCTAATTTACTCAACACAGAGGACGTTTATGCGCGGTACTGTGACGAGAGATTAATTAACGGCTCGGCGAGAAAACGCGTACATGGGAAACCAGTTTGTCCAACGACTCGTACATCGAACGGCAACCGATCGAAATAGCAAAGTCAATGGTTGAATTAACGGCGAAGCGAGGTTGACGAAAAGAAGAATGAAAAAGGAAAGGAAAGGAAAGGAAAGGAAAGGAAAGGAAAGGAAAGAAAAGAAAAGAAAAGAAAAGAAAAAGATGGCACACGAGATAGGCGTTCGATTAAAAAGCATCGTATAGTATTTGTTATAATTATTTATTATTTCCAAGATCGGTGGTTTATCGGTGGTTTATCGGTGGTTGAGTCAAAGTTTGCTTTAACGAACGCGCCGGGTTTACGGTTTCATCAGAGGGCTCAGGGTATATCGATCCACGCAAGATAAACTCTGCTTCTCTGAGAGCCACAAAATCCTACACCCTTCGCACTTTCCCCCTTGCTCGTAATTATACTTGGTCTACCGAGGCAGCTCTCCACCTGCAACCTCGTAACGATAACTTGGCGGCATTTGTTCGCGCCTCTCTTCGTTTTTCCTACCTCTGCGCTTTCCTACCTTTACGCGCGCGCAAACATAATCGCGGACGTTTGAGCGAATTACACGCATTACACGCATTACACGCATTACACGCATTCCGGTCCCGTGATCACACGCGAGAAATCAATAAGAATCTTTTATGCATGCGGTTCGCCGGTGATATTCACCAAGTGCTGACTATGTAAAACGTGCACGCTAAACGTCGACTCTTAAAGAACCGAGGAAAGCGACTCGTAGCGTACCATATATAGAGCAAGTGGAAGGAATACAGCAATAGGAGAAAGAAAGGACGAGCCGACAGCAACGAATTGTTCGTACGTAGCGTGGAGGATATGTCGCGTATTGGAAGACGAACGTTGGATTCGAGGGTGAACGAACTGCTGCTGCGGGAGGAGGACGAGTAGATCGATATAGAAAGTGCAAGCGTAGCCTAGCGTTCCGGTGCGTTTATCGCGGTAGAACCCTTCGAAGTAAAGCCCAGTTGCTCGGGCGATGTGTTTCGACGATGACGAGAAGAGGTGTACGGCTAAACGAATATCGCTCGGTAGACGATGTAACGGGCAGCAGAGCAGCAGCGGCGGCCACGGTAATGTCCGTTCGATCCGAATCGGCGATCGGCGATCGGCAATAGTCTCGTCGGGTCGAACCCAATGTCTCAAGTGCACACGGCCAATCCAATGTCACTGTCTGCAAAAGCGTCCATTACTCGGCGACAGTTTAAATACGTTTAACGAACCGCTATACATAGACGTATAAACCTATTTTAGAGTCGCGGGGTAAACGTTCTCTCAGGGCTGTCGTCTGGCTGTGACATCATTGCTCGCCACCGAGGCTCTTCGTTTCTCTTTCTGTCTTAACTTTTATATAATTAGCACACGGTTTAATCGTTAACAGCCTGGGCTGAACGCGCCCGCTCCAACGTTGTTAATCTCTAGCGACAGCAATACCGCGTACACAGGCGTACACAGTTTTTCCATAGCGATCTTAGAAAAGAAAGTCGATATAGAGCACAACTGGCGAACGACAATAGGGTAAGTTTTGGCAAAGAGAACGCGAGACCAATTAATAAGACGCAAAGCAATCGCGTTCGCTGGTTTCGCTGTTGGCTCGTTCGTGGAACTACTTTTAACAAGTAGTATCAAACAGAACGTTGAAATATACCGATCGCCGCTTTTCACGGCAACGTTTCAACTTTATCCTTGCAGTCTGATGCGTTAAAGAACTAACCAATCGAGCAACTAAATTAATTAAAGATAGAAAAGATTGACCTCCTAGCTACATGCTGCGAGCATACGTTACGACCGAACTTGAATCTCTAAAATCTGGCATCTTGAGGAGAAGAAAGGTCTACCACTGCTATCAAACTGTCGCTTCGTCGCTCGAGTCTATCGTCTATCGTCTATCGAGTAGATCACGAAGGATCACGCGCGCGTTGTTCGTCTGGCCTTTGTCGTCAAAGTTGGGGGGAGCAGGGCCCGTTAAAACTGGTAAGACCACGTGGGAGGTGGTTGCTCCTTCTTCTTCTTTTGCTCGTAAAAACGCAACGTAAAAACACGTTCACGGCGAAATGCTCGTTCGTGCTTTTGTTGCAAAGCAATCGCATTACGAGCGACAAACAGACCAAGCTATTAAAGAGAATCAAGCAGAAGCTCTATCGAGTACAAATTGTCCTTTACTGGACGACGATTTCGCGGTTTTGTTATCGCTCGTTTCTTACCAACCGATTGTTCTTACAATTGCTGGGCCTGACACGGTGCTTCGTAAAACGAATGCGATTATTATTAATCCTACAACGTGGATCTCGTGTCACGTATCCGCCTAAAGTAGTACGAGAGGGAGAGAGAGAGAGAGAGAGAAGGGAGTCGGAGGGAGAAGCTGACGTACCAAGTAGAATGAGCGATTACGACCAGACCGCGTTGTTCGGGCAAATTCTTCTTCGGTTGATCCGAGGATTTGTCTAACGGTATAAGAAGACGTTGATTTAATAACGCTCGATTATGACCAAAACGAGATAAAGCCTACTGCGTCGATTGTGTCAATTACGTCAATTACGAGAAGTGAGCATCGATTTCACAAATACCGGTACACGATTTTGAGTTATTACGAGTCCGCAAGGTATATACGTATGAATATATATAACGTATGTGTATGTATATATATATATATATAGGTATGAATCACGGTGACACGCATCCTCCAACCCATCTATTGGCTTTCTGGGAAAGTAGTTTTACATTTTTTGATATCAAAGTGCGTCAATTTTATCTTATTGACACGACCGTACCAGCATCGCTTCCACAACTTCTTCGTAGAAAGAACTTTGGCTTTCGAAAAATTGTAATTGAATTTCAACATTAATCTATCGGCTATATTTGAAAGACTTGCTGTTTCTGTAACAGGATCGTAATGCCGTTATCATGCCGATCGTAATGATCCTCCGTCGCGGAGGCACGCGTGTCTATGTTTCGCGGCGGGGCGCCGGTGCATCCACCAGTTAGTCGCGTAATTGTCGCTCAGCGGCTATTAATAATTTATGGAATAACAGTCGGCACGAAGAGTAACCCGAGCTTTGCCGCTTTGAATTCCAACTGGCGTTATCGAGATGTCTATCGTTTTTACGGTGACCTTTTTCACCAGTTATCGAGAGCGATCAGACGTGGCAGACTATAGTTGTGCAAGTCGCAGAAAGTGACGCAGACTAACGCGATAAGCGTAAAAAGCGTCAAGATCACCGCCAGGCGAAGCTGATGTCATGCATCTTTAAATTCAAAAAAGGAAACGTTCGCGGCAGAGAAACGGAACGGTAACGAGAAGAGGAAGAGAGACGACGACGGAGGGACAAACTATGGGCCGCGGTTAGCGTTGTTCCGTGTCCTTGACATCGATATACGGTGCACCGTTGTCTCGTAAAAATGGCGCAGCTAATCGTAACATCTTCCATAACAAGACTCGTCGTGATTCTCAATCGCGACAACATACAAGAGCACCTGATTTCCTTTGTTTGCAACAACCCTAGCAGACAGCGCGTAAAACTATCGATGGCACACGATTTTTCTTGCTTTTCTCGTTTCAATGCCACTTGGTGACTTTGTAGACATATTGGCGAAAATTACGACGACGGTGTGGCTTGGGTGAAAATTAACTTTCATCGCGCCATCTTCCTTGGAAACGACGTACAGGGATCCTTTTCGATCGACGTATTTCCTATTCTCTGTGGAGACGAGACTCGAGACAGGTACTCGCGACAGGTACTCGCGACAGGTACTCGCGACAGGTACTCGCGACAAATACCGAAACGCGCTCTTGTCATCCGTTCCTTGATTACCTCTTACCCACGAAATAACGAACTTGCTAGCGTTCCGATACCGTTCTGGATCGATACGTTTTCTATCGCAGAATCCAAACTTGGCAACGACCCCTCGCCTAACCTTATTTCACCTCTTCCGTTTCAACGCACTCTTTCGCACGTTCGCTTGATATTCTCGCACCAACGACTCGTTGTTGCACTCGGCAACAAGTGGCGTTGGATAACGATACACGACCGGTTAATGCCTTTTCTTCTACTTTTATCTACTTTTACTCCTATTTTTTTTCCATATCGATATCGAGCTAGCGCGTGCAAGTAAAGATTCGCTGCGTCCACGGTGCGTCAAGTTGCCAAAATTTCCGTACAGTCGTTTCTTTCGCCTCGTATCTCGTATCTCGTATCTCGTATCTCGTATCTCGAATCTCTACAACGCTCGGACCATAGTACATCTAGCAACGTTAACTCGAGATTTTCCTTCTTTGTATAGACCATCTAGGAGAAAGACTTACGAGAAACGCGGTAACAACGCGTAAAACGATAAAAAGCTAATCTAAATATAGAAACGAACGGGCAACTATACTTGTAAATATGCATGTTTTCCCAAACATGTTTTACCAAGTATACTTGCTTATTCGTACATTACACGCAGAGAAATGTATGGTGCGTACAGTGCTGTACAATTTACAGTGTACTGGGGGATCCATGGTTCGATGGATTATTAAGAAGGGGAAGCTGAATTTTGAATCGCGAACAACGACTTGGACGATTGCACGCCGTTTATCACTGCGAGGAGCAGGGCTTTTCTCCGTTCCTTGCATGCAGTCTCGGAGCAGAATGACGTAAGCTTATTGACCCGGTGAAATTTGGCTAGTGTCAATTTTTCAATATTCGCGTCGTAGACTGTAGTGTAGTATGCTGACGTCATACCGCGCCAACTTTTGACCAACGCAACGCTTCCAAGTCGTTTGTTTGTTTGTTTGCTTGTTTGTAAGAGCAACTGTTCCAGGGTAGAGCCGTTCGTTCCCCTTTCGATCTTCCCACGAGATAAATCCATTCGTAGAAACTCGCCCGGAAATGCTAAGAAAGAATCGAGGAATTTGACTTTGCAACTTTCCCTCGAGTGCCTGTTAATGAGAAAGAATACTGGTGTAACGTGCGAAACAAAAATTCCTGCGGCTAATTGCTTCATACGTAACTTTTCTTCGTGTCGCTCCTATTCGTTGGTCGTGTTCTTTCATGCTCTTTCATGCTCAGTATAAGTAGAGATGTTTCAAATATATTATACATAATAATATATAGTTGCGTCTGTAGGTGTTTGGATATGCCGAAATTGTGGCAAGTACATACGTACCTATATAAAATATAAAATGTAAAATGTAGAATGTAAAATGTAGAATGTAAAATGTAAAATATAGGCGCTTGAAATATACAACTGATAAATATCGATGAAAGCAATAGTTCCAAGTTGATATTAATTAATAGAGATAGAGGAACGGTAAGAACGAAAGTGGATGAAAACCGGTGGTGGGAAGAGATCCGAATCAAGTAAATTTAAGCGTGTAGGTTCAATGTTGAGACGTTGGAGCGATCGAAATATGTGTTTGTAGCCGCGTTCCTTGTTTCGGCTTAAATTTAGCAGAGCAGAGCAGAACAGAGCAGAGAGAGAGAGAGAGAGAGAGAGAGAGAGAGAGAGAGAGAGTTAAATTAAAAACTTAAAGCAGAGGTTTAATAACGAAAGTTAGGGAATCAACTTCAACTACAACTTTGCAAGGGTAACGAAAACATCGACGTTTAGATCGAATCACACCGGATAGCCAAATACTCGTGGATGGTAATACGTCCAGCGTCCGCCGTTCTATCGTCTCTTGACTGCAGGACGACAAAGACGATTAGATATTCGACGAGTAGGTACTTGCGTACGAATAGTTTCGACGAAACTGCCTACGACTATAGGTTGCCATCGCTTCAATTGCCTTAACATTGTGCCGATTCGTTGCGTATTTTCCTGTTCGTCCGACGTTCGCCGATTGTGAATCCGATCCAGCTTCGACTAAACGCCGATCGTTCGGCAACATACTCCGTGACACACTGTACGTACATGGCGTGAAAGTTTTTCCCTTATACGTTCTTGGCGCAGAACCAGCCCGAGTTTTGTTTCTACTATCTCGACGAGAAACCAATTTCGTCGTAAATCGTCGTTTTTTTTGTCCAAACCTGCCGATGAAAACGATTATCGAACGTAATTGACAATAACTGGTTACAATATCCAAACACGGACAACTAAAATGATATCTAGCCACTGTTATCCATCGCACCAAAGATTAATACCATAGATGCGAGATTAGATGGAAATCCACGTATTCTGGATGCAAAATAATAATCGATAATTCTGGAGATGACGAATCAAGCTTAGAGCATTACGGTATAATTATCCTTATTACTGTACGTACTGTTACGCCTCGTCCATCGTTTTCGTATATCTGTATTCCTCTTAACTCTACTATCTACTACTACTATTTAATCTTACTTCTTTTTCAAACTTGGTCACAATCGGGTCGAAGGTAACAATCAGCTCTAAAAAAGCAAATGTTCCGTCTATAGTTGTACCGAGAGAATGAAAATTTGCTAATTCCTTTACTTTTGTCTAAGCACTATCTGTACTTTTATAAAACACTTTGATCGTTACTCGCTCTCGCCGTTAAAAACATTCGAAATTAATACTCGGCGTAATTGTCAGCATAGCTGGACTGTAAGATAAAACGGCGGCTTTGCAAAAATTACTCCATAAAATACTTGTTAGTAACAAGTAAAGCGAAGCCTTCATTCCTTCTTTCCTTCTTTCCTTCTTTCCATTTTTCCTTCCTCAAGATATATTGAAATTAAAATATTTAAACGTCTCCGTTGTTTTTCCCTTTCAAGTATTTAATAGCATACGTTTTCCCTTGTGTTATACTAATATTATATTACATCATATTATAGAGGCTGTTTCCCCGGCTTCGCAATCATACATACCAATATACCAATGTACTTTAACCAAGGGACAACAGTATATACATATGCTCGTTCGTTCCCCGGATCAATGGAACAAGCAAGTTTTAGCAAGTGGAAGCTATTTATTGGAAACATCGAGGATCTAAATTGGCATTGACAACCCATGTAAATCAAGCTGTTCCATCTCCCAGCGGAAGATTAAGCGACCGAAAGGCCGCGCGGAATCAAATCTTTCGTACGATCCTTGTCTAAAGCAAGCTTCGTGCAACAGCTGCCCTCTTCTATTCTATTCTACGTGTAAAAACCGCCAAAAGTCCTTCCTCCCTTTCCACTTTATTCTCTCTCAATTCTTCCAATTTCATTTACAAATCAATCACGTCGCTGTCGCCAGTAGTTATCGTCCATTGCCCAGTGTCGAGCGTAGAAAGTTTCGTGTGCAGGCAGAATATATATGTAGGTCGAGCAAAATAAAATGTACACAAATATGTCTTTGGCCTGAGAGAAAATTCGAAATATGGACCGACTATCGTTCCTGCTAATTGCAATTTATTTCTCACGCACGATGATGATTATGCGAATTCTATGGACCGACAGAAGCCTGTTTGGCAATTAACGTTTTCACATTCTCACCGATAGTTAGAAATTGTAAATTCAATAAACGAGCAACTCTGCCCGTACCTACACATCACCTACCTATACGGCTCTATACAGTCCCGACGGTTTTGTCACCCGGCACACCCCGCTACACTTTCCGCCAAACTCCTCCGAGTCGTTTCTTTTCATTAAGAACTTTTGTTTTTTTTTTTTTTTTTTTTTAATCGCATTTATCCCATTCCGTTGCATACAAACACAAAGGTCACGTAGGCTAGAAATGTCCATTAGGCGTATTAGTATGAATTACTCTATCGATATGTAAATGGCAAAAAACTGCCAGATCCCTGTTGCGTGGTCTTGTTTACATAACAAACGATAGACGTTCATTGTCAACGCTAAAAATAATAATACCAGAGTTTGGCAATATGAAAACCTATTACTTGACAACAAACATCGTGTACGTGATTATTCCCTACTTCGCACGCTTTCTATTTCAAATTAATAAACTATGAAAGAATACGATATACTCTTTTATTAATTATCGCGATTTAATTATACCAAAATCGAACATCGTTAATGTTACGTAGCTACGTACTAACTTTTAATACACCTTATGCTTTAATAATTACAATGCGTACGGAAAGACTCGTTACCTTGGGGTTGCCGTTGCTTAACCATGGTATGATGTTGTCGATAAACTGTCCGATGTCTTGACACTCGATGCTCTTGGTCGCATCTCCCAAATAATTCAACAGCAAACTACCAACGTTTAACTTTTTCTTGATGTCAGTCGTTGACAGGAGCGGCATAAAACCGTCCATATCACGCGGATTCACCGCCATGGTGGCTAACACGCACCACGTCTCCACACCTTTGCGAGTCTTTCAACGAAACTAGATTTCACTCGTGTACGTCAAAGCACATAGCTCATCGTGGTTTCATGATCCACGAGAACGAAACACGCGTCTTTCGTCATGTCAACGACGTTCACCACCAAGAACACGTATATCGGCGAGGCGCAACTGTCCGTGCGATTTAAAAGCCATACGCAAAACAGTACTTTTTCCCTGATTCTCTCACACATACGATCCTTGTCGCGCCAGTTACACCGAAATTATGACGCTACGCGAGTGATGTTATTAAACGATATTTCATACAGGATTCCGTGAAACTTTTCACCTTTAAATAACTAACATCGCTCACGTTTCGCTTGTATTATGCACAAAAGATAATGTAACGTAACGAAAATCATCGGCACCGTGCACGCGACGCCATTTTCATTCCTCAGTGCCGTCTGTCTCTCTCCCTCTTCAACGATACCGACGCCAGTTAGTTCGAACGGATGCCGCTATAACTAGCAATAGTTGGCCGTTTCAAATATTTTTCGAATATTTCCCCGTTATCAACGTTCCGAATAACTGTAAGTATTTTTTAATTGTTATCAATTATCAATCGACTAGCTAACCCGCAAGTTTTCCAAACTTTCTATGCAGAACGTTTACTCTCTGTTTATCATTTGACATTTCCTTTCGCCTGTACCGCAATTTTCCAACCGGTTTCTCGAAAAATCTCTACTCCAGCGTAACCATTACCACTTCTTCACATCTTTCGTTTTCTTCAGAACTTTCAATTTACAAATATTTGTATATTTATACATTCAACTTTGTCTATCCGAATATTCGGATACTTGAGAGTCATATCGGACAATTCGAATCTTAATCGCTATTAATTAATTGTTCATTGAAAGCAACAATACAAACGTTAAAGATGCAGCGATCAACATACATATATATAATAGAATGTATATGAAGGACATAGTACATTTGTATTAACATTTAGCTATGTATTTCTGCAACCGCATTTTAATGAAGATGTTGATATATACATAGTTACAATCACATATACAATATTATATTATTTACAGTCATTCTAATAGTATGCGCACGCATTATATGCAATGTCATCCCTTCCATACTTTAGCCAAAAAAATATCTAGTAAAATATTTAGGGGCATGGTCATTATTCGACTCGCATCCAAGATAACAACACGATTATGTCAAATTTCGACGACAATGGTTTCGAATTTCAATATAGTTTATTTATAATATGTAGTTGAAGAATTTCCCACAACTTGTTCAATAATCTGATTTATACAAAATTATGTAATCATGACTAGTATATTCACAATGCAACAGTGGTTAAAAATTTAATGTTTCTTCTATCTTATTTTTCTTCCTTTCTTCTTTTTATATATAGACAACTAAAACAGTTGAAAAGATTGCTTATCAAATTTTATAAATAAAAAATTTAAAAAATCATCATTTTAAAAAAATATCTTTCTTTAAAAGATATACATTCTTTTACTTTTTGTACAACCTATATACATACATACATACATACATACATACATACATACATACATACATACATACATACATACAACGCACGCACGCACGCACGCACGCATATATATATATATATATATATGTATGTATGTATGTATGTATATATATATATACACATAAATTATAAAATCTTACGATAAAAAAGAGCAACAGATGTAAATCGGTATGTGATTATCATATTTTCATTTTTAAGCTTTATACAGTGAAAAACAAATAACCTGATTGAATCAATGTCGTTTTATTGCACTTTCCAGCTCGCCTTAAACTGTATTTCATTTATCTTTGGTATAGTTTTCTATACGTGGTGAAAAGGCCATTTGTTTGTTTGACCTACTTTATTTGTTCATAGAAAACTTTGTTTTAGTCTTATTTAATATATTACCACGCACTGTTTACTACACAGCAAAAATTGCGAATTAAAAATAAATGATATCTACATATATATATATACATATGTATGTATTACTCTTTGTAAGTGGCATATCGCATGCACCTTTCATGGATTACTCTTTAACGTAATTAGACAATCCAACTCCTCCTAAAAATATCGATATCCAAATATCTTAAATATAATCTTACTTCACAATAATTAAAATAGTAGGAATTAGCCTCAAGTCATCATCGAAATGTTCTCTTTAAATTGTAGTTGGATATTTAGTGGTTAAGTAATTGGCATTGAAACTGATTCTTCAGAGTCAGATTGCCTAAATCCATGTGCGATAATAACTCAAATACATTAATTACAATTTACATACATATTCTGACAGCTACAAGGTACTTAGTGATAAATATTATCTATGTATCTGATTATCAGAGTCAAGGAAAGATTCATTGAAAATGTCCTGCCGTGCCTTGGCAGATGAACATGTTTAATTACTATTATATGTATTAAAGCTTGGTATGTTAATGTAGCACGCTTGTCAAAGCTGCCAATTTTCTATTTAGAATCATGTCATCTTACCTAAATAATTCTAGTTAACAATTCAAAGAAGACTATAATTATTACATCTTAAGTATCGGCTGGCATTTGCTCTTGCATACTTGGCAATATAAAAAACGAATTGCTTATATAGTTGTACTCTTAACGCAGAGGGACAAAGGGTTTTCTAATCGGTGGGTCTTTGTTAATCGATGGAATATTTAATTCTCTTCCTCCCTTATTCTCACTTTTTTTCTTTTATTGTTACTATAACGGTATTTTAACGCGTAAGTATGAGCGAAATGAACGAAAAAATACTTTTAACGCATAATCACCTAGGATTTGCTAGATATTGCTCCTCTTATTGATTACTATAAGTAAATAAGTTCAATATGACGATATATGTGTACCAATAATTAAAATCAACTATTGGCATGTGATATTTGAAATTTCTATGAGCGCCATATATATATACAAATTGTGTATAATTCGAGTGAAATGTAACTGGTGTATATGACAATGTAATGAAGCGATTCGAGTTGCCATGACTCTCTGAAATGGAAGAAAAAGATCCATGCTCGAAAATGAAATCTTCTGTTTCTATTTTATATATATATATGTAATAAAAGTAATAAAAGTGCAGGAACAAATTCCACGCTAATTTTATGTAATGATAAATAAAGTTATCCCTTAGCTAGTTCGTTTCTTTACCATTTTGAACATTTTTTTATGGTTGTGTCTTTTTCAACTCGATTAAATCAGTAACGTCAAGAGAAGGAGTGCTATTGTTGTTGTTGCAGTTGTTGCAATAACGGACACACCTCAACTAAAGGTGTCCCTAGAATTTCTTGACATACTTGATTCATGTCGGGTTCCATCATAAGCGAAGAAATCTGATCCTCCGTTAACATTTCCACGCTAATTGTTATGCAATGGAATTAATTCAGATAAAGTAATTCATATGATAAGGTATTTACAAATGGGTACGTACCTTGCTAAGCTTTCGCTATCGGATGTTTCCTCGTCCGCATTAAGATAGGTCATTGTTTTTTCTAATGGACTTGGGACTTTCTTCCCTTTTCCTTCCACTTTCTCAGACTTTTCAGACTTTTCAGATCTCTCCTTGTCTCTCTCTGCTATCTTTGGTTCGTTGAAACGTCGCTCCGTAAGGCTAGATATGTTCAACATCATCATTCCATGATTGAGGAATTCTTTCACCCGTTCTCCTGTGCCGGCACTCCATAACATATCAAGGGACTGTCTTCTACTTGAGCTTGCTATGACAATTAATATAATATATATAAGACGGCTAACTTAGTTTCACCCAAATACATTATATTAATAAAAATATATATAACCAAATGTATTTACCTGAACTGCCTCCACTAGCTTCGCTGCCAGCTGAACTTCTGGTTATCCAATTAGCTAAACTGGTATCGAGTTTGCTTTTACTTTTCATTGACGGACTCCTTGTCACTTCCGTTTTCTTTTCACTGCTTAAACTAACTTCGTTTACTTTCGGCATAGCGGGTAATGACTTTTGGGTTATTAATTTCTTTCGACTAGCTGCTTCACTGAACGACTGAATATTTGCACCATTGGTGGGTGGATTGTTACTTTCTGGAGACAAGTCCATTGGTAGCGGTTTATAAGGAATTTGATCTTCTTCGTCCGAATATATTTCGTTATTGTAATATACTTCGTCCGGAGAATTATTTAAACTAATTTCTGTCCATTCCTCCCCGTTTTGTACAGTGTTATTAGTGCTTTTTAAATCCACTGGTGTTTGTATTTTCACTCGTTTTTCTATCGGTGAAAGAATATTCGACAAGTCTGACAACCGTGAGGTCGACGAACTTGTTTGATTTAGTGTTATGATATGTTTCGTATCAGTTGCTGCAATGCTTTTTGGACGGTCTCGTTTGATATATTTCCGCGGCTCTGTCGATGAAACATTCAAGTTACTTAGGCCCAGATATTCGGAAGAAGGGTCTCTATCGATCTGGGTAAACATACAATAAAAGTCGTTAATATACTTATAAAAATCATTTGATGTATGTTATTGATACGATGAAGTATAATTACTCTTGCAGGCACAGGACATTGTGTACTAGGACTCATCTTATCAGGAAGGCGCAAGTATTCGTCGCTAGTATAATCTGTACTATCAGGTGATCCAGTAACGCTAGAATCAGTTGGAGTTCCTGCATTGGGCTGTAGAGAAGGTTGGCCAACGGTATCTCTCGAAGATTTATCGAAATCGTCTGCTCCATCATACTTCCTGGTCTGTAAATAAGAAATGAAAATTACTATAGTGTGTAAAATGTTATAGCTCGGACAAAAATTAGTTAACAATTATACCTTATGGATTTCATCGCTGATTTTTTCCAAGTTTCTCAGCGCTTCGGCGTAAGTCATTTTAGCTTCACCCACTGATCTTTCTAATGCGCTTACTCTTAACTTTTGCTCTTCCAGCATTTGATTAAAATGCGCTTTCATTTCGTAATACGGCCTATATGATAAATCAATTAACAAGTAATTAATAGAGTTTAGAACATATATATTTTAGAGAGAAGCTTGGTACTTTTATATTACATTTTCTTTGAGTTATATCTAATAAAATAGATCTCACGTGAAGCATGTTTGAATAAAGCGGAATTTTTTGTACAAAAATGCTTATCTATGAAATATTTTAAAAAAATATAGTTCGTGCATAAATAGGCTGGTAATTTGGAAGAAGGAAAAGAAAAAGAAAGAGAAAAAAATCGTCAGAATGGGGTTTGTCCATAGCAAAGACATAAAATAAATATGGTGTAAAAAAAATGAAAAAAATAATGTCTATCCTACTTACAACATGAGCAAGTTGTGCCTGTAGGCGATACTGTTTATCAGAAGCAAGCTGCGACGTGCACCCATACTGCCAACATGAATACAAACCAAAAGACATAAATATTCTAATATCTATATGAAAATCAACGTAAGGTAGTAAACAATAGAAACATAAATCATTAAATATACGTAAGGGAAGAAAGTAAACAAGAATGTTAAGAGTCATGGAAAAAGAAAACATTATTATTGAACCATTAGATTCTATATATATATATATGATATATATAGAATATGTGTGTGTATATATATATCGCGCACACACACACGTACATATATTAAATATATATTGTTATTATTTCTTTTCATTTAATCTTTTAATTAAATTATTTCTTATTAATTGTACTAAATAGACAAGTAAATGAATAAAAAAGTAAATAAATAAATAAAGAAAGAAAGAAAAAGAAGAAGAATATATATATATATATATATATATATATATATGTATATATATATTGAATGACTAAATGCAATGCATTCCATGCATTATTAAGTAAGCTAAAGAATCATTCAATATTTAGCTAAATTGTAAGAAGGTGCATCCATCGGGTACATACCTGGATTTAGCAATTGCACGTTTTAATTCACGTTGCAATCTTTGAACCTCATGCTCTGCTTTATGATACAGAGCAGTAGTGTGTCTATGTTCTGCTTCCGACAAAGCTCTCTCATGCTCGGATTCATTAACTCTGGCAGTTGCATGATTTAACATCTCCTATATAATAATATAACAACGTTAACTTTCAACATCATAGAATTTGGGTCAATAATTTTTCTCAGATAATGTGGAAATTACCTGCCAAGCATGATCGAAACATCTTCCCTCTGTCCTTAATCCTTCTTCGGCTAAGTAAACCATCTCTTTGGCTGCTGCATGCTGACTATTGGCTCTTTCAAATCTAATTGCAGCCTTTTGTGTTTCGTGTAAAGCCTTAAAGTATTCATTAAATTAGCAATTATGGGATGTACTATGATAGAAAATATTTCTTACTTCTTTCGCTTTGAACCTGGCATCATAATATGGCCTAGATTTTTCAATGCACGCTCCAAGTTTCTTAGCTAAGCTATCAATTTTTACTGTAGATTCGCAAAGTAATTCCCTAAAAGTTGCTCTTGCTTCCTGGAAATAAAAGCTCATTGAATAATCAGTGGCTGAAACATAGTTTGTGTTTTTGTACACCTTAATTCACTCTGATAAATTGAATAGGAATGAAGTTTCAAGTCACACAGCGTTTCTTTAGACCGTGTTATAAATGACTATAAGACGATCTTTGAAACCATTATCCATTTACTCGTACCCTTCATAGCAATCACCTCAATGAAATGTAATCAGAACCAGTTTCAAAACTTGCTGCTAATTTGATCCCCCAAGGAGAAAGATAGTTATTTTAATTGATTATACAATGAAAAGTTAAAGTTATTTGTATAAGAAATATATATAGCATATAAGAGTAATTTTATTATACTTACGTCTAGGTCAACCTCAAGCTTGTTGATATCATCGGTAGCAGTATTCAATCTTTCAAGTTCAATCTGAAATGATTGTTGTTGAAAAGATATTACAGAAACTTAGATAAGAATTATTATGCAAAAGTATTGTTCCAAGTAGTAACATAGTATCATTGAAACGCTCTGTCTAACTTGCAGATTAACCGAAAGACTTGATTTAATAAAGCAACTGTAGCAAGTGGTTAATCAGAGAGGACGATTGAGAAAGGTATAGAGTATTTTATGATCCTGATAAAGGAAACTTATATTCACGAAAGCGTTAAACCTGCCGTAATGAATACAAAAGTGTCAAGAATGTGGATGATTAAGGTACAAGTTTTACTAAATATTAGATGCAATTAAATGTTTTAACGGTGGTAACGTGGAAATGTCAATATTATAAGTATGTATCTAGGTTTTGAAGCCTATAAATTATTCCCAGAAAAACGGATAGGTTTACCTGTACTCTAGGATCCACTGCATCGTCAATACGATCGGAATCATCGGCACTCTCTTTCTGCACACGTCCACTCATAATTAAAGGTAAAAGTGAATTTTATTTACAATTTTTCATACCACCTGTATCGTCTGCTACATATCAGGTGGCCATGTTGAATGTCAGAGCAACTAACAGTACCGTCCATGTTAAAACGGTCAAGGGCACTTGTAAATTATCTACTATAGTTTTACAAAAATGTACGATGAAGATATTACGGTGTTTTTTAAAAAAATCCCAACGCTAACTATCCGATAGTATATGTAGCAGATGATAGGAGAAACATTTTCAAAGCCTCGTAAAACGAGGGTATTATTCTCTGTAAAATTGTTGTTCGATACAAGGAAATGTAATGGTAAAGTATATGCTGGTAAAAATAACTACAAAGATTTGGATTATATTTCAAGGCAGAACATGTATTCTATGTATGATTTATTTGAAAAGTGGTACAGTTAGTTTGGCTTCGCCGAGTTTGACCGTACAAAATATGCCGCCATACAATGGCGAACATGGCTACCCAAGTGATTGGACATGGCGACCACGGTGGCGACGAATCGCTAATATCTGCTGATATGTACACATATACATATACGTATATGTACATCAGTGCGACGAATGTGTTTCGCTACTAGAGGGAGCTAGCTACGCGACAGGCAGACCCGTCTAACTCTCAAACTCTCAAACAGATTTTTTCTCATTCGCATTGGTGGGTTCTGTGTTGTCGGAACAGGTGGATTGCGTTCAGGGAAAGCGGACGATAGTGTAGAAACGTCAATCGCCCAGTCGCACGATAATTCATCGGTGTCGGTGAGTGAAAACATTCAATTAAACTGGGATCTTGCTGTCTAAAAAGAATCGGCCTATTTTTAATTGTCTCATCGCGTCGCGCCGGTATTTAGGAAAAGAAAAAGGAAGAAGGAAACAGATAAAGACGTTTTTAAACCAGAGACACGGGGACTTTCTATTTCGGCATTTTTACGCGGTATAAGCGAATACGAGCGGAGTAGCGAAAGGCGATAGATGGACGAGGATAGATGAAGAACAGAGACAAATGTAAAGGCCTGCTCGTGATCTAGACAACGCTGGCAAATGCAACGTTCCTTTAACAGAAAGGCCGATCATAGATCGTGCATATTTCTGGTGAAAACATTTTTCCTTTTCGCGCTTTCTGTTCTTCACGTGATTCACGACGATGTTTAAGATTTCAAACTACGTCGATTCGCGCTCCTTTGCCTTATGCGTTGTAATTGTTATTCCGCGCATCTTAATTTAACCGATGCTTTTCATTACTTACCGTTGCGACGTTAGAAACGTAACACAGACTGCCATTTCTCCGGGAAACAAACAAACTTCATGAATTATATCATCGAAACTCAATTGTACTTGTTAAATTCACAAGTTTTAGGTTGATTAGGATTTGCCGAACTCGAAGATAATACAATATCGTAAACATAGGAAACGGTTTGAACGGATAAATCAAAATTCCGATGTCACATCGTAGATTAACTCAAGGGCACAAGAGAAACGGTGCCCTGTGGATACCACGAAACGTCATAAAGACCTCTTACAGCTTACAGTCGGTTTCACGTCGACGGTAGCTGTGTCACAGTTAACTTATTTCGTATTCGTACGGCGAATATGTATCTGATGTCACGACAAACGCACGGTACGTACGTGCGGGTTCCCTTTTCGTCGCAACTGATTCGATGAAGTGGTTCTTCCATTGCTTGCACAGAGAGAGAGAGAGAGAGAGAGAGAGAGAGAGGGAGAGAGAGATCGTTTGTCGTGCTTATCATTTAATAAATAGACGTATGTATATTGCTGAGCGCAGATAACTTTTCATATCACACGAACGCCCACTGTCAATCCGTTCGAAATATCACCGCTCTTCAACGCGATTCAGCTTTCCTGCTTTCGATCGATCTTGCTCCCAATATTTTATACTTTTTTATTCTTGACTTTTCAACACGTCGATACTTTGCAGTTAAGGGAACTGAAGGGAACTTAATTTCCTCGCCAACGTGACATTTGCGAGAAGATTGATGAAACTCGACGCGAATTTTTAAGGGATCACCCGGTGCATAGTGGGAAAGATTCGAGGCGCATACGTTTCGTAGAATCAGCCAGTGAACGAGGCTCATACCTGTCGTCCGGGAGGACTTGCTTTCGGAGGGGCATTATCCTTTATCATCGTATTTCTTTTTCTTTAAATATTCTGCTCTCTAAGAGATTCTCTTCTTTTTTCGTTCTCGCATTAAGGAGTTGGTGGAAGTATTTGGTTGCAACATGTACGTATATATACAGAGGAACAGGTTTGTTTTTTTTCTTAAATAATATCTTTGCGAGTCGATTATGTTTGGATACGAGCAGAGAGTATCCTTCTTCGAATGTGTATGTGTAGACGCATATTCTGAAATTATGAGCAGAAATAATAGTCGATCGAAAGCAGCAATCTGGTAACGTGTAACTAATGTAATCGCAGTTACGTAAAAGGATTTATTTAGCGTACACATACATTGATGGTTTTCAGTTGCGCGATTACCGTATTTTTCGTAATTCTTTTAACCATGTTTTACGAAATCGCACTTATCTTTCGATCGGTCGAAAAAAATTACGGCCACGACTTGGGAGATCACGATGACAATTCCTCAAGAAATTAGAGAGAAAAAGGGCGGTTACGAGGTGAATCGAATTGTCGTATCGCGGATGATTGCACTTTTGGCGAACTATCTTTTGTTCGGTAAGTACGCAGGGGAGAGATAAAACGATAAATTACGAAAGCTTCTTTATCTCCTTCTCTCCAACTGAAAATTTACCGTTATTTCTTTCGAAACGAAGATTCTAACAGATTCGTATGTGATTCTCAGGAAAGAGAAAAATCTTGCTCGAAGCTTCGATAGTAGACGTTTGACGCCTGAGAAGGTTTTAACCTCTATTCGCAACACGGTTGATAATTTTAATAAGCAACGCACCTTACGACGATCCGATGCAAAACAAAGTTACTAGCGGGGCAACTTTGTCATCCTTCGAAACTACGTACTAGCTACGGCACTGTGAGAAAGTCACGGGGCACAGGGTAAGAGAACCGACGACGTTGTCATTGTCGTTTTCGTTTCGCTTTGTCTCCATGTTCCTCGTAACCACGAGTCATGTTGACGTACTTACGCGCTTGTGTACAAATAAACGTGCATTATTTCTATGCAAATGATGCTCCAATAATAACTCGACGATCCGCGAAGACGTGGAACGCATCTGCTATTATTATGATCCAAGGAGACCAGAGTGATGCTCTTTTGCGACAATTCTTTGTTCGGTGGGCAAATAATTGTTTGCGAGAAACTCGTTAGTAGTTGCTCGTCCGGTGATAGTCTTATTTAATACTCATAGGTTTCTAATTACATTGTGTCCCACGAGACGCGTCTTGTCGCTGAATAATTATGTACATTTGAACAGTGCAGCCCGAGCTACGTGTCTCGTATGACGATACCGCGGAAATGATTCTTGGATGCAACACAAAGCTGCTAATCCTATACCATCGTGTAAGACTATAAAGAGTTTTTTGTTCTCAGTTTTGTGAATTTTCAATGTCTCGCAAATATATACAGTTCTTTTAATTAATATGGAACTTTTGCGATAAGAATCTTTGTGTTTGCCTACTAATTTCGTGGAACATTTAATCGTTTATTATTTTTCTGATTGTTGTGCTTATTACTCGTTAATTCTTCTTTGAACTGTTTAGGTAATAAAAATATCAACGTATTCGGAGAATTACGTACTATGTACAGTTTGCCCGGAACCCTCATGTATGACAATGAGTTTTGAAAGCTCAGTTTACGACCTGTCACGAGGCACGGCGTTAGCGAAGTAAAAATGGTGGACAGAATAGCTGCTGACTACTGACGGTCAAGATCACGGTCGAAGGAACCAACTGATTACACGCTGATATATGGGTATTATATAGAACGCGTAATTAATCCATGACCGTGTTTTCCGCGTACACGTTCATAAGTGGAAGCCTCGTAACGAAACAATATACGAAAAAGGCTATTCTTCCGGGGCAGGGGACGGGGCGGAAGAAACGCGCTGCACCGCACTGCACTGATATCCAGAAACGGAGCGTCGCATCGCCCGTTACAAACACGGAAATCGTATTTACAGCTTGGCCGTTAACGCGTTAATCGCTCTCTCAATTTCTTTGCGATCGATGCACACGCATTTGTAATCGTATACCACTCTACTACAGGTTGCAACTACGTTCAACCTCTAAGAAATTTCATGGGATGGAGCCCATATTTTGTAATCTTTTACGTTAAGTAAATTAAGTTAATAAGTCTATACGTGTACGAACAACTGTCCTCATAGAAATGCTCGTCTCTCTTCTGATAACCTTCGTTTAAATATCGTTGACGCGCAAATTATATGCGGAGGAATCTGTTCTATCTATCTATTCTATGTTCCATCCTTTCCTCTTCCGTGATAATCTATGGAGAATTGCGGGCCTGAAACACAGCCATTTAAATTCTACGGATAGTTGAGTATTCAGCAATTTCCGACTAACGTTTTTACAGTTTGTTAACAATTTTATGGGTGAATTAATATTGCTATCATAGAAATTGCAATTTTGTGAAAGAGTGAGGGAGGGGAGAGAGAGAGAGAGAGAGGAACATTTGCTGTTACAGAGGTGGGCGTAATTCGGTATTCGTAATTCGATTATCGGTTAAATTCATGTATTCTATATATGAAAACTCCGCAAACACGCATATTGTATTGTTATACGTGTAATAGATTAATAATATAATAGCTTTGTATTTGCCGTATTTTATCAGGTGGGCGTACATTGTCGAAGGAATTCTTGCGTTCATTTGATCGATATTAAATTGCCAATATCACAATGGAAATTTGCTTTTTTAGCATCGACAGATTTGTTTTATCGTTTAGGGATAAAATTCTTCGTTCACGATTGTGGATGTTGTCCGCGTAGCATGCAAGAAACCTAAAGCTCCTTTTGCAATTAATTTCCGGACTTTCCGGGCATGGTATCAACGATACGCATGGAATGTTTATGCGTCGCCACTAATGCATATGTATGTCAAGCATAGCGAATCGAGATATACTTTCCCTGCTTTCGCGCGTATCCACCGTCCAAGGCGAATTCGCTAGCAATCGAGTATTGTCCGAGGTGGTGAGTAGCGAAACCGGAACTCGAGAAAGTTCCAAAATGAAGATGTTCGAGTGGAGAAAATTGCTCTACATGAATAGGTGCGTGTGAAGATGCGAATGCTAGGTATAAATAGATTCGGTAGAGTTGTTTGTCGAGCGTTTACGGAGAAGAACGCGACGTAAAATTAACATTCGTGGATGGCAGACGATGAAAACAAAAATTGTGCAATCATCTCTTCGCTATACGATTGTATAATGAACGAGGAGATATGCATATGGAGAAAAAAAAACCGGTTCTCTGTTCTCTGTTCTCTGTTTTCTGTTCTGTGTTATCGACGCTGAATCATACTTAAAACGTGTCGACTTGTTTCGCGTTCACGTTTACATCAATTTCACGATGACGTCTGTCCAGTACTCATGCGGTAGGAAGAAATTAACAGCTCGTGCATAAGTGGATTTTCCTCTCAACGATACTTTATCTTGCTGTTCTTTCCGTCACGTTACAACGTTGCATTTTTTCGTTGGGAATTCCGCTAATTTGGCATCTAATTTTTGTTCTGGGCAAATAAGATATCGAGAACTACTAGACCGTAGGCCGTTGGATTATTGAATTTTCTAAGCACCGACTGCCGACTTTGCTTCGAGTTTCAAATATATTTTCAATTTTAACGAACGAAAGTTACAATGCCGAGGGAAACGTGCAATCATGTTGATTATACGTAAGAATTTCGCAAAGGGAAATTCATTTGCTGTGAGATCCATTTGCGGGCCATTCGCATGGAAAATATTTGTTGCTGTTGCGCCCAACTCTTGAAGCCGCTTTCATTTCGTACGGTCGGCGATTCTGTAATTCAGCGTTATTTTCTCACGCATAGGCTATTGCGTTCGCGGTTCTCGTACTTTTAGCTACAAAGAAGTCAAGAGGAGCGCACTTAACGCAGTTTATTAAGTGACGCGTGTTAGATACGCCAGCGAATACAGGCCGGGCATCCTGTCGTAGAGTCTGGTCCTAAATTTCTTTCTCTCGGTTTCATGAAACCCCTCGGAAGTGGACGATCTGGATGTTTTTATTCGGTGAACAATGAAAGAGCCGGTGCGGCAACGTCGTTCGATCGATGATATCGACATGATATTACGGTGGATCTGGTGAAAATCAAATGAATCGCGATGGGGATCGATTACGGAAAAAATTCCATCATCCGGGGGCATAAAAATGGATGTTGTGGCAAGTATAGGCTATCCTTGGCCCTCGATGGTCCGCAGCAGAAGAGGATAGACGACTATGGTGTCGGTCGTGGCTGGTACCGCCATCCTCTTATCCCTTCTCATGCTGTCGAATCGTCTACGATCGACGATCGACGATCGACGATCGACGATCGCGCTTCTCTCTATGTCCTTGTATCTTCCGTGCATGATTAAAGTCTTTCCGTCGTTTCGTTTGATCATTCCAACGGTTATCTGGTAATTTTTTCGTTCGCATCCTTTTGTCAATGTTGTAACGAGGCTCGTTTATATTTCAGTAGCGGTTTCCGCGACAGCGACGATAGAAGTGGAAGAAGGATAAGATAGAAGGGATAGAGGAACGATGGAAGATGAACTGTTTCACGGAATATCTGTAACGGCAATCGGTGGTAAATTCGAAGGAAAGTAGTGGATGAGGACAAAGGAGCGCGTGGTCTCGACCGTGGCTGGTACCACCACCTATCGAGCCTTCTCATTCTACCGAATAATGTAGCAGCACCGCAGCGATTCGACTCCCACGACTGGTTCCGCCAGTAGAGTCGGTCGAGATCGTTGGCGCTCGGCCCCCTCCGATAGCTCCGAAGCGCTCGCTGCTTGCAGGCTTGTTTGCTCGAGTCGTTCGGTTTCATTCGGCTAATCAACGTGCGCGCCGATCAGTTCGCCATGAGCAGTCGAACGATTCGCGTTTATTGAGCCTCTCGTCTTTTCCTTTTCCTTCTTTCTTTTTCAATACTTGCCATTTGTTCGTCGGTTGGTCGCTGCTCCTTGTAACTTGTAACTCGTTGGCGAATCGATCTCGATCGTGGGCATGTGTTACGTGCGATTCGTCTAGCTTCTCCGGATACACATACATACATACATACATACATACATACATACATACGTACGTAAATACGTAGATACGTAGATACGTACATACGTGGTGAAGAGAACGCGCAGGGTAAGTTTTCAAAGTTCCGCAAGGACTCACAGCCGCATCCTTTTACATGCTCGGACACGTTTCGCAGTTGGTTGAATCTCTTCTACCTCTTCTACCTCTTCTACCTCTTCTATCTCTTCTATTCTTCTATCTCTTCTATCTCTTCTATCTCCTCTATCCTTCGAAACACTTTTGCACCCTTGTTTATTTAACCGCAACGTGTTAAAGCAGCTATCTCAGCTCACCCTTCGGCTTTGCCTGTATAAATCGTCGCGGATTCGAAAGTCATCGCTCGTGCTTGTGCGGGGCGCGTTCCTATCCGCGTAGATCGCGCAGTCGTCCTTGCGACTTGATGCGTCTAAATGAAAACGAATCATTCGTTGGAATCATCGATGCTTCTCGCATGAAAGAGAAAGAACGAAGCACGTTTGCGATTTCACTTTTCATTGGCCAACATTACGTTCGAATAGCAACGTTCGAAAAGTTTACGATCAAGATTACGTTATGCTCTTTGTAAGCGAAGTGGCCAGTACCTTTAAACCTTCTACTTTCTACCGGCGTTGCGCTATTTACTTTGTTGTCTGTTCGTAATGGATCTGCTCTCAACGATAATAGGACGCGAAACTTCGAAGCCCGCGATGTACGATTCTACGTGTGTAGGATGGTGACGGGACAGAATTTTCTTATTGAGATCGCGATATCGTTATATCGTTGTATTAATTGTTAAACGAATCGTAATATTAATTAGGCCGCGTAGTCTCAATCTTCACAGTCGTACAAGTATTTAGAGGCGGCGAGAAATGGTTTTAAAGAATGCTGTGACCTAGAGGTTATCGGTAACTTTAATTGTGGATAGGTGGATTTAAAAAACACGTAGATGATCTTTTATGCGTATGCAGACTTACGATTATCGGTGCACAAAAGGCCTGATATGGAAACTAATGTCAAAGGTCGGCGTTCGAAAGAGCAAGTTGCGTTTGAGTTGGAATTGAATCGAAAGATAAGGAGTCGAGCGGCGCCTTCGTTAACTTTTTCGTCGGTATAGTTGAGTAACTATGAGAGGAAGAAGCATTTGATGGCGAAGGGTTTGCTCGATGCCGTTAAGAAACTGGCTGGCGAATCAGAGTTTGTTCACGCTTGGAAATGTAACCGTAACGATTGTTCGCATTACGCAATGATTTGCAGTTGCCGAGACGACGTTAAATTTCTATCTTCTCTTTTCTTTTTCTTGAGCGTGCCGCTCGACCAGGAACTCGTAATACGATACTCGCGTGGCGACCACCGTAATAACGCTGGAGGACGGAGAAAAAAAAAAAGAAAAATATACGTTTAGAGTACGTTTAGAGGCAGGTGTAGAGCGAAGGGAGGCGGAGGACGACACGACGTTGCAAATGAAACTGCATTTCTCGACTCGTTGTCGATCGACGTTAGAGGCATCATCGATTTTCTGGGATAACCGTATTTCTTAGCAGTTACTAGTTTTTAGTGAAAATGTAAGAAACAGGTTTAACTGGGACAATGAGTTTCCGCATTGACGTTGGAAAGCAGACAACGACGAAAGATGCATCGTTTTGTTCGATGCCGATAGATCGTTCGCGGGCTACGTGTTTTCTTTTTTTTTTTTTTTTCCCTCCGATAAATCGAATGTGGGTCATGATCGCGATCGTTAATGGCACGAAGCTGATTTTTCGCCTAAATGGATCAGCTGAAAATGATTGACGGCGGTAGAAGCGCGAGAGAAAACATTCTCTAATCGTCCGCATCCGCTGGAAAAATAGTGGCAATTACGGTTAGCCCTGTCGAATGTATGGTTAATCGTAGATCGATGGTGCCACGTAGATTCTTCGGGTAATGACTCGCGAAAGGTGCTCGCAAGTTCTTCGCGTTCCTTCCTTCTTCCCCTTCTTGCGTTCTTATCTCTCTCTCTCTCTCTCTCTCTCTCTCTCTCTCTCTCTCTCCAGTCTCTGCAGTTCGCTTCACGCGCTAACGATTTCGCGTTCGATTTCACACGTTGGTCAAAAATACTTTCGACGAATCTTCCGTGTCCGTTTTAAATTAGAAAGTTTCGTGCGACTGGTGATTGCGCGTGAACGTTTCGACGATAAGCAGCAGGGGGCTTAATTGTTGTCCGAATAAGGGGCGAGGATCGAATTAACAACGGCGGTTAATCGATTGATTCTAGGGATGGTGGCCAGGGGACGGTAAAATGTATCTGACGTATCGGTGACAGAGTGTCACCTTGAACGTTATGCAATCCGCTATTAACATACGCATAGCTGTGTTGGCTGGGGTTAGTTCGGAGAAAAACTACGTTGCGTTGGTTCGTAATCGACTGTTTGTTGCGTTGTTTAACTATAAACGGTGTCAGTGTCTTGGCAAGCGATTAGAAAATTCTACGCAATCGTTTCCTCTGCTGGAACGTGGCTTTTTTCTTTTCTCGACAGTGACGATAGACATTACCAAATGTTTCGTAATAGTCTTGGCGTACACAGCGAAATCCTGAATTAAAGCGTCGAGCTTTATGCTTTTTTTTATGCTTTTTAGTAGAGATTGAGCCAACAGATGTGACTCTGTCGCGTAAGGTTTCGCGTTTTATCTTTCTCCCTTACTTTCTTTGTTTTCGTACTCTCGATGTTCTTTCGTCGCTTTCCTTCCTCCTGTTCTTGCCCAACGATGCCAATTAATTGCTCCACGGAATTGGAGTTTTTTCCCTTTAGAATCTAAAGTGATAGGGAGCATAATCTACGCTGATGCCGGATTATAACGAGAGAAAGGGTGGCAATTTAAAGAACGAAAAACACCGCGAACGAGGGCAACTTTAGCGACAACTGCCTTCCAGTGGTTTAGAATAAAAGGCAAACAGGGGAAATAGCAGCAAGCTCTCCGATACCTGTCCGTTCGGCCGTCCAAGCCTCTCCAACTTTGACGTTTGGCCGATATTGCGACCTTCTATCGCGTATCTCTTCCTCTATACATACCGCGTCTACGTTCTAACGGTCGTCTAATAGAGTAATTACATTGTCTGGTGGGAAAAGTGTACGGTTAAGGTGGCAAGCGTCTAGCAAAAGGAAAAACTGACCGGGGAAGGGACAGATTCGTTCGCGGCTCGTTCGAAATTCCTGGCGAAAGTTGTTGACGTTATCCGGGATACGAGTACACGTAGTTGCAGTCTCGTGCTACCGCCAACGTTACCTGTTTCTTATTCACAACGGGAACTTGTCGGTAATTAAACGGTTTAAAAGTCCTGCAAAGAAGGAAAAAAGAAGGAAAAAAGAAGGAAAAAAGAAGAGAAGAAAGAAAGGTTCGACCGAGCGGCGTCTGTTAGAGAGAGCGGGTTAGGGAAGGTACTGTGCCCGTTGCGTTGTTTAAACTGGATGGACTCGTAATACGATACTTTGCAAGTACAGGCGGAACGGTTGTGACTTTCGTATCGCGTAGTATTATTAGCATATTAGCATACGTTTCTCGACGGTGCGTGCATGCGGTGGGGTACATAGGGTTCGAGTGGAATTGAGAAAAGGCCGCTTGCTCGGTCGATTCGAACGCGCCGCACAAGCTTCGTAAAGAGGTGCCACTTTGCTAGCAGTGCCGCACTACGGTGCATTCATCTATATTCGTATTTATGATTTAGCCTGGCGTTTCGTAGTCTCGTTTCCTATATATTCGACGCATTATCGCGTAACGTTAAGCGCACGAATCGGAGGATCGAAAGGACGAATACGAGGCACGTGGATACGAGATACGCGATACGAAACGCGCGTGTCAGACGAGGCGCGCGCTTGCTTCCGATTTTTTTCGTCCTTCGATCGCATCGGACGGATACACGGAGCACGAGTCGAGTTTGAAACGAAACACCGGGTAGAGCTGGATGCAAGCTGTCACGCAACAGGTGTTGTACGCACCGGCGGTTTACTACTCGCACAGTCGATTCCGCTTATGAATTTTCACGTAATTTCTGAATCATGAGAATATACGCGGCGGTTTAAACGTTGTGCAAAAATATGAGTTACAACCCCGTAGTAATTACCAAAGCTTTCTTGTAAACTCTGCACTCTCGAGTCATTGGTAGAACGAGGAGTCTCGGTGGAAACGTATTCGTTCACGTTGCTCCTTTCTCGCGTAATTGGTAACGCATTGTGTGTCACCGAGAACGACGGAACCCAGTTCTCATGAGTTGCAAGACCCGGCGCGGCGTGACGTGTAGGACGACGAGTGCGCGCAAGTTGAACGCGATTCCGGAGAAGGACAAAGAAGGTAGTTGTGCGAGTCGGACGGAAAGGGACTATGGCATAGAGTATAGAGTATAGAGCATAGAAGACAAAACACAGAATACAGGGTACAGAGTACAGAGTACAGAGTATAGGTGTAGGACAAGTCACGGAAAGGTACACTATTCGCTTTTATTCCGGTGTACGATACGGCTCATACAGGGCTCATAGAGCGAAGAACCACGGCAACAACCGGCGCACGATACACGCGGACCGGGCAAACGCTTTGGTTCGACCTGTTTGTCGCTACGTGGGAGGAATAGGAAGTCGTGCATTAAATCCGAACCTCCTCCACCTTTCAACGCTTAAACGCTTCTCAAATAGAATGTACAGGATACCGGCGCGAACCGGCACGCTCTGCGCACAAAAGCGAGATCGTGATTGCGCTCATTTTTCAGTTAACACACCGAGGAATTCTCCTTCTTTCTCGTTAGCCTCATTCCGCTCGAGTTGCTTCGAAACTAGCCGTTCGTACGGTCGAAACAGACCGCGTTAGAAAAGAAAGCGACCCTTGGAAATTTCAGCAGCGGAGTCTGGTTGCGACGTCCGATAACGATCCGGGTTACCGCTGATAATAGCAACTTGCAAGCTACAGGATATATAAGCATACACCGAATCAAAGTTCTTGCAGTTGTTCGAGTAACGCGCCGACGCGCGTTTCATCCAATTGAATCGGTAGAGTAGTCGCAAAGTGCGAATAGTGTCATGTGCGAGATGATGAAACGCGAAAGGATTTAGCCTTCGTGCCCAAGGCTGACTGCTACAACGGTGAACGATCGTCCGCGCCTTAAGCCTTAAGCCGGTTTTACGCGGTTTGCCAGTCCATTCGAGGAACGATGATGTACCGCCGATAAAGCTATTTGCTTGCTCCTTGTCGTTTCTCTCGGCTAGGTATATCGTGTCCACCGAAATTTGCTAGGGTCGCCGGGAGAAACGAGTTTGCGATAAACCGAATATGGTATATCGTTACAGAGGATGCATCGGCTTTGATTATTTTACCCATGTACCGCTGCTGGATCGTATGATCGAAACAAACGGAGGAAAAAAAATCCGAACCGCTTCCCACTATCACTCGCTAATAGTGAAAAGCCTTTTAGGTTTTCCTTTTAACGGAAACAATCTCAAGTTCGCGATAAACACAGGACAAAGAGCAAGTTCTTCCTTGTTACGCGTGGCGTCAGAAATAATTTTCCAACGTTTTTTTTTTTTTTTTTCTTTTTTTTTACAGGTATCGGTGAATAGGTGAAAATTAAAGAACCGACGATATGAGAAACTCAACGTTATTGAAATGGGCGCAGAACTCAGCCAACAGTAAAAATCAAACCAGCAAGAATGGTAAGCGGGTTTCTTTATGACTGCGACGTGTGCGACGCAGCGTGTACGGGTTACGCGTAAGATCAGTGAATTCTATTTGCAGGAACGAATAGGAATTGGATACACCCACCAGATGCGCTCCAAAAAGGCCACATCGCCTACTTAGTCAAGGTACAGTTTACTTTCGTCGCTGTGGAACTCGCAGAACCACGTTACCGCTTTTCCCAAGAATTCAAAGAGAAAAGGAAAGAAAAAAGAAAGAAACAACGTCCTTTCACCTCTCTAATAAGCTTAGCTTTTATAAACTGTATGTTTACATGTATACGATATACGGAGACTTCGACGATATCATCGTCGTAATAGTCGTAATAACCGAATTTAGTAATGCGGCGGCGAGGTCGGCTCTGTTGCGAAATTTGCAAATCATAAATGAAAATAAACATTCGCCCGATATTCATCCGCGTATTCAAGCTTTACGGCAAGGTTAATTGAACTTGGAACGGTGTCTCCTGCATGATCGTACGATCTGTGGCAAGATAGATGACAATTACGGTGAACGTACGTATACGTAACGAAAATGAACGTGGAAAATGGGTAAACTAGAATTCCTGAAACTAAAGTTGGACCGTTCGATCTGCGCCAATTGCTCCAACAAGACGCGAGAAAATAATTCCATATGCTCCACGTAGAAGAAAACGAACCAAGATCCGCCGAATCGTTCCCAATTTTCTGCGAACGTAAAAGCGCTAAATAAACATTTTTATCTATCGTCGATGCCGTAACCTGGCAAGGCCGTAGTTCTTGATCTTTTAACAATCAATGATATCCGACCACGGCAACTATATTGCACGTATATGCGTGTATGTTTATCGTTTATCGCGATACGAGTACACACGCGTTAAGAATAAAACTGGTCAAAGTTGGAGGTGACGAAAACACGGTTGTACCTTGAAATTTCGCCGACGAATAAGTTTCGCTATACTTTCGAGCGAATTGAACGACCCGTCACCGCGTATACAGCATTGTTTCTCAATTACTCTGTATAGCTCGAATCGCTCGAATCGCTCGCTCGAACCGCTCGAATAGCTGTATAGTGCGATCTTCGTAAAAGATACCCTTTTTCTCTCTTTACGATTTCAACTCTACAACTGATTCTTTTTTAACGTTTCTAACCGAAAGATAAAACGAATTACTAATTCTAGCACTGTTGCTCCGTTTGTCGTGCAATTGACCGTTTGTTCTCGACGTCATCCTATAGA
Source organism: Bombus campestris (assembly GCA_905333015.3). Taxonomy (NCBI): domain Eukaryota; kingdom Metazoa; phylum Arthropoda; class Insecta; order Hymenoptera; family Apidae; genus Bombus; species Bombus campestris. Next base: position 210,684 of record HG995145.1, read on the forward strand.
CGATATATATTTGTTATTGCGATTAGAGATGTATATTTGAGTTATCATCGCGAGGCAATGGTTTATCGTAATATAAGCGGACAAAGAGAAAAAGACATATAAACGAAGAAACGTATAACGCAACGTTATCAAGGATTTACAAAATAAATTATTTCCATGGTAATTATTTGCTTGTTATACTTTTTAGTATCTGGGCAGCACAGAAGTGGATCAACCTAAAGGCATCGAGGTTGTTAAAGAAGCTATTTGTAAGCTCAAGTTTAATCAACAGTTGAGGAAAAGCGAAGGGACAAAAACACCTAAGGTGGAACTGACCATAAGCATCGACGGAGTTGCAATTCAGGAGCCGAAAACGAAAACATCGGCAAAGGTATCGCACAGTATTTCTTACATTTCCTAGCGCATCGCTGTCGCGTGAAGCTTGCCAGTTAACGATCCGCTTCTTTTTTAGCGAATTATGCACCAATATCCACTACATAGAATATCGTACTGTGCTGATGATAAAGGCGAGAAAAAGTTCTTCAGCTTTATCGCAAAAGAGGAAGACGCCGAGAGGCATACTTGCTTCGTCTTCGTTAGCGATAAATTAGCCGAGGAGATCACGTTGACGATTGGCCAAGCCTTTGACTTGGCCTACAGGCGGTTCTTAGAAACATCGGGCAAAGATTTGGAAACGCAAAGGCGCTGCATGGTACTGCAGCAAAAAATAAAACGATTGGAACACGAGAATAACGTATATCGCCAGCGGTTACAGGACATAGCTGCTATCAAAGGATCGGTTGGTTTCAACGATTCAGCCTTTGTTAAAACACAATTTCTAAAAAACAATATCTTCAATACGCAAACAACATATTTTATACTGTATTACGTTGTACTTAAAAATACTTAAAAATACTAGCCGTAACGCTTTGTGAGAACTTTCTTCCAGGCTGATGTGTCAGCATACTTGTCGCAACACAATCTTCCGGATATTCTGCACGTGCCTGGCGCCACGAACGAAACAACGCAAGTAAATGGCTTGGCAAATAAATCTTCCCTTGGTAATATAAATGACAGTAATGGGAATACCTCGAACGGATCGCAGCAACCACCTCCGGTTCCTCCAAGGAGTTTCGAGAAAACGTTCGACGATAACTTTATCGGGTATGCAGAAATATATCTATACAAATGCGAACAAATTGTAAGATAAATGTATTTAATGTATTTTAAGACATAGTTATATTTAATGTTATATTTCATGGTTTTCCATGAAAAGGAGCGAACCTACACCAACACCGTCGGTTGGTACCAAATTGGAAGGGCTGTTGATGGACGAATTCGAGGAGGATTTCAACCCTAGGGCATACGAAACTGCAGCAAATGGCTTGACAAATCATCAATCCAGTCATAACAGTCTTCTAAATGGTCAAGTGTCCTCCAACTCCAACTTTTTCTCACAAAGCAATGGCACTACAAGTCCACCACCATTATGTAAGTTAATTTCTTCCTATTTCTTGCAGTCTAGTTTAGTTATTCTCGATTACGCGAAACGAAGCACTGTTGTTGGAAGCCATATCTGCTTTTCGTTCGCCTCTCATCCTTTTCATTTTTGTCCCTTCGCTCTGTCATTTCGCGGCTCGTCGTTCTTTTATCCTTCGCCTTTCGATCGACATGCCAGTCTACAATTTCGGATGCCATAAGCCTCCTACAACTACGAATAAATAACTACGAATAAATTCGATTCGGAGTTCGATTCGGATTTTATCCCCTCGATTACGAAACATTCCATCTCTATTTGTCCTGGTAAACGCTAATATTCTACGTTTATTTAGTGGCCCCACCACCGAAAGCGAAGGATTCCAGACGTCAAAATGGCCTGAAAGAAGATTTATTTGGTAGTATTCCTTTCAATCCCACACCATCCGTTAACGCAAAAAATGAATTCAATGATCCATTTGAAATGGGCGAATTCGGAGCTACAACGGCGATTTCTAATCCTAGCCAACAAGAATTAGAAAATGCGATTGGTCTTTTAGATAAGAAGCTGCTCGAAATGAAGGTATAATTCGTGACTAACGTGAAACTGGCATACATTTAAATATCTTTCATTTCTACCATATTGGTGTTGCAGGATGGTTTTAGTAGAGGTCTGTCAATCGATACCGATGACTTTTCGTTGGAAAGTTTGGATCCGTTGCGAAATTGAATCAAATTGAGAGATCTTTTGGAAAGAAGAAGGCAATTCGTTCGTTATCGTATGTTCGTTCGAAAGCGTGAAGGCCCGGGAAATGAATAGGCAAATTAGGAACATACATCTTTGCGAAACCAAAATTAGTCAATTACTATTATAATTATGTTAATCATATATTTATCATAATATTTGATATTTATCACATGCCTACTGAATATCAATAGTAGCTTTAGTCTCCACGCCAAACACTGCAGAGACTTTGTTGTTAGGCATAGGAAAAGCATAGGAAAACAAATGGTATTATAGATACTCGTATAATATCTCTCTATATACATATATATTAATACTGTTTGTTTCTTTTTTTTTCTTTTTTTTTCTTTTTTTTTCTTTTTTTTCTTTTTTTATCTTCTTTTTTCTTTTTTTATCTTTTTTTTCTTTTTTTTTTTTTTTAATAAAGACTTGAATTATTTTAACAGCATATAAAGAAATAGCAATACGAGATATTTGAACAGAATTTCCTACCGCAGTTTATTATATATCAAGTGTGAAATTTTCAAGTCAAATATTCCACGTCTTGGTTTTTACATACATAAATGAATCAACCAACCTGCGTGCCTTTCACAAACATTTAATAAACTAAACCGAAATTAGTCAGTTCATAGAGCTAATTCTTGTTGTTAAAGTTATTATTTGTAATGTATAAACCTTACTGAGTGTGTGGGCGTGTGCGCGCGTGTTTTGGTAAATAATCCATTCCATAGACAAAATACTCCATCCTTATATATACAAGAATGTGAAATTTAGAATCATGCGAGACTGTCGTTTTTAATCTCATTTAAGCATATATTCAAAACGTTACAAAATTCAATGAAAAAAAAAAAAAAAAAAAAATTAGTTATATTATTATATATTTTTCTGCGGATACAATCGATTACACTGTGTACATCTTTCCATCGTGAATTAACAAAGAGGAAAATATCGAAACACTAACTGAAATGATAGTTCGGTTCATTTCTATCGATAGACAATATTGTACATCTAACTGCTAAATCTTTTCTATCGATCTTTCATACATGTCTCTTTCTCCCATTCTCCATTATATTCATTTAGGTTCGTAATACATACACGCGCGCGCGCACACATATATGAAGGATATAAGAAAAGTGTAAAATGGTATGAGTGTTGTGGAAGGTTTTAGTCGTACAATTTTATAGACACTTATGCGTACGTACGTCGTGCAATCTTCGAGACAAGAGAAACTGACGTCTGGTACAATAAGAAGAATATTATTAATTATGTACATATGAAATGCTGTTTTATTATTGTTGCTCTATTGTTTAAGCACTATCGTTAACAACAATATAATGCGTAAATAATGTAGCTGAGAAATTCGTTTTATTCAACCCACAGTTATTTAAGTTCTTCAACTCCAGTTTCATAGATAATTTCATTTGAATCTCAAGTAACTGAACCTGAAGTATCGACAACCCTTCCTTCAATAAATCGAATTTTTCTTTTCGATTTGGTACGCATATACTATAACACTAATTTGTCACGTATATATCTATTATCTCACTAGCAATGAAACACGACTATCGTGAAACCAATTGGAAAATGCGTATGTATAAACGGTACAAAGCGTTTGTTGCAAGCATACGCTTATTGTGAAAACTTGGTGTATAGAATATATATAGGGGGAATAGTAGTTTTCAGTATACGATTAGCGTTAAAGACGTTCTCGCTAAACATTGTCTCGTTTATTAATAGAATGAATATGATGTAATATAACGAATGACTGTTGAAATACTTTGACAACGTTTGAAAAGTATATGCTTTCAATAAATATTTTGTAAGTTGCGGATAGTACATTTTCAGATCTGTTTAAAATTTAACCAATACAATATGTATAATCACGATAGCGCCGTGTTTCGGTATTATTGCATTTAGGCATTATAATGTTAATGAGTGCTCGGATACTTTTCTGTGCAGCTGCATTTCTATGTACATACGTATTTGCAATTGAAAGTGCGGAAGGTTGTCGTTTACGTAAATGTTAAAAGTTGGATGAGCATTGTCTAGTATGCCAACCGAGGTCGGTAACGTCGAATTGCGTGGTTCTCCATGGCGCGGCGCTATTGTCGTAAACGTGGCGAAGCACGCGCTGCGTCAGTATTTCGCGAGCCTCCATCGCGTACTGTTGCAATTGGTCGTAGAGGAAGGAGCTGTCCTGTTCGATAGTGAACTGCGGAGTACAATAAAAAAAGTGCCTTTCGTTTAAACTAAGGAAGTAGGATCGTAAGGATGGCGGACGACAGCCACGAGAACGGCACGAGCAACGGCGACGTTCCCGAGATCGAGTTGATCATCAAGGTGAGTTTATACTACGCGTGGAACGAAGACGAGGAAGGAGGAAGAGATAGGGAAAAAAGGCGATCGTTTCGTGCACGATATGGGCGTGGATCGAATGACTGGTTTTCTTCCTGTACTTTCTTCTTCTCGCTCCCGATGTTTCTTCCTCTTCTATCCGGTGACGAGGAGTCGCCGTCGAAACGACCGTTTCCGACGAAGATACGTGTGCATCGTTTATAGTTTATGGTATGGAAAATAGAGAAGCTGCTTCGAGTGACCATCGACCGTTTACTACAAGTAGCGTCGAACCGCTTCTCTTGCCTTTGTTTTCTTCACCCTTTCTACAGTTTAGTCAATTAATTCGCTGATCGACGAGACGCGTGGAAAATCGAACGAATGACAATAAATTGAACTTTGGTACGTTACTGGAATATGGTGGCAGAGCGTGAGATGCGTTATTTCAAAAGCTTTTCGTATTCGTCGATTACTAGTTGCAAGCACAAGGGACATCTGCGAATATGGTAAGTGTACGAAACCATTTCCTGCGAGGAAACCGACGTAACGCTATGCGAAGGAATACAGACATAAATACATATGTACGAACGGTGATTCTGGTTGGCCGCGTTTTCTACGTCATTGACTCCTCTCTAGAAAAAGAAAACCCTTGGCTCTTGTCTCATACGTACGATACATTTTGACGATAATGTGTATTTTTCCCTTCTTTCTCTCTTTCTCTCTCTCTCTCTCTCTCTCTCTTCCTCTTTCTTTTTTCTTTTTTTCATTTTTTGGAGTCTGTTCGCTTTTAATGGACGCTTCCAGTGGACCAACTTTTCTTCCACCCCGCCTCTCCCTTTTTCCCGCCTAATTCGTCGGTCGAAAATACAAACTTGCGCGACCACGACGACGCATTTGCACCGGCCATATATCAACTTAACGAGATTAGAAGCATTTATATGTATGTGGCGATCGCTATACGAAGGATAAGAAAACAACTGGAAGGTTGCGGTCTATTCTTATACAAATTAGAGTACCGCGAAAATAAAGAATCTTTACTTTGCGATCTTGATATCATACTTTTGGATTAGAATCGTAGATAGATAAGGGTAGATAATATCGAAAGATAACGATCGAAATTAATTTGGCAAATGTGTACGAATGTCAGTGGTAAAATTATTCGATGACTCAACAATTCTTTTTACTGCGTTTCTTTCTTGCGTTATTCCATCGCATTATATTGGGAGTATTACGTGTAACTGCAAACAATGCGTGTAAATATTAAAAGATGAATTTTGTTTCTCGATATAGATAATCGAGTTAGACTCGCGCGGCGATCGATTTAATCGAGAACGAACTCGATTCCAATTCTCGGAATGCTCTTTCACCATATTTTCTAGAAAAACGTCTCCATAGAAGGAAAGAGGCTTCCTTCGATTGTCCAATTACGAATTGTCGATTAAACTTTCGCCAATCGAATCTAACGGTTGGTTATTTGAGGCAATGGGTAACGTTAATCTTATCGTATCTGTTCGATGGGGAGTTTGACGCGAATTTCCTCGTAAACAGCTCTTCTTCTTATCGTTGTCGGCATCTTAATAAATAAATAACCAAGCGAACGTATTGGAATCGATTTCGTCGCACACGTCTCACGAGACAATCGCTGAACAAGATTCGTTACATTTCAATTTTCGAATTTTCATCCGAGATACGATTCTCGTTCTCTTTTCTCGTTTAATGGATCTCTTTTGCAGAATGATTCGAAAGTTTTCATGAATTTAGATTGTCTGAAAGCTTTAGATTAAAGTTTTTTAAATATTTCAGGTTAGATTAGATTAGATTAGATTATATAGATAGATGGAGAGAGAGAAAGAGAGATAGAGAGAGAGAGAGAGAGAGAGAGAGAGAGAGAGATTAGAGTTTAAAGAGATCCGATAGCCGATATCAGAGATTTGGAACGTTCAATGTTTATAATCTGTTAATCGAATTAAAACCGCCGAAGTAAAAAATTAAGATACGAAGAAAAAATTGTAAATACGTGGTCGGTGTTCATTTTTCTAAACATAAATATGATAGAATCTAGCAAGTAATGGAATTTATATCGTAAATATTACATTAAAAATTCCTATTATATATATTATGTTATAAGAATTGAAGAATCCAAATATCTGGATAGCTCGTCTTAGCTGGTTAACAGGTAACTAAAAGAAAGATTTTCAAGCTGAATACTCTTCCATGCACCTAATTTTCATGCTTCGAATGCTGTGGATTTTTGTAATCACACACTGACCAAGAAAGAAAGAAAGAGAGAGAGAGAGAGAGAGAGAGAGAGAGGGAGAGAAATAGCGATGCGAATATTTCATTAACCAAGGCTGAAACGTATAATACGACGGAACAAATGGAACCTAGATCAGGCATAGATTTCTGTTACCTGTCAAATGTTATGGCGAGTACCGGTACTGCTTTGAATATTTTATCTGCTTTTGCACGTTATGAATGTTTCGTGAATATATGTCGTGTTCATCGTGCGAAACGTTTTAAAACTTTATTAGCGCCCCAACGAAACTCGAGTTATCGTAAGTATATTGGTAAAGTGTGAAACGCATGGGAAAATCTGTTTAACTCGAGTATCCGTTTCTGAAAAATCAAATGTTACGCCGACGATACTCACAGGCAACGACATAGCACATAGGAATCGCGTCTCTGATTTAAGATGAAACGCCTTAAATCCGTATGTGTGTATTCCGTGTGAATCGACATGTTGGAACATGTTGAATCCGTAAAGGCATAAAAATTGACAGTCTAGCGACGAGGGAGCAGAGACGGGGACAGCCTTATAAGTAGAATCCTACAGGAGCGAGAGCCTACTCAACGACGGCGTTCGTTACAAGAAGAGATTTAATGGTAACTGGCCGACCTTGCACTCGGAAGGCGATCATGCGAGGTCTTCGTAAAGTGTGTCAAACGGGATGAAACGACGGGGAGCTCGGCGAGGTCCTCGAGATTCTACCGTTAAACGATGAACTCCTTTACCTTCCGCTTTCCTCGCTCTTCTGGCTTTCCCCCGTGCGTAAACACCTCCCCTTCCCTCCTTTTCTCTTCATCGTCCGCCACAGTTCTCTCTTCGCCTTGCACATCGACGTTGCTTCTCGTCGGTCCTCGTGGATTCGCCGTAAATCCTTTAACCGTTAATCTCGTCCCCATCTCGAGAATGAGTCATCTTTGCCCTCTTATTTGCATACACAGGGTATGGCCTTGATGCGTGGGCTAAAATGCTCTAACGTGACGAATAAAGTGGGATAAAATGGTCTGCGTGCAACGTATTCCGTTGTACGTACTGTATAAAGAATCGTAAGGTCGTTACGAGGGTTGCCGATGTCACAAGCAATATATAAAATTCTGTGTACCGGTGTGTCTGAGCAGGCTGGCCATCTCTGCACCGAGACACGTCAGAGAAACGCCAATGCGAATTTTCCCACGAGAGAAGAGGAATTTTTATTCAAGGCGATGCGGGAAGCAGCCAGATCTAGCTTAGGCGTTAATCGTTTTGCAGTTGATCGTCCATTTTTATTCATAGTGGTGTATCGGCTAAAAGGTAGTAGCAGTAGAGAGAGAGAGAGAGAGAGTATCCTTAGAATACGCAAGAAACCTACGACATACATAGTATATGCGTTATACAACTGTATTCGTTATGCACGTACGTGTACCGCTGTTAGACGTTGGTTCGCGAGAGCGAATATTCGCCTATTTACCGTATGCCGTGCATTATACAGCAAGTTGTTCGATGACGTGTTGCATCCGTGAGCATTGTTCCCTTCCTTTTTACATCTTGTCCTCTTCTATGCCAATATACCGAAGCCAAGCATTCTAATCGCATGTGCATCGTAGGTAAAAGCCGCGGGAGAGGATGGAAAACCGCTCGATGCGTTCTATAACTTTGTTCGTCGGTCAAGTTGAAACGGGAATCCCGTGTAGTTGCTGCGGTGCGCGTAGAAACGCGCTTATTTCAAAAGAAACGAGGAATTTGCTTCGATAGACTATCAGCGCACGCGTTTCGTGTTCGGCTCATACACGTTTCAGGCAGCTTGCTGGGCAAAAATTCGAGGATCGTGTTACCCGAGACTTTGTCGTTGCAAAATGATATGATATGATATGATATGAGGATAGACGTACCGTGCAACGATCGCAATTGAATTTTCAAACGGCGAGAGCGAGAGAAAGGAAGCAACGGCGGGCACACGCGATCGGAGAGCGAAAGATTACTCTTGCGCGTTCCAATGGAAGACGTGTTCGATGCCTCGTGACATTTGATTCGGCGTCAACGCTTTCCGCGCCTTTGGTATTTCGTGACACGGATACCGTTATCCAAATCTAAAATCGATCCAACCTACCTTACGTTTTTATTCTTCGCCTTTTCTACCCACAAAATGTCCTTTCTATTATTTTTCAGTACGATTCTTGCGTAATATAATTGGCACGTCTGTTACGTAATCGGCAAGTAATCAGTGTCCGGCGATTCGCTGCTCGTTGTATTCTCGAAAACACGGAACTGACCAGGCACAAAAGTGCCGCGTTTTACCCTTGGCCGAAAAGTTTCCGAGCTTGGCAGACAAGAGGCCACGTTCGTTTCTTGGGAATCGGGATTTCTCGTGTCGTTTGCTCTTAAAACTCGCAGGTCGAACTTGCGTCATCGTTAAAAAAAAAAAAAAAAAAAAGTAATAATAATCAGTTCCGTTTTATCGTTCAACGACTAATATCTTGAACAGCCAAAGTGTACGATCAGAGGCTGGAGCGAGATGATCGTTGAAACGAAATGAAAATAGAAATCGTGTTCTTGGTAAAAACTGGCACGTTGCCCACCTTTAATTTGTCCGAATTGCATCGATACCGGGCCAATTTTTTTACCTTTCCCTCCTCCTCCTCCTCCTCCTCCTCCTCCCCCCCTCTAATAATTAAAGCAAACATAGACAAGCAAAATTCGAGAAGCGAATTTCATGCGAGTCACGATAGATGTGTAGCTGGAATACAGGTTTTTTTTTTTTTTTTGACTGTTCAGCGGGCTTGAAATAAAACGCGTTTCCTCTCATATGGCTGTGTACGCGAGCCGAAGCTTTTTGCTGCGAGCGTATCTTTCGGTTAGGAATAAAGCAAGCTGCGTCATCGAGGGAAATAAATAAACCGTGACATGGAGAAAATGAGAGCGGAGCGAGTACGCTAGATACGTGTACTCTCGGTTTGCTCGATCAACTGGAGAAAACAGATATCGATTCTTTCGTGTTTGAACAGACTATTTTAGATTAGAGAGACGGTGAAAGTGAGCATCGATTAATTTTTGTTCTTCGTTACACGCAGCTACCGTCGATTAACGCGCGATATATATGATAAATTGACAATGGGAATATATTATATATTTATATATATTTTTGCAGGCATCTACGATCGACGGTCGCCGAAAGGGTGCGTGCCTCTTCTGCCAGGAATACTTTATGGACCTGTATCTCCTCGCCGAATTGAAAACAATCTCTCTAAAAGTGACCACGGTCGACATGCAGAAACCGCCGCCCGATTTCCGTACCAATTTCCAGGCAACGCCGCCGCCGATCCTAATCGATAACGGCGACGCGATATTGGAAAACGAGAAAATCGAACGGCACATAATGAAGAACATTCCCGGTGGACACAATCTCTTCGTGCAGGACAAAGAAGTGGCTACGCTCGTTGAAAACTTGTTCAGCGTATGTATAACTGCTAAAGCCGCTCCGCCGAGAAACCGCTCTACTTTCTCGCCTCGAGACTAGCCGCTAAGCGGTTTTTAAATAAGCTATTTTTGTTCTAGAAATTGAAATTGTTACTACTGAACGCCAAGGATAAGGATAAAGATCCGAAATCATCGTCCCTGATGGCACACTTGCGCAAAATCGACGAGCATCTAGGTCGTAAGGGTACTCGTTTCCTCACAGGCGACACCATGTGCTGTTTCGACTGTGAACTCATGCCACGACTCCAACATATCAGGGTGGCCGGCAAATACTTTGCGGACTTTGAGATTCCGGAAACTTTGGTGCATCTCTGGCGATACATGCACCATATGTACAGGCTGGATGCCTTCTTACAAAGTTGCCCAGCCGATCAGGATATCATCAACCATTACAAATTACAACAGGTCTGATATATGCTAAAGCAACCAGGCACCTTTTCCTTTCTTTTATTTATTATTCTCTAACAGCTTGTCAAACTTACGTTGTCGTTGTCGCAGAGCATGAAAATGAAGAAGCACGAAGAGCTAGAGACCCCGACATTCACCACTAGTATTCCAATCGAGGTCAACGACGACTAGGCTGGACCTCTGCCGTCGGGTCTACGATCTCGTTACTTTGATGCAGAAAAGTCGTCGATATCGCGGTGTAGGCACGAGCAGTGCGAACAAACACAGTCGTATACATTTTCGATCAGAGTTTTAGTTCTTCCAATGGACGATTCCTTGGGAAAGATTTCATTTGGAAAAGAGGAGTCCGCTATTTATAAAAAGCGTAACAGGGTCCGAGTACTCTTGCGAAAAAATTTCCATCGTCTAGGTTTCACTGCGCCGATCCCGCTACACCGATTTATATAACACTTTTCCTACCTATATTTGACAAATTATCGTCGACGCTTTTATGGCCTAAACTGAAGCAGAACAAGTAGCTTTTTTACCGCAGGAGGCAGAAGAACATACGTATATGAATGTATTAAGGCTTTCGAGAACGACCTGTAAGCGTATTCAGAAAACTTCAACGATATTTTCCTTTCCTTTCTTTCCATTTTCTTTTTCTTCTTTCTCCGCTACGTATGCGAAACCATACGTAATCTTCGTTCGAGTAGCGTTATTCTTAGAAAAGGCATTTTAATCTTTTACGTATACTTTAGATCAAGGCTAATGTATTTTTTGTTCTTCCCGCCACACACACACACACACACACACACACACACACCCGCTCCATTCCTTCTCTTGTTTTTTTTTTTTTTTTTTTTTTTTTTTTCAAGTAAAGGAATTAGGTGTTCTTCATCGTCATCTTTCGATGGCGGCGAATGATCTTAACGCAAGTAGAAAATGCAAAAGGGACGTATGCATTTGAATTACGATTAACAATCGATTAGGCCGATATATTTCTTTATTGTTTCTTCTCTTTTTCTTTCTTTCTTTCTTTCTTTCTTTCTTTTTTTCTTTCTTTCTTTCTTTCTTTAAAATCCGTATTGTATTTATCACGCATCTAACGACTAATCAATAAATTGACTTATTGATGGTTATTCTTCAACAGCCATCCGCATTGATCATTATAATCCTCCATTGTATCAAGCTGTCTGAATGTAAGAAAAGATATTCTAGTCTCACGTACCACGTATAATATCAAAGCTCTGAACACTTGTTTCCAAGGTATTTTTTCTATATACAACGGAATCCTGGGAAATCGTAGTGCATACGTTTCTTCCAACCTCTACGTTATAACGAATTCGAACTTGCTTGCAAGATGCTGACTTTATAAAACTGGAAAAAACTCGTCGTTTGGAAACAGTGCATACTTTTCATTGATATCGTTCGACGATTCAACAAATTCGGTACCCTGTATTCGTAATTGTACTATTACCATTGTATTGTAAATCTTTATTATTACTGCTATTGTACTATTTTGGTTTACTACTTGTAGAAACGAATATATTAATATCTACATTGACTTTTAGATTCGTAGGTGGGTTTGTTCGTTTTATTTCTAATCGGCAAGAATTCGTGAAATATCGAGTTTTCGTAAAGATGTTGAGTAGATAAAAATCTATCGTTGGAACGAGAAAAAGTACGCCTCTCTCTCTCTCTCTCTCTCTCTCTCTCTCTGCCTTAACGACACCGCTGATCCATTCTGGCACGAGTTTTAAAATAGCACGCGAATTCCCCTTGCTCGTGATTGCGACTGACTATTACGACGTGTTTTCCATTCATAAATAGGGAAGCACTTGCTGCGTGAGCGGCCATCTTGACTATGTAGTCAATAGAGCTCCTTTTATTTTCATCGTCTAAACCGTAAACTATCGTTCGAATCCTCGAGAATGGGTAAATAATTAGTTAGAGGGAAATATTTCGAACGCATTGAGGTATTTTTCTAAATAAAATGTACTTGAAAGCATATGTGGTTTTTCTGTTGATTAATGTCGTTTCGGTACGCAGTGCACAGCTGATCAGTGGTCTCGGCGGACGGTCGCCGCTTGTTCGTGCTTTAAAATATTGAAAAACGACAGAAAAGTTACTGTTATCCGCGTGTCTATACAGTGGCAGTTGAAATTTCACTTTGTAGCAAATGAATAAAACCGCGGCGTTTACCAAGTGTCTTTATCGAGTGCTGGAAGTAAACTGTTAACTGATTCCTCGTTCGTTGGACATTTCCAATGGTTGCCGTCCGGTGAGTTTCAAGCTTACGATTTCAAACCGGATTGTACGTTGAGATGGTACGATTGAAATTCAAATAGACTGTGACAAATTCTTGGGTTATGCAAAATTTTGCGATATCGGCACTGTAGAAAGGGTAAAATGAACGGAAACGAAGAGGGAAGTATAGTTGAATTTCTAATTGCATTTACTTCACGCGATACGAAATATATTTACGTGCGAACGTGTTAGGAAACTACAATAATACGTTAATGACAGATTTCTATCGATAGATACTGCCCGATAAGTAGACGATAGATGGAACAGCGAAATACATATCTGTTAACCGCTTTCTATCTTTATCGTGCATTTCTACGTGGTGGATTTTCAAGGCGCTGATTTTCAAATCGTGTTAGAGTAATGCAGTAATTTTTATACTTTGCCCGACATATATAAGTTGATGTCGGTAGTCTAATGTCAATCTTCTTATCGACTGATGTAACATGCATCTCGTTAACTGTTTTTCATCAGACTTCTATTTCGATATATTATATTATATATTATTTTCTATTTACGTACAGTGTCCTGTGAATCGATCTTTCTTTATATCTCGTATTCAAAGAAGGAAATGTCGTTGCTCCTTTCGGCAAGCTATTGGCATTTTCAAAAGTGGAGGATCTTTATAGTTCTATTTTTTCAAGCGTGTCATAGACATAAGAGGAACCAGGGTCAATCGGAGCTACGAATTCTAATCTTCGCCGACGATTTTAGCTGCTCCGGCGTGCCTCTCGATTTGAAAACTACGCTAATCGGTTAGAAAGTGTTGTTTCGAGCGGCCATTACGAGAGTAAACACTGTATGTATGTATTTCATTCGCAAATATGTACCCTAGGGATAATAAACTGTAGCCAATAATTTGTCCAACGATTTGCTATATATACTTCAAGTTATGTAACTTATAACATTAATCGTTAATTACCGTTAATCTTTTCTAATTCGATAGAATTTGTCGATGTTGATTCTTTGATAACTGTGCGGACCATCGAGGCGTTCCAACCGAAAGGTCTGCATTCAAATTTTTTGGCACACGCGGAAACAGAATTTAAAGGTCAACGATATTTATAATAGCGTGAAAAAGCTGTTTAGAAAATTAATAACGAGCTTTACGGATGCATGTGAATTATCGAAATCGTAAAGAGAGCTGGCGTCGTGTCGAGCATACGTGTGTACAGTTTACGCTGTTTAAAGTCACGTTCATACTGCCGGCGACTGTCGCGTCTCCGTCTGTGTCGTCGCTTCTACCTTGACGGATAATAAATATAATATATATACATATACATATATATATATATATATATATATATATATATATTATATATATATATACATATACATATATATATATATATATATATATATATATATATTATATATTATATACTATATACTATTATATATATATATATATATATATATATATATATATATATATAATAGTAATAATAATAATAATAATCTGTAATTCATCTGTGAGACGAATAACCGTAGAATCATGTGGCAGTCGTCGACCAGTCTTTACTCTTCTGGTCGAAAGGTTTACACGGTGGTCAACGCTGACTGACGTTTTTCTACGCGAAAAACGTGTAACATTATTTTCAGGATAGTGTATATTTTTGCCTCGAGGCGTAACTTATCGTAGCTCTGCTTAACGTTAGCGTCGCGTCCCCGTCAATTATTATTCTTGGTTCCTTATTTTTGTCTGCCACTAGGCTCGACGCACTTTTCTTCTCTTTTCCCTGCTGTAGTTTCACTTGGCCGTGATATTGGCCCGCGGTTTCATGCAGTTTTGAAATATTGCGCGTAAAACGGCGAGTTATCGCCGGTGCCGAGTAGTTTGCATCCCTTGCTCGCGTGATTGCTAACGTAAATAATTATACCTACAACAATATCGATTATCGCAGTTATTCTATCGTTGGAGATTCGTCGCGTTTTCTTAACGTACACGTTCATTGGTAGGCGCATTACTTGGGGCCGATGGGTGCGCGGCTTTACGAATCAACAGGTGTCGACTTCAACTTAAACAGAATAATTTTCTACATTTCGTATAGTTTAACATTATCGTGTTGGAATATAATTTTTCTTTTCTCGAAACGTTTAGAACACGCGGTGTATGACATTGGGTCGCAGAGCTTTTTATTAATTTACATGTATATTAGGGTTATAGGGCGAGGAGGGATCGTTCGGTAGAGTGACGTTCAACGATATCAACGTTATTGGAAGGTTTTCGAACCACGGGGAAATCAGACCTGATAGAATCGGACAGTTTAAAGAGTAACGTTGGAAATTGCTCGAAACGCGTGAAAATACCCGTGGAATTTACTTTTCCCCGTATTGCCAGGAGTGGACGAAAACGGCCACGCTGTGTCTCCTGGGTATTTCATGACACAAATATCTTCCCGGCATGTTGGAATTCCGCTTTTCCTTTTTCGCCTGTCCCGACGAACGGCGTTCTCGTCGTCGCCCCCTCCCCCTCCCTTCCTCCCCCCACCCCGCCCCCTGCGCCCGCTCTGAAAATCCCCTCTGTGTCACTGATAGAAACATCCTGCGTGTCTGGTGCGATTAAAAGATGCTTCTCCTTTGCTGTCAGACCGAGGGGAAAATATATTGGGTGCGCCGCCGATAAGCAACAACACCGCGAAACCGTTGTATCAATCGGAACGAGGTCTGACCGAGTAGTCGCTAATAACAAGTAGTAAATAAAGTATCGGTGGTCGACGAGAATCGCGGGTGTCGCTTATTTCGCTTGTTTCGCAGGATTCTGTTTGGCAGAGGGAAGAGAGTTCGGCAGAGATTTGCACAATCCACGGCGGAACAAATTCGATTCGCTGTTACGTTTCCGCATCGAGTATCTGCCCACGCACGTTTATTTGCATTTTCGTCATTTGTGTGTCGAACGGCCGACTGTTTGGCAGGCATTGCCAGTAGGACCAGTAAAAACTGCCTGTGACAGATTCAGACGGATACAGAGTGGCGCGAAAGTAACTTTGCAACTCTAACTTTGTACCGTCGAAACTGAAATACACTAGGTAAAAGAACGATAAAAGACTATTGTTGTTTTGTAACGTCGACGTGCGAATGGAATATTTCATTGCGAATATATTTGATTTTAGTTGCATCAGTTCGGTATGAGGTTGCGTGCTTCGATCTCGTTGACGAGGAACACGCCGGATCGTAAGATTTTAAAGCGCTTCGGTTTGTCGTCTGATTCGGGACACGGTCGGCAAAGCCGCGTGCGCGAGCGTTAGAAAGTAGCGGCGTTTAAAAGAAGACACGCCGGTTAGGGCGAACGCTCTCTGACCAGTGGCCCGAACGCAGGGCTACGTGCCAATAAACAGTTTTCCCTCTGATTGATGCCTCGCTCACCTGACACACCGGGGCCTGCCAGGTGCGAGGCGACGGAAGAAAGAGAGCCGAATTATTAATTCTATCTAGCACTTTATTCTCTCCCATGGCCCGGTGCCAAGTGCGAATTGCACGCGTACAGCTTCTAACCTCTTAGTTTCTTCCGATCGACCGAACCACCCTGTGCTCGCCTCTCTCTCCTCCCCCCCTCCCTCTCTACTCGTTTTTTTTTTTTTTTGGATTCTTGTGGATTTTCGGTTCTACGGATCTAGACCTGAACGCATCTAGATGTAAAAATGAGCAGGAGTAGCTGCGAATCGGATGGTACGTCGATTTCTAAAGTCTCACGATTCTAACCGTGACTCGTAAACGATCGTTTTTGTAAATTTCCATGCGAATGGAGCATGTCGTCGAGGCTTAAATATCTGTCTTTTTATATCGTTTTTTTTTTTTTTTTGTTTCTTTTCTTTTCTTTTTTTTTTTTCTTCTCTTGTCTTTTTTCCCGTACTCGGGCGCGAGTCTCGTAACTTTTGCTGGTTTATACGAGAAGGGAGTGGACGGTAGAATCGAAATTGCCAGGAAGTGAATTTTTCCAACTGTCTACTTTGTTTTCGATAACTGTGACAAAAGTTGGAAGTTTCTCGTTACGACGATACGGTGCAAGGAGGATTGCAGGAGCATAGGCGCATGCGTATACGCGTGGGAGCGTGGCACGCGCAGTGCCGGCTAATTATGTGGCACTGCTACGTGCCACGCGGCACAGGTGTCCACCGTTTCTCTATTCGCTGCCAATTCCGTAACGTAACGGGTGTATCGAAGTTATCGAGCCATGAAACGTTGTGCAGACGCGAGACGTAGTCTCCCGCAAACATCGTACGAACCTGGTCTCCGTCGTACTCTAGATTTATTAAAATATCGGCGACGAATGTAGTTGCGAAAGAATTGAAATCGAATTGCGACGTATTATACGATACGATAGCATAGATCGAAAGCGAAGCGGAAAATGAGAAAGTCTAGAAAAACGATAAGATTTCCATGGAACACCGTTTAGGCAGCTATAGACAAATTCATGCGATTTTCGTTTCTATTGAAAAATGGGTCAAACAGTGGCAGGTTTAAATAAAGAACGTCGTGTCGTGTCGTGTCGTGTCGTGTCGTGTCGTGTCGTGTCGCGTCGCGTCGCGTCGCGGAAGGCGGAGACGATCTCGTACGTTTCTTCCTTTTGCCGCGTTAAAAAGCATAGGTGGTCGTGGCCGAGAGGCACGTTGCGAGCATGGTCGAAACGATAGAAATGACGACACGATGCAATGATTTAACGGCCGTCCCGTTAGCAGGAAGATTAGCAAAGATGAGAGGAGGAGTGGCGTTCACTGGTCGAAGTTTGGTGTGACCTTCGTTATAATTAAGAGGCCGTAACGCAGGATCGTGCGATATTTCAGTGCGTCTGTAACAAGCGAAACGATTTGCCCCGTGCAGGTTCCACGGTCTTTTCCTTTTCATTTTCTCACGACTTTGTCTTCATTAATCGCATCCCCGTCCGCTCATCCGTGGTTGAATAATTTGAAACACTTTCGCGCACCGACACGAAACTGCACGAAACGTCGTATTTGGAGGCCATCCAAATCGTTTATCCACTAAACTACAAAATTTCGACCATCTTGCCGAATTCCTGCTTCTCTCGCTCTCGTTCCGTTCGTCCGCCGGCACCTCGTGCTCTTTCGGTATTCGCAATCGGACACGTTATCGAGAACCGATAACCAACATCGTTCCGCAGAAAATACATTGTTTTCATCTTCGCATCTCGCGATCTGTCTCCACCGATCGACAGTCAACGACGATAGTTCGTATTAGCCGTGGGCGTATTTGTTCTTTCGACCAATCATATTCGATCAAAGAATGGTGTAACGAGAGACCCTGGCACCCACAGGTAGGCCTGCCAGGAGGATGGGGGCCCACGATGGGGGAGTGCCATTGCTCTAACATCGCTATCATGCAGCTGTTCCATGAGCTGAAGCAGCAGTTCCCTGCGCTCCCTGATCACGTCGTTTCCCAGTGCATCGCCCAGGTATAGGTGCTCTTTGTCCGCCAGATATTCTGCTCCTATGCTGGTCTCTCGGAAAATTCGATCTACGGTGCAGTAACGAGTAGAGAGTTTGGTAAGATACGGCGTGGTTGCCTGGCACCGCCGTGAAGCCACGACACTGGATCCAGTTTTCCGAGATGGGCTCCTTGAGTGTGCACACGATGTGCCTCGTAAACCACTTTACAGAGATTTGTTCTTATCGCTCATCCGTCATGGCTAAAACGATCGTCGCAATAACGACTAACCTTAGACGCGTACACCACCAGTATACCATAATCACTGGCATTGCAAATTAACGGCACAGAATTTCTCTCCTCTCTCATTGCACGAGCGTGGAACCTGTGTGTATAGACGTCCTTTGTGTTGGCCATTTCGTTTTCTTTACTCTTTCTTTTCCCCTTCTTTCTTTCCTTTCTTTCTTTCTTTCTTTCTTTCTTTCCTTTCTAATTGCGCGCATTCTGAAGATGTTTCTTAATCAGCAAACATTGACCGCACTAAACAGTAATACAACGTCTTGTATCCGCGTTGGGGGATGTCTGGGGTTTTTTTTTCTTTTTCCAGTCATCGCAAGAATCATCATCTTTCCAATCGCGGTACTCTGCTCTCCTTAGTTCAAACGTTGTCGACAATGTCGAAACCAAGTTTTATCGCTCCACTTTCTCTTTCTTTTTCTTTTTCTTTTTTTTCCTCTTTCTGTTTGGCGCCATTTTTCCGTACCTTTGTTCAATCGAAAATATCTAATCGTTATTTTCTAACTCGTACGAGTATTTACGACAGTGCGTATTTTGTAGCCTGTATAACGCAATGCCTGCTTGAAAGGTGAAAAGCGAGGGGAACCTGATATGTTTCGACGTATCTTAAAAGATGAAAATGCACTAGATAAGCGCAAGTGATGACTAAGGAGGGCGTCGTTACATGCCAGTAACGTGCAGAGGTTTTCAACGTTTTGTCGGTACTATCCGCGAAAGTATGGAGGATAGTCGGGCGACGGGCTGGCACTGTTTAACCCTTTGCGGTCTATCGTTCTCGCGCCAGCAAACTCCGCTTACGGCCAACAGTACCACGGAATTGAAAAGCAGATCGGACCGCAAACGGTTAACTCGTCCGGCAGACGTCTAATCGACGAATCTGCCAGCAACGTGTAACATCGTGTGTTAGGATCCAGCAGAGGCAAGACAATTTTCCAGTTGAGAAGTAAACAAAAAGGAAAACGAAAAAAAAAAAGAAAGGGGGAAAAAGGAAAAAGAAAGATAACATTTTGAAACGTCCTGCCAGCGGGCTCGCGCGCGATGATCGGAAATCGGCTGACCCAAGGTGCATCTGTACGTTGCAGAATAGCCACGATCGGGAGACATGCGCGAGAAGCCTTCGTGCCACTCAAGAGTCACGTCAGTCTCCGGGCGCGTTCCCACCGGCGGCACTCTGCGCCATCCTCCAGCAACAGCAGCAACATCATCAACATCATCAACGAGCGAACCACCTGGCCACGCAGCAGCAACGTTTCTGCACGATGAGCCAATTGCAACGCGCCAGTAACAGCAACAGCAACAGCACGAACAACAATACGCGGCCACACAGACCAGCCTCGCTGGACATTGGTATGGCACGGCGCTGTCCCGTCAGCTGCACGCGAGCAGCCGCGATATCAGCCTCGTCGCCGATAGCTGCTGACTCAGTCAGCACCCCTTCTTCAGCGCCTGCCGTCTGCACGACCGCGTCGCGCGGTTTCTTCGACGATTGCACCGGACTGAGCGACGCGAACTGCCTTAACAAAGTCCAGAACGCGGGAAACGAGCCAGCCGGATTCGAGCTGAACGTGAACGTTGCCTGCAGCCCTGCTGGCAATCGCGGTACGCATCTATCCGAGGTTTCGTTAGCCGAGCCACGGGGCAAGTCGAAACGAACGATCGGAATAACGTAACGTAATATCACGTAGAAGGATAGGAAGGAACCCTTTACTCGTGATGTATTTTCAATTCCTTATCTTTGATACGACAAAGTAACAGCAAGCATGTACTTGTACGTATGAGAGTATGCATACAGGAAGCAATCTCGCTTCTCGTAGACTCGCCGACGGTAGATCGCAACGTTGTCGCAGAGTGTACGTAGTCTGCGCCGATCTCGTCTCTAGATTCCAGCAGCTTCGCGCTTATTATATTCCGACTTGGCATATTCGGTGAAGAGTTAAACGGGTTCGTTTGCCGGTGCAGCGATGCCAGCGAATTCAATTTTGATCGTAACGGGCGTAATGCGACGCCGTGACCCTGTGCGCCGGAGATCCTGTTTGCCCGTTAGTCGAACGAAAACGTTTAACCCTTGTTACGGCGGTGCACGTACCGTCGAATTCTTTTCATTTTGCACGTCGTACCCGTCGATCGCGTGATTTATTCCACCTTCGCTCTTTACCTGTTTCGCTCCTAACCGAACGCCCATTTTTCTTTTTTTATTATCCATCCATCCGCCAACGACCGTTTAGACTTTCGAACGGTGCCTACGATCGCTGGTGCCTGTAAACGAAGCGATCTGCTGCTCGACCCACGGACTCATTACGCCGAGCCGTTGCTCAACGTGGACAACACGGGCCCGCAGATCGATCACACGCGAAGCTACACCTCGGTTAGTCTGACGCTGAGGCCGCCATCCTCGGAACCGCAGCCTCCGATCGACATCAGATCACAGGGCTCGAGCCTGACTTACTCGAGCTCCTCCCTGGATCCCCGCGGCTTTCAAAGCCGTCTTCAGATTAGCATCGGCGCGGGAGCCGTTGGCGGTGTGGCGGCTGCTAGAATCAGACCTCCGATGGGCCCTGTCAGGCCCAACAGCCTGATACCGCCGGTACAAACCGGTCCTCAGAGACCACCAGGTCTGTATTTCAACTGTTTCGCATCTGTCGTACGTGCAACTGTCGCCCGAGTTTTCACATTGAGCGACAATCGAGTGACCTTGGCTCGGGGAGTCCAATCCGAGAGATCGGATCGTCTGACTAAAGCGTGAAAGTTGCAGGTCTTCCAGCAGGACCACCTAGTCAGTTACCGAGGCCGACGACGACAATGAGCGCCCCAACCACACCTTCTGTACCATCCACGACGAACATCGCCCCCTCCATTAGCCTTCCGACAACACCGTCGGGACCGACCACGACCTCGCCGCCCTCCAGTCCCATTGGCGAACGAATACCGGCCAATTCCGACCAGAATCGATCGCCGTTGAATCAAGGTAAAGTCCTCAACCGTGGCTACGTTTCTTGCCGAGCCTTCGAAATAACCTTTCAGCCGGGCTATTTTTATTTTTCGTCGTACATGTACTCGCTGACGATACCATAAAGGCGGCTCGCTTTCTTCTTCCAATTCTCGTGTTATAGGAATCGCGTACACGTATATTTACCTGCGAAAACCACTACGTCGCACATGCTACGCCCACGCATGTAACACTGAGAACGATATTTACGCATTCCTGACCCCACGCTCCGTCTATACATAGCCACGCTTGCGGTTACTCTCTACGTGGACCACCTGATCCGCTATTCCCTCTCACGAGCAGCCTCGCCTCCATGTTGACGCGTTTCCTGAACGCTGCTACGATTCGCATTTCGTCTTTCCCCTTTAATCGTTCACACGCGGTGAAATATCGACGTCGACGGGGATCGAGTCGAGGCTTATTTGTAACGATGCAGTTCGTGCTTGGTTACAACCGCGTATAACCGTACACTTGTAATGCTACTCGACGATCAAATAACAAACGCGCTATTCTTAAATCAAACAGCTGTTTATCTCTTATCCGATACAATCAGTTAATTATTCATTCGATTGTTGGGACGCAGTGGCGGAGCATCAAAGGGAATTGGTCGCCGAGCAGTTAGCAAGAAAAGATAGACTCGCCAGGGAATTGAGAGCCGAGAAAGGACGACTCGAAGCTATGAAGAAAGAATTGCAGTCCCTCACGAGGCCCTTTGATTCTTCGATGCCTCCTCAGGTATGCCTCCTCTGTATCGGGCATTCGATCCTTTAACGTGCCGTTATAACGGCCAGCGTAAATAATAAATCACGTTATCTAACGACCACTTTGCAGGAACTGAAGAAAAAATTGAGGAGCGAGATCTATCAGCTACAAGTTGAATGCGACAGACTTGCGGATGAGGTTGATCAGTGGTCTGACCCAAGAGGTAATAATCTTTTACCGCTAATTTTCGACGCTCTCCCTTCTCGCTCTTTCTCGTGCAAAAATTCCCTTCTTTCCTTCGTCTTCACAGTACCATTGGGCGAAACGAACGAAAAGTTTTATCAGCGTATTTACACGGGTCAGCCGCTACCATCGAGATCTGTCAGCGCCGACCCACCGCCTCTGCCGAGTCAGCCACCCGCCTGGCAACCGGAACCGAGCGGTAACAACGTTGACAGAGAGGAACGAGACGGACCTTCTTGGGTCTGTAGAATGTGCACCTTCGACAATCATCCGTTGATGAATAAATGCGAGCAGTGCGACATGCCGAGGCTGTTGGATCACGGAAACGCAGGTACGACTCGTGGAAAATCGATAGACGACCTTACGGCCTCGTTAACACGCTTGAACATCGGTTCGCCACCTACGCCGCCTCCACCACCTCTGGGAAAGTACAATCCATTACCTTAACAGCATGTCCCTTTTTTGCTATGACATTTTTGTGAATTGACGAACTTGCTTCGAACAATGATATTTTGTGAAATACCGGGGATGTACGTACGGTCCCTATTGTAAGATATTTGCTCGTAAGCGAGAAAATTGTTTTACGACCACCGCGAGAATTGATATGACATCAATAAAACACGACTATACGACGCACTTAAACGTAACGCATGGACGTGCGCTATCCTCTTTCTTCTCCTTTTCCCTTTTTCTTTCTTTCTTTCTTTTTTTTTTCTTTTTTCTTAAATAAACACACTTAAAAATTTGAATTGATCTTAACCCGAGGCATGTTTAATTCAGCATATGTTACAGTGTCATTTTTTCCTAATTATTAATAGTTTAATCTGTTTAATCGTTTCGACGAGTCGGTAATCGTAAATCGGTGAGTAACTAATATCCTTAAACGTTAAGTAAAATTATGTTGCGAGAAAAAGATTGTCCGTAGATGAATACCAGTGATATATGTATAATGTACGATTTGTAGGCGAAACTCAAGATATTCATATACGAGTTACACATCATCACAACTTCTCCCCGAGCCGTGAGTATATTTCCCTTAGTTTTTATCTTTCACGGATGCCATTTCTACTACGTGACTAAAGATATCAAAAAATGTATGCTTCTTTTCAGGGATAGTGCATAGTTGGGTGGTATGATGCGAACTGCGTTAGAAACGTGAAAACTGTATATAAAATCATTTTATTTAAGTTAAATAAAATTGTAGCGGCCAACAGATCGGGAAAGCAGAAGAGAAATTTAAATAACTCGATTGAGTTCAATTTTTTGTTTGTTCAAGAGATCAATGTGTAACCCGATTTTTGATAACAATGGATTCAGGTTTAAGATTGGAATACACCGTACACCGCAAAATGTACCATTCTCACTTCTGATTACTAAATAATCAACGACTTAACAGTAGTCCGACTTCTATTTGTATGAGTTTTGAAATACTATTTAAAATACAAGATATTTGTAGTAAGTGCCCTTTGGCATGATATTCACTTATTATATAGCTGTACCCCGTTCCAAGTTCAGCTTCGTTTCGCGCGTATATTCCCCATAGAACCTCTCTAATTTCTGGTTGAATTTAGCATTGCGTTCGTTGATGTAATCGATATCAGCGTCGTCATTGTGCATCCTTCTTCTGCTATATCTCTCTCTCTTTGCGATCCTGAAAAAAGAAAAAAAGGGAGACAGGAGAATGACGATGCACAGACGATGTAATAAATATTAGGATGCTAAATACTAACTGCTTCTCCAAGTCTTCCACCATTTTGTCAACAGCTTCTTTCTTATCTTCATGAAGACCGTGTAATATAGTGTTTCTATCTCCGTAGAAGGCAGGGCCTAATTTTTCTTTAGCCTCGTCATACGAATCCATGTTTGGTTTGATATTTTTTACCAGCCTGTTGTATTGTCGAATAGCTGCTTGTTCGTAGTCTGAAAAACCTGGATCTGGATTCTTTCTATTTTTTTTCTTTCTCGCTATACGTTCAGCTTCTGTCGCATCAATGTGAAGTAATTTCGTTCTCTCGTAGTCTTCTCCCTGTAAAATGCACCGTACATATAAATTCGATCGGCACATCCTATAATGTGCACCCTGTAAATTGTTTTTTTTCTTTTTTTTTCTTTTTTCTTTTATAGGTTACCTTCTCTTGAGCAGCTTTTCTCGCAGCTTCGTCTTGAACGATCCATTCGGCTTGCCTTTTACGCGATTCCCAGTTCGAAGGAAGCTTGCTCCTTTTATCTTCCTCTATAACTTCTTTGTGATTTTGCTGTCTGGCCTCGTTCTACGAAATCAACATTCCGTGAGAAACGGCTACATTCGAAAACATGGAAGAGATAAATTTGAATTACAGGTTAAGGCGGATTTGCTCTGTTGTTTAATTACTGACCCTTTTCGCGTGCAGTTCCCGCAAGCGTTTCATTCTCTCGGCATGTTTCTCCGCCAAAGATTTCTCATTGTTTGCATTCTCGTTCTCCATCCTGACCTCCGAATCGACTACGATAATTGCCAACAGGCAAGCGTGTGTCACTCACGCTCGTCGAAATGTTAGAACGCAGTTTGGTCGTGCGACATTACCGACACGTAAGTCGCTCGCCCCGTCTAATACGTGTATACCGGAAGCTCCGACAGATGTCAGTAAGCTACGATTCGTCGACGAAAAAGGCGAACTCCGTTTGCCCGACTTCTGTGGGTGGTGGATCGATTGAAATTGATCTGCTCTCTGGAACGAGCGGAGAGAGCAATAAACGGATCCTGTCGTTCAATCCTAGGAGCGCGGCGATACCGTGGCGGTGACAGGCGTGGAGGCAGAAGTCAGGTGATTTTTCGTCCGCCGGTAGAAGGTTTTGAGAGGCGGTACCGGTCGATCACAACTTGTCGCCGAGTTAGCAGCACTTGCGAAGGTTCGCGTTTGCGCGAACCCCGACGGTGAAACGTGACGCAGAATTGTACGCTGGCGGCGGTTGGGCCGCAGAAGAAAGTTCGCGCTCTGCGGGGCTTTTGGGGATTACCCGCGAAGCGCGGTCACAGGGTGCCGCGAAAGCTCTCCTTGAGGCGATCACGACAAGGATAGAAGAGACACGCACGCGGCTCCTCACTCGCCACTCACGACATTCTCCCGGACAAATTAATTCTCCCTATACCGTTATGGAGACCCTCGAATCTAGTCGCGTCTGCCGCCTTTGCGGCAAGCAATCCGGTATCTCGATTAACATTTTTGACAAGAATGAGAACCACGTGAAGAAAATCAACGCCATTCTCCCGATCATGGTACGTGTCATATCACTCTTCTCCCTTCTACGTTCGTATCGTTTCGTTATGAATTTCACGTGTACCGTCTAAGTATGTATGTATGTATGTACTTGGCTGCTCTTTCCTGACATCATTCACGCCCCCTCCTAAACAACCTTTTTGCCACAAAATCTATTATCAAAACGCAACAGTGTTTCCTTTTAATGAAAATTCATTCGCGTACCAGATCCGCGTATTTTTACGCATATCTTTCTAACTGGTTGGATTATGTTTACTAAAAGTTGAAACTTTTCCGTAAATAGGTTTATTGGTTGTATTTATGATGCTAAAAGTGAGGTTATTGTTACTTCGCGCCAATGAGTCTCATAAACACTTTTAACGTATTGCATAACTTTAAATCGTAATCGTTTCTTTTAACTCGTTATTATTGATAAAATCACGAGTTTAAAACGAACTATTTCAAAGTAGAATTTCTCTTAGATATCGAAAATAGGGAATATTCCGTCGTGAAAACAAATAGATTTAGTTTTAGATTTTCGTCCCTATTAGCTTCTGTTAGTTAGAGTGCGTGATAATTTAAGAGAATTAAATATAATATATATTTGGAACTTTGTATAAATACGTGTAACACATATTCCAACGATTTTAACAAGAATATTATTGTGTAAATAGGAAGAAAGATACCGTGCACACGTGTCGTTGGGATCGAAATATTCTTTTTATTATATAACCTGTTTTCTTTTTTCTTTTTTTTTTTTTTTTTTTCTTCAGTAGAAAACGCAACTAATCGTTTGAGCGGAACTAATCGAATTTTATTGCATATTTAAAAATGTTATCTTACGCTTCGTTTCAACAATGTCGTACAGTTCCTTGCCATTTTTGTATCGTACAGAACGTTTTTATGATTTTATATCGTGTAGAATGGAAGGTGGATCCCTTGAATTTCTCGCCCTTTAACTTCCTCCGCGTATTTGTAGAGCACATGTAGTGTGTCCCCACCTCGTTTCCTATAAGCGACCACGTGAACTTAACAAACACTGGCATTCGCATCGGCTGTGTATCCTGCAGGTGCACGAAATGGACCTGTTGCCGAAGCACATGTGTCATCGGTGCAGTTACAAGCTAGAGGAGTTTCACAAATTCTACATGGACTGTCTGAAGACAGACGCGGGTTTGAAGAATCAGTTATCATGGATGCGTAAGGAGGACTCGAAGGAGAGAGTCGGTGTGCCGATGGTGCACATAGAAAACATCAAGATCAAAGTAGAGCCACCGGATTACGACCTGTACGACGATGACGACTACATAAATTCGATGAGTTCGGTAACTTATCCGGTGAACAGTGTCCAATCCAATAATATTCCCGATCGTATAACGTATGCTTCGTATGCACGTTGCGGTTGTTACTGTGATAAAGCGGACCAAAGTAATGAAACTGTACCTACGAACTACGAGAACGAAATATCGAGATGTAGTAGAATAAACGTCACGAGGCAGGACAACGACGGCTGCGCTAACGTATCGCGAGCTGTGCAGGGGAACCTGTTGGCGCATCAAGCACTCAAGGAACGATCAAATTTAGTTAAGCTTGTCAACGAGGTTAAAGATTCGCGAAGAACTACATTTTCGAATTTCAGCCGATCGACGTTAAAATCTAGTAGCGGGAAAAGGGAAACCACGAAAGATACGATAGTTCGTAATTTGAGGCCTAGAAAAGGTTCTGTAGATTACGTGGTGGGAATTAGGAAAAAGCTTCCCACTTGTTCGTCATTGAACAATGGGAGTAGGTCGACGATCGTGGAGACAAAACTGTCAGCATCGACGGAATTCGATGTGTCGCAGATTAAGATAGAGAAATTCGATTTCGAAGGACGCGTCTTAAGACCGAGAAAAGGGACCATTGATTATAGAGAATCAATACGGAAATATTCTAGATCCACGAATAAGAACCAAAGATCGCAAAGTGATCAACATGGAGCAGCGGATAAGACGAAAGTTCGGAATATTGCAAGCAAGTTAAAATTACCGTTGAGAAAGATGCCGAAACAAATGAAAGACAAAGTGAAATCGGATATTAAGACGGAACAGCTGTCAGATCTCGAGGATCTGGTGGTAGTGGACGGATCGGTATCGGCCGCTATGTTATCCCTAACCGATGAGATCGATGCGCTGCCTAACAATTATAATGTAAACGTACGAAACGATAGAGTTAATTGCGATGAGCGATTAAACCGTGCGCAGCACACCGATAATTTTAGTATAGCAAAATGGAAATCATTGCGAAATCTATCCAAGGATAAATTCAAGTCGGGGAAAGTCGGTTTGCATCGGATCCGAGGGATAAATTATTCGACGAGATATTTGAGAAGTCAAGATGTTTGTCTGAGAAATGGTAAGATACGAAAGCCCGATAGCACGAATGCGTCGATTAAGAAATTACGAAGAAGTTTTCGAAATTTCATGCACAGAAATAAGACATCTGGCAAAGCTTTAATGAAGGCAATCGGAGGTAGTGTTACAAGCAAAATGTCCGCCGCGATGAAAGTGCTAGATATCAAGCACTACTGCGACGAATGTAACACGAGTTTCGCTAACAAAGAATTATTCAAACTGCACGTGTGCTATGGACATTGATCATTTTACGAAATCGCCGGTAACGTGACATCGCGTAAATTTTTATTTTTTAAGCCTTGAGCAGTCGGTCACGTTACTTGTATTCGTACCAATACCGCCATGATTGCAGAGATTTTGTTGATAATTGATCATAAATAAATATATATATACATACACACAGACACACACATACTTTTTTTTTTTTTTTAATCTTGTAGGGAAGAACGTGTGTGTACCTATGAAATTATTTTGAGCACACGCTATTGATACGTTAATATTGTAATACTATTTTTATGAACGAAAATGTATACAGTATAAATAATAGTCGATTGTTACTAGGGGAAAAGTAAAGTATGGCAATGTTGCGATGTACGCTTAAGAATTTATGTAGATAAAGGATTCACGGATCGCCTTCGTATTTTAAATTCAGATGATATATTAATTATATACACACATATATTTTAACAGATATTAGATATTCATATACACGAGATTGTGATATATAGTTGAAAAGATGTTAGGTTTGTATTCATCTTGTATGTAATTAACTCATCTCTTTTTTATTTCACGTCTTGCTCTTATAGTGTAATAAATGCCAGTTTTTGTAATCGTTAACATCGATCGAACGAATATGTATGTACGTATGTATGTACGTATGTATGTATGTATGTATATGAACGCATGTATCATTCTGCGTTATGTTATTTGCGATGTTACAATCGACAACGTGATACTGCTGGTACTGTTAGGAAGAACGATGATCGTTGGATTTACGCGGAATGATCGTGGATAATGTTTAACGCTTTCTACGCTAAAAATGCTATTAAACTTTGATTCCATTATTCATTGTTATTGGATATTAGATGCATTCGTCATCCCTTTGTACAGAATTCTTTATTAAATATGAAATGTTCTCTACAAATGTCTAACAGTTTAATGATTAAAAAGTTGCAATCCTTGCAAAACAATAAAAAAAGAAATAAATTCTAAATAAAGAGCAGTAAAACGTATTTTTCTATTAATTGCTACCCTGTTTGTTATCTCCTTTAAATTATTTATTTCATTGTATAACCGTTGCGTATTTATCCTCTCTCTCTCTCTCTCTCACTCACACACACACGCACGCACACACGCACTCTCTTTTTAACGTTTTGAAATTTAAAAAGTACTTCACGTTATTGGATAGGTGAGGTCGCTACGAGACGGCCATCGAGCGAATTAAAACTATCAAACAAACAAAAAGTACGCCAAGTGTCAAACGACTTCGAAAAGATGATTTATTATTTGGATTACATTCTTCAGAGGTGTTATTAGTGAAAAATCCGAATGTCTTCAAACCCTCAGAAGTCGCCTCGTTACGAGGATGTAAGTGTTTTAGAATACTTGTCTCTAGTTATGTTAACCTAGTTTTACTTTCCAAGAGACGTTTGACGGTTTAGTCGTTTTGGATGATTTATCAGTATATTCGTGCCAGTTAACATGATATATTCGAACCAAGAGATTAAGATACGTCAAGCTTTGTATTCACTTGCGTTAATTAAGATCGTATGCATTTTTAATTCGTCAACAGTTGATCTCGACCGAAGATGATACGTCTCTGGGTACGTCCATTAGCATTAGCGTAGGAGAAAATTCAATTAGAATAAAAGAAAAACCTAAGGTGGTTGTTAAGAGATCGGAGCCAGAGGATAAGCACGAAGAGGAGAAATGGTGGTCGAAGAAGCCTGATACTTGGCTGGATATTTCTCATGCTGTTCCGATAGACGTGAAGACAAAGCAATCTCCATCCCCTTCACCAGATGTTAGTTCTTCGATGAAAGAATTTCTTGAAAAGGAGAAGATGTGCAAAGTACTCGACCGTAGAATACATATTTAAATAGCTAATAACATGTATTTATATATAATTTATTCTTTTATTCTGCATAGGCTATGCATAAGAACGAAGTTGAGACGAAAGACAGAGACGACACTTTGTGCGACATTCTGGCTTCTGCTGCGTTCGATAAATATCCCTCTGATTTCGAAAGTAAGTATCGAAAGCTGAACAGATGGTGGAATTCTTGTACAAGTTTCCAAGTACGGCTGGATTAGAATTTTTGTTTTTCCATGCAGATGCAACCGATGAGGATATAGGTAGTATTTTAGAAGAAATGAGTAAGATAGCTGGGGCTCTTAGTCCTAATTCAGCTACAGATCGTTCAAAGTCTCGGAACTCTGCCAAAAATCCTACAGAGGAGGAGAAATCGGTGGAAGAACTATTAGAGGAGGCTGAGAAACTCGTAAGAAAAAATAGTAATAGTCTATCTAAAAGCGGATCAAAATCTGATACTTTAGTACCTGAGAATATTCCTGAAGATATAGAAAGCTTTAGCAGGGTTAGACAATTAGAGGCTGATATATTTCAACTAATAGAGGAGGAGGTGCACAAAGAGACTGAGAAAATCAGAAAGAGTCCAAAGAATGAGAAGAAGAGAGACGGTAGTCCTGGATTTGAAGTTATATACGAAAATTTGAATGGTCTGAAAGCTCCGAAATCTTTGGAACTTCAGAGAAGAAAATTCGAAGAGCAGAAAGTAGAGGTGTCGAGCAGTTCTGATTTAGACGATCCTATTGAAAGACATTCCAAGTCGGAGGAATTAAAATGTACAAGAAAGCTGGAGTCGGATAAGGATAACTTGCAAAAAGAAATAACGGATGTAGATAAGGACTTTTTTGAAGATTTGCTGAGAAAGTCCAAGGAAAAAGCGGAGGGTGGTGGTATGTCAGGTAGTTCGAGCTTTGGACAGGAAGATTTCTCCCATTTTTTGAAACTCCTGCAAGGGCAGTCTAATAGAAAGGAACAAGAATCAAAGGAGTCTAATTCGAAGCCTGCAGACGAAAAATTATGCATTTTGGATGGGGAAACGACGAACGACAAAAGTCCTGAATTTCCCGAGAAGGAGATCTCCGACATATTGGAGAAGGAACTACCTCGGACGAATGAAATTATCGGAATGGACACGAGCGGTCACAGTGGTGAACAAAAACAATCTCAGAGGGTTAATGATAGCGGCAGGAATGAGTGTGAGGAAGTATCCAAGAGAACGGATCGAGTATCTCCTAGAGACGTAGCTGTGACAAAGGATAACAAAAAGGTGCTCGATTCGAAGGAAGAACTGTATACCGTTGATCTGACACCAAGATTAGAATTATTCGCGGATGCAATCCCGAAGTTGTTAGCCGAAAAGTCGACGGAAGATACAACGCAACGAAGCAAAGAGCCCGCAGACGAATCGAAAGCAGCCGTACATAAAACTATCTCAAGTTCCGAGATCAAATTTAACGTAAATGTAGCAACTTGTGAACGTAACAGTGTAGAACGCAAAGCCGTTGATCCGTGTAGCGCGTCGAGTAATAAAACGCAAAAGAAGGAATTAAAGTTTTCCAAGTCTAAGAGTTACGACCAGATTTGTAAGCCATTGTCATTTAGAAGTTCCGTAGAAAATCTAAGAGCAAGCAAACCTTCGGATGCAGCGAAGAAACGTAGCAACACTTTGATCGGACGATCGCCAACGTTGAAGCCAAAATTGCAGCCTACGGTTAAACCGGTCACGAAAATTCCGCCCAAGACCAAGCCTGTAACTTTAAAGCCAAAGAAAAATTCCGTTAAGACTGGTTCCAATCTCACTTTGTCTTCCACGTACAAATCGTGCCAAGCTACTAAATCACCGGACAGTCAGGCAAAGACGATGGCCGGCGGTGACACGAAACAACATGTAACAAAAACAAATTGGGAATTATTATGTCGCGAAGAAAGGCATAAGAACGGCCTTTTGAAACAACAGCTGGAGTCAGAAGTGAAAATGCACAAGAATCAAATGGACAGTATGCGTATATCGTTCGAGGAGGAACTGTTGGCGTTGAAGAGGCAAAACATGGTCCTAAAGGCGAAGATAGACGAGCTTTCGTTAAACGAGAAACGCTCAGAATCACAGCCGAAGAGAGATACGAAGATGATGCTTCTAGAAAAGGAACTAGAGAGGCAAGAGGATTTAATTCGGGCTTATGAAACGGAAAACAAAAAGTTGATGCAAGGTACGAAGGGAATGCAAGAGGAAATGAAGCAGCTGCAAAGGCAAAAGAGTACAGCATTAGAGTCTGGTAAGATACAGGAACTGGCGGATAGAGTTAAGGATCTCGAGGAAGAGACTGTGAAACTGAACCTCGAGGTCTCCGAGCTGCGAGATAAGAACTCGGACTACGCCTTGAAGAACGAAGATCTGATTCAGCAAAATAGTCTGTTGAACGACGAATTGGAGATGTTCAAGGAACAGTTGAGAACGAAGAACGACTTTATCACGGATCGATTGCAAGCAATGACCACGGCAGAGCTGCAACTGAAGAAGCAAGTGGAGGACTTGACGGTAAAACTAAGCTCTAAAACGGAACAATTACGAATAGTGAAGCAGGAGTTTGATAAGATGCAACAAAACGTTCTGCCGTTGGAGAAAGAATTGTTAGAATTAAGAGTGAAGGAAGGTAATTTGCTGGAGAAACTGCAAATATCTAAGAGCCACGTGGAACGCGAGAAACAGTTAACACAGAAATTGAAGGACCAAGTGATTCTCGATAGCAAAAAGATAACGGACTTGAACAGACAAGTTCGTGAAATGGAGAGGATACTTAAGAGGAAGAATCCTGATTCGGTGTCTGCTCTGATATTGACCGCGAATTCCGAACAGGAAAAGGTCGGTGCCGAGAAGGTTAAGCTGTTAGAAGATAGGATCGCGAGCCTGGAAAATGAAATTAAAGCGAAAGATGATTTGGCTCAAGAGAAAATGGTGGAATTCCAGAGGAAGTTCTCGGATATGAGGGAGAAGTATACTAGCCAAGTAATGGAATTGGACGGCAAGCTGTTGGAGGCTAACACGAAGAATCGTAGGATATGCAATGATATGTTTACGCAGACTGCATCGAAACCTGTAGAGAACAAGAGTGTGGAGACTATTAGGAAGGAGGAGAGGGCAGGCTCATTCGAGAAGGAAGATATAGGGAAGAAAGACGTTGGGAAATCTTGTGCGAAAGGCAGTTTGAAATGTCAGAATTCTAAAGAGGACGCTTATCTGATGGCCACGATACGTGGATTGAAACTGGAACTCGCGAACAAAGATAAAACGATTTCGAAACTGACGAAAGATATGCAAGATTTACAAAGGACGAACGCAAGACTGCAAAAGGAGAGAGAGAAATTGTTGAACGACAGAAGATCCGCGAAGACTATGAACTTTGAGAGGAATCGCGGCATGGTATCGTCGGATTCGAAGCTGCTGACTTTGAGGTCTATCGAAGGGAACGATCAGAATTCGAACGTCTATCAAAATGGCCACGTGTCAGACACAAACGCTCAACGATTGTCCGCTTCGGTACAAAAGCTATACGATCCCATGCAGTACACCGAGAACGGAGATGGTAATCTGGTGAAGAGGTTGGCCGATGAGAACGATATTCTGAAAGAGGAACTAAGCAAGATGAATAAGGATTTCATGGCTTTAAAGAACAAACGGCTTCACGATCTGAACCTCTTGCAAGAGGAACACGAACGCGAGATGGCCACTTTGTTGAAGGAGTATAGCGTGAAATTCGGAGATTCTAAAGTGGTAAAGTTACAGGTTCGTAGTATTACGTGCAGTGTTTATTCCGCTTTCTCGTTTATTTATTAGTAGAGTGCGAGTATTTATGGGCATTCATATTTCTAGAAACGGTGAAACTCATCGGTCGAAGAAACGGAATCAAGGGAAAAATTTTGCTTCGGGTTTTACATATTTTCGCGTACCATGCCCGTTGTGTGCTGTACTCTACCCGTTAGATTAGCATGATAAAGCGTTTGCACGTAGTACACTTGTCATATTTCTGTGGCCAATTTGATCGATAAAAGCTGTGTTTCTGTTAACAGGGCCAGATAAATACTCAAGTAGCTGTGATATCTCACTTGAAGCAGCAAATCGAGAAGCTTAGAGACTACAAGGAACAGGTGATTGTTCTGAAAGCTGAACGGCAGCATTTGGAGAATAAAGTGAAAACGTTGAATGAAAAAGTGAAGTACTTATCAACACCGGTATGTAATTAGAGATTTGTAATTGAGATTTTTTCTAATTATAATTAATACAATTTTGTAATTATCGCACCCTCTGTTTCAGAGTACAGAACAGTTGCAGCTGTTGCAGGACAAGATAACGATTCTCCAACAACGACACGAAAGCCGCGAGATGACGTTGCAGAGTTTAGTGCGCGATTTGCTAAGAAATAGAACCCAGTGCAAAGACTGTAAAAACGAGAAGGGTAAAAATCGACAATTGTGCTATTTCCGACAAGAGCTTGATCATATTCTTGGAATGCTTCAAGAGATCGCCAATGTTCATTGATTCTAGATGATTTGGATTAGATATGCGTGTAAAGTGGTGCTCATGAGATATCGAGAAATCGACGGGTTGCAATTTCTCGACTCGATATCGGGCATTGTGATAATTCGTATCGTCGTATCTGTACTGAAACGAATCATAGGTATTTGTTAGGAGAAGCTATCACGTTGTTAGGCACTTTATACATATGTGAGCGAAAGTACAGCCAAAAAGGTTTGGTCGGTGGTTTTTTTTTTTTTTTTTTTTTTTTTTTTTTTTTTCGACCTTACCAGGAACGCGACACGATCAAGTTGTTCGTGATCGCGTCTGCAGTATACTTAGTTATTCTTGCGTCACCAGATACGGATATTTAGTGAAATCATATCGATCCTGGGAAAGCTCGCGCGTAATGATCGACCGCGATCACTGCCAAAGTTAGAAGAAGAAAAAAGAAAAGAAAAGGAAGGAAGGAAGGAAGGAAGGAAGGAAGAAAGAGAGACGGACAAATAACGAAGTTACAGTTTTATCGTAATCTCTCGTAATCTCTCGTCGACGTTCCTTCTTGCCATTGTGCGTGAATTACGCATGGACAACGTCCACGGTCGAAGTAATAAAACTAATAGTGAAATATCAAACGAGAACACAGAGATATTTTGATCTATATTTACTAAATGCAGACTTTTTATTTATCTAATAACGTAGGTTTAACGACTGTCGAGGAAAGAAAAGAACCTGACTGCTTCCAATTCGGAACTAGCTTTAGCCTTCTACTTGTCGTCGTTCTGGCATTCGAATAGATAGACCATATAAACATAGGGGGAAACGTCTCGGGGAAAACAAGAGATCTCTTCCAAAGTCGCGTAGAAGTTAATTTTTTACACGAGGCTTTTTCAGGATATTCTAAGCGTCGTATCGAATCGTTCGAATAATTGTATTTATTTCATTATGTGTATTATATTGACACTGGTTCTTCGCCATCAACGAATCCATCTATAATCGAATCGTCCACTTGTATAGTACGTATATTTATATACACTTTAGAAATATTCATTAAACGTTTTAGCAATCACAGTTGACACCCTATGCTCTCGCGACTAACTAAGCACACGCATATCGCACAAATTCGACGTGTCCTAGACGTAACGATGTTAAACGACTTTGTTACAGGATGATCGTAGAATACAATTGTTTGCTTTCGTCTGTTTTGTACCTGTTTTTATCAAATTGTTATAATTATACCGAGTACTACGGTTACTTCTTCAAGACTGGATATTATGTGAAAATCACTGAATTTTTTTATAATTACTTCTAAGCCGTAATGTACAAACCATGAGATTGTCACTTTAATAAATCACTTCTCTTCTCTTTCACTCTCTTCTCTACTTGATATTTCTACTTTTTAACTTAATATTTCTTTAGTACGATGTATGCTTGCGCTACTATATGCTATATGTGTGCGATGTGTGATGGGAGAGTCGTTTCAGGAAAATATTCATAGCGAGTACACGGTGTTTGACTTTCGTTTGAACAGTTTATTCGGATAAAATATATCTTTTTAAATACATGCCACACATTTCTGTCTCTACGCAGATTACTTTTATCAGCTGTACACCAATATACAGTTTTTTCGTTAAGTACATAGCAAGTACATAGTATAGCGTAGTACAGTATAGTATAGTATAGTATAGTTTAGTGGAAGAGAAAAGTTACGCTAGAACAATGACTAAAAGCAGGTCTTGGAAGTAGCGGATCGTTGTTTTTCCTTAGGATAGGAGTCTACCATATAGTAAATTGCGGCCCCTGTCTCACGAAGTTTCTGTAACAAACGGTCGCATTCCATTAATATCATTAATGTACATTTCTGCTTTAATTAGGCTATCGATACAATCGATACAGATACAGTATGCTTACCTAATGAAAGAACGTTTCCCGTAGAAAATGGATAAGCCGTACATCGTACAAAGTCCAATTGTGAGTGCCTGACGGATAATTTCAAATGTAAACGTGTAATTAATGGAGTTTCGTTGTTTCAGGAAGTCCGTGGCGCCTAAAATCTTCATCCTGGGCATTAAATCATTGCCGCGTGCCTGACTTTTCTCTCGTACCGTAAAGGAACGTGTACCGACAGGGATCCTGGAAATTCGTTGTTGAGATCGGTCTCGTCTTCGAAGAACGGTTGAACCTTGGATCGATTGGCTTCGAGAACGAGAATCTCTATCCGCAGAGCGACGAATATCCCTTTCCACGGAGCGAGATCGTTCCATATCGTTTATAGATCTATCTGGAGAAGTTGCCAGGGTTGCGGCGCGTGCTTTGTCAACAAATCTTTGTCCCTTCTGGCTAGAGCGAACGTCATTTTCAAGACGAGTAAGCATAGTGCCGGTTCCTTGAGATCTATCGGTGTCAAGTGTTCGTCGTACCGATCGTCTCGAGTTCAAGTCTCGCCGATCGATTCTCTGCCCTGTAAGACGACGTTCCACGAGTCGACGATCAGCTCTTTGTTTCATAAGTCGACGATCAGTTCTGGTATCTCCGTGAGCTTCTCGAGATTCGACGGGTGTGGGTCGCCTTTCCACGACGAGTCGGTCAGCCCTTTGTTCCACGAGACGACGGTCGGTTCTTCGTTCCGATTGTCGGCGATCAGCTCTAGCTTCTACACGATTTTCAGATTCGATAGACGCGAATCGTCTTTCCCTGTGTCGTTGATCGGTGGTTCTGGCTTCTTTGCGGAGTCGAGATTCGACGGGTGTGGATCGCCTTTCCACGACGAGTCGGTCAACTCTTTGTTCCATTAGACGTCGGTCGGTTCTTCGTTCCACGAGTCGACGTTCAGCTGTTTGGTCTGCAAGACGACGGTGAACCCTTTCTTCGCCAAGTCTACGATCTACACGTTGACGAACGAGACGATTATCTGTCCGTTCCACGAGTCTGCGATCGGTTCTACCTTCTACATGGTTTTCAGATTCGACGGATGCAGATCGCCTTTCTGAGTTTCTTCTAGAACCCACGAATGATCGACGCTCTGATCTTCGATCGTTGGACAAACCCCTAACTCGTCGTTCCTTTAAGTAATTGCTGGTAATTGCAGATGCCCTGACAGGCGAAGATTCGCGTCGTTCGCGAGCCAAGTTCAGTCTGTTGTTTCTCTCTCGATCGAAATTGTCCACGGAACGTCTTAACGATGTAACGAAAGAATGTCGTCGTTCGTTAGTCGCTTCGCGTTGTTCCATTCTGGTAAAAAATCTGTGGTCTCGATCCAGTCTAGAGTCGCGTCTGATCGTCGTTTGGATGCGATTTCGTCTGTCCACGTTCCTCGGAGATCGTTCGTTCCTTTCTCGACGGGAATCGGCGGTAGAAGTCAGTCGTTCGATAGAGCGTACAAGGTTTCCACGTTCTTGAGAATCAATTACTCGCCTATTTACTTGACGATGCCTATCGGTGTCGGTAGACCTTTCGAGCAATCTTCGTTCAGCAAGATCCTGTGTCGTTCTAGAGTTGAGCGATCGAACGATCTGTAGTCGGATTGCAGAATCAGATACGCGTCTTGTACGATCTTGTATTCTATGCCTCGATTCCACAGTACGTCTAGAATCGTATTCGATATTGCTTCTCTGTCTGCCCAGTCTCTCCATTGTGCTCGTAAAGTCGGCTCGAGTTTGAGACCGTGTCCTGGAGGCACGATCTAAGCTTCGAGATCGGGACATTCTGAGATCGGTTGGTACGAGGGAAATTCTGGAGTTTCCAGTTTGTTTGGTCGTCTTCGAAATCCTGGTCTGGCGTTGCTCGAAACTCGAGCAAGAAGGCATCTTGGTGAAAGGGCTCAAATTCGGGCAGGCGTCCACTCTGCGAGGAAGACGACAGATTTTCCGTAGCGTGTTTTACGATTCAAATAAGTTAGATGCTACGATCTACAATCTAAAATCGTAACAAAACTGAATTCCACGTTCTAATAAATTCGAATAAACTAAATTCGAAATTTCTAATGAATTAAATTCCAAATCTAACAAGGTAAAAATCGAATAAGCTAACTTTTAAGACTCTAATACGATGAATTCTAGATTTTTCTAAATTTTAGTAAACGAAATGTTACTCGTGAGGAGCTTGATGTTTTAATTCAGGTCCCGCCAGGCTTCCTGCTCGGCCTTCCTTATCCCTGGAGACGAGACCTAGCGTGAGACAGGCGAGGGATACCACCAGAAGGCCGACATACTGCCAAGCTCGTACTGGCAATGCAACGTACCTCGTACGCCGCATTCTTAACATCGATAGAAATTTTTCAACTTTAAAGAGGTTTCAAACACTTATACTAGCACTTATATATATATTTTTTTTTCTTTTCACAATTTTTACGTTACTCCCTTGCAATCCTATCTGCATCCTACTTACTTGACTCTTGTTTTCGTAGTAGCTGGTTTGCACTGTTGGTTCGTACGAGCTTTTCGTTTGGAGAAGCGTGCGAAGTCTTCTTCGGAGGATTGCTCGTATTCTTCCTTAGAGAGCTCCGGAGAGCTACTGATGTCCTGTGTCCCAAGGAGCCGAGCTTTTATACTCGCAGAAACCCGCCACAATATTCGATATCGGTCCAATTCAATGCTTATCAGCACCGACCACATGGGACCTCGTGGAATATGGGTATCCCGATAGGTGAAAATCACCGTGAATGAAATCAGGTCGAGAACTATTGCAGACGCCTCCGTAATTGGTTAACCATCTAGAAAATTGCGAGCCCGGACACCTGCGTGGTGGCTGATATATCGGTTACCCGGTCGCCTTGTGGCTGAGCTTCAAAGCAGTCGCTACATCGATCGCCAACAGTTTGAATCTCCCTTTACACTAGCGAAATGTAGCCGGGCTAAGTGACAGGGGATGTTCGACAGCTTGGAAATTCCGAAAAATCTCGATTTCTGCATCAGTAACTACGTTACTCTACCGATACAACTAATTAACGAAATCATCTTTTCTTCCGATAAGCAGACGGTTTTACAGCGGTGAAATCACTCCTCGAAGCATTTGCGAATGTCCGTATTGTTTCAAGTAGCTATATATCTATGAAATTCTGCAAGTTATGAAAAATATTCAATTGGAAGTTTTATGGTTTCCGACACCCCGTACATTGTAGCGGTAAGAACATTTCCGTAAAACCTTTTCCTTCTCTTTACCGTAATTATACTATACTTTTCTTTTTTTCTTTTTTAACTCGTATTCGTTGCCGCTTGAGTTTTTATTAATAATTTTTTAACAAAAGGAGATGGACAATACGTAGAAAGGTACAGTTTCTACAGACTGGTTTATTTTTTATACAAAATTCGTATAAAATAGAGGGAAAGGCTTGCAGCGCGGATACCTTATAAATAAGTGAATGGTATATTTACATTACATTATATTATACATATATATTACGTTATATTTTTATGCGTGTGCGGGCATGTGTATACACATATACGTACACATACATACATACATGCACGCGCACACAACACACAACACACACGCACACGCACACGCACACGCACACGCACACGCACACTGGGCGGTGAAAATTTTTCCAAAACCTTGCCGTCTATCCCTGCAGGCAGAGATATCGGCCTCGCAATATTATTGTTCGACGATATCGCTCGTTTCTAGCCTGTTTCGAACAGTTTCGATTTGCAAGCGAGACGAATAAGACGGATACGTTTGACCGTACAATCAACGACGGTCAAACGTCTAATACATGTTTGACTTTAATTTTAGGAGACGATGATCGCCGTAACGAGAATCGTGAGAAGCGGCACGATGTCAAAGTACAAGCTCCTCGATGCACTGGATAGCATTGCCATTTCGCTGCACGTGGTTTCGTTTGTTTCCGGCAGTGCTGTGTAGTTTGGAAACGTTTGTATGTCAGCCGGCTGCAAAGAATATGTTAATCGATAACTAAAATCGACGAACGTCGTAAATGTCAGCTTTGAAAACTGTTCCTGGAAATGGATGGATTTTATTCTATTCTATTATATCGTCGAAGAATGTTTTATAGAATAGAGTTGCAGGTTGCTTGTACACTGAGATATCGAACGAGAAGGGATAAAAATTGGACATACCAGAGCAAGCTTGTCGTCCCTCTTCCTGCAAAAAGTCATGTGTCTGCCGTGATACAGACTCTGTTCGATGGATCTAGCAAGAAGTTCCTCCGTCCAGGGTAGAGCCAGCATATGTTCGGCCAAAGTTCGACCTATCGAGACACATAGTTATCGTAGTCTTATGTCGGTTATCGGTCGTGATAATTATCAGTTTCCTGGGAATAGGCGTTCGTATTGTTTACCTCTGAACTCTTCGGGTTCTTCGATGATCAATCGAGAGAAGACGTTATCGTTCTCGTTTTCTACCGTGTAATCCCTCATAGCCATCAATGCAGACTTTGCCTCCCTTATAAGTTCTTCGTCTATTTCTTCGCTGGGCCTTGTAGCAGGGTAAATTGGAAGCTGTTGTTGACCAGTGGAAGGAATAGTGACAGCGTCGGTCCTGCAACAAGCAAGCGTAACAGATAAGAAGAAGAAGAAGAAGAAGAAGAAGAAGAAGAAGAAGAAGAAGAAGAAGAAGAAGAAGAAGGAGAAGAAGAAGAAGACGAAGAAGAAGAAAAAGATATGCACAAACTTTCACCATTTGTTTACCTAGTTGTTAGGAAAAGTTTCTCCAGGTGATCCATAGTAACGCCTTTGAAGCTGTACACGCCGAGAGTCTTGAACAGATGTTTCACCGGCGTCATGCTATAACAAGCCGCGAGCGGTGTTCTCGGATAATGTACCACGAAGGCCAGACACATTTCCTGAGATGCTGCGTATCCTCCCAAAGTAGGTTTCGTCCTGTCCAACGTACCGTAAACACACTCAGCCAGCAATTCGTCTCCTGGAAGGACTTTCACCTCCTTCTCGAGAGTATGAGACTGTTGATACTCGAAATCAAAGTGGTTATCCTCGACTATCCTGGGTAATTCTTTGCCTTGACGAATGTGTTTCAGACTCAAACGACGGCCGGCCAAGTGAGAATGCAAGACCACCGAAACGATGTTCACTCCGCCTTCAGGGAACATCTGCGAGGGTGATTCGCAGTTTAAAATTTTAGAAACGAACGGATGGAAGAAGGGTGTTGCGATTATCGAAAGAGTGGCGTTTACGTACAGTGTTGGTACAATGAGGGGTACAGTAACCTGCCGTGGCGTATTCCTTTTGTTTCGGTGGGATCAGATGAAGAGGACTAACAGCCACGCCAGCAACGAGAATTCCCGCTTCCTGAGGACGTAGGTTCGCAGTCAAGTGTAGACGTACTCCGCTGCTGTCTACCACCTTCTTCATATCCGGATTATTATAGTGCACTTCTAACATGTAATAAGAGCCTTCAGGATGTTCGGCGATGGGTATGCCGACGTGTTCCGGAAGCCATTCACCTGTGCCAAGACGCATCGTATCTCTATGCTATACTATACTATGCTACTACTATACGTCTATCTAATCTCTATACTAATATATCGCGCTATACTCGTTCTACTTGTCGTTATGAAAGATTTGCCGAATTGCCGTGCTGTGCTTCTGATAATGGCAAAGACGATAATAAATAGTGTACAAGCTGTCGTGGTATTGAGAATTTTGGTAATTGCAGCGTGAAAGTCGGATACTTGAAAAACTAGACGAATTTTCGATATCCTAACCCCGATAGATAGCTTTTTTTTTTTTCTTTTATTAAATTTTATTAAACTTTCGATATTGCGAACGTCCGATTCGATCGTTGTATCTACAAGGCCAATTATCGTTGTCCGAACGAAACTCGAAAGGTAGCGAAGAAAATTCCCATTCTATCGACTGTTTGTCCGCTTGCGAGTTAAATAATCGAACTTGTTCTCTTTCCTCTAGTGTACCTGTACTACCACGTGCCCAGGCAAGCACCGGCTGCAAGCATGATTCCCATTCCCGCGGCATCGTAGGACTGTAACACGGGGCTCCAACGATTCTCGCGTGTTGTCCCAAGATCGACAAAGTCGAGGCGCACTCGTACAATATAATATGATGAACCAAATCTTCGTTCTCCTTTTCCACGAGTGGCGTGTACTGAAATCAGAAGACGAATGGTTGCTCGATGTTTGCACGTATCGCCCCTATAGTTGGTGTTTGTATCTGATATATCGACGACGGTATATAGTCGAGAGGATTCGAAGAAGCAGAAGAATCAATCGCGTGGCGAGACAGTTTCGGAATATCAGATTGAACCGCGTGTTCTTCTGCCGAGAAATCTTCTCAAGCAGATTCCATTGGCAATCGGGCAACGTTTCGGCCACGGAATGACATCATTCCGAGGCCCTTCTTTATTCTAATGACGTCCATCGACACGGTGCCATGTCCGGCACGGATGACCGTGATTCGTGAAGCACATACGAATCAGGCCCAACCTTACCACATTCCTCGCTACTCGCGTCGCGGGCCAAATTTATTCAAAAACGAAGGCATATTTTGATAAATTTCGGCGAATTTCGGCGAATTTCGGCGAATTTCGACAAATTTCAATTACTTACCCCGATCATATGGTGTTTCTCCTTATGAGGTGCCTTGAAAATCTTGCACCAATAGGTGGTGTCTACGCTGTCTGAAACCGGAGGCTATGTATCAAGAAGAACACATAATTAATCACGATACAGGCATTCCGTTGCTCGACAACGATTAATAATTAAGCTATCGATCGTTTCACATTGAGCGTTTCCGTGTAGCGACGCTTGTGCGAAGCGAGCGACGAGAAACGCAGCAGCTAAATGTCTTCTTTATTTATCGTTGTGTACGAGAATTCTTCTTTGCCGAGAGGGCAAAGTTACGTCTTATCTTACATCTTTCTATAGGGCAGTCGATTAGTTTTGTTTTGAAGTCGGTCGATTTTAGCCGTTAATAAGAAATGGTCGGCCGAAGAAAAATGAGACAGATGGTAGTGTATCATGGTAGAGTATCGCACGATGGCATGCATCGCAACCCGATTAATTAAACACGATTGCCAGATTCCACTTACTTGATTCAATTTCACGTCCCAATGCTTGATATCCCGAGTATGGCGGGGAGGTGCATGAGGAGCCGCAGTCTTGAGTCTCAAAGCTCTACCTCCACGCTTGTCACCGGGCCAAACAGCGGTATTTAGCTCAGGATCGCTGGAATGAAGCGCCCAGAGGACTCGAATCGTGTCTCCCTGCGATAGCAAGCGATAATTACTTTTTCATAATGGTTCTGCTGCGGTTGGAATTGGAAGAGAGGCTCGGATATGGGAAATAGGCTGGCTAAGAAATATTTCAATGGGCTGGACGGAGACGCACGAGGGTCGCGGACGGCATGCTAAACGCCTAAATATCGCTGCGGGAATTCGACGTACCGTGGTCTAAGGGCCTGTTAAAGTCGCGG
Source organism: Bombus campestris (assembly GCA_905333015.3). Lineage (NCBI taxonomy): Eukaryota > Metazoa > Arthropoda > Insecta > Hymenoptera > Apidae > Bombus > Bombus campestris. The sequence goes on from HG995145.1 coordinate 254,891, forward strand.
GCTGCCTTCGTGCCGGGCATAAATCGAAAAAGAGAGGAGGCTCTCTCTCCGCGAATTCTACCAGCGCTCTTGTCTCTACGTTGTAAATCTTCTCGGCTATTCCCGGTTCCCAGGCTCCGTCAGGTGGAATCGAATATCGGACAACAATTTGTCCTCCCGCCACTTGTAATCACTCGATGCTCGGTTACGAGGCAACTTGATCCTTTATCTCGGATATTTTATTCTATTCCCATATTGCCATATACACCAACCTTAACCACTTGCCCGTTACCGCTTACCGCTAAATTTGCTTAGTCGAGGTGCGTTTCAATCGCAAGATCGTATCTTTGAACGAAGGGCCGACGGAGCAGTGGTCTGCGTTTGAATACAATCGTTTCGAGTACGATCGTTTCTATTGAAATTAATTAAATTAATCGGTAAACGGTTTAATCTTGTTAATGCCTAGATTTTAATTAACCGTAGCGTCGCGTTCAGGTAGCGTAGCTCTGAACCAGGACGAGGAAAATAGCGCGAGAGAAGGGATTATCGTTTCTACGAATAGTAGGAACAAACGAGGTATAATCGAGGGAAGAAAACGATAAATCGATTATCCTGGTAAATGCTAACATCGTGGCGCTGTTTATGCTTGCAGCCATACCGTGAGCCGATGATCCTGAGGGTCGCAGGTCTGCCAGTTTCGCGAGAAGATCACGCTCGTGTGAGTTTCGTTTTGCGAGCCCCCCAATACTTTGACATCCTGCGACGTGTCCGTGACCAGGGCCGCCTCCGGACCTTCGATCCCGTGCGAGTCCTGAAAAACCAAAAGAAATCTGATTTGCCGGTGGAACGAGACGGAGAAGTTTATCGGGTCAGGTGAGCGCCAGGTGTTTACACTGGACGACGAATCGATGCTTTTTGTCAGGCTCGATTCGTTCCTCTCCACTTTCTGCACTTTCTCCTTTACTCTCTGCACGGGTAATCCTCTGCGGAGCCGCGGAATCGCGTTTATTCTTCGATGTGTACTAGACAATCGATGATGTAACAACGTTTATTGGCCTGTCAGATTCAAGCGACGTTCCGTTAAGTTAACGACATTCCGATGCATCCTGCGCTCGAAGGAAACAACACCGTCAGCCGTGACGCTGACAATCGGAAGGGCGGCCGCGAGCGTTTGGGTCCGTTGGATTCCGATTATGGTTGGGCGCTAAAGTTTGTAAGAGGCCGAAGGGAAGTCCCCTTCCTGCTCTTAATGAATCGAAATAATTGGCCGAACATCGTCACGCTCGTTGCGTATTTTGTAACGAGCACGTGCAAAGAGGAAGCGATAATAAAGTGGCGCGTCTCTGGAAAAAAAGAAAAAAGAAAGAAAAGAAAAAAAAAAAAAAAAAAAACAGGCCACGCGAAGAGAGAACGCAACCGTTCGATCGCAGTGAACGTAAGTTCGTAAGATGGTTGTTCGTGCTGTACACTAATCACTATATTGTACGTATTATTTAATGGTAGTTTGGCGCGTTTATAAAAATTTAATGCCGCGAAAATGAAACGCATTAGCTGCTAAAGGAGAGGGAAACCGAAAATCCCACTATAAAATGGCGGGATTGCGTTGTCGCTTTCAACGATAACGAATGTCAGCGTGAATCCGAACGATCGATTACGAGCGTCTACTTTGGATTCGAATAAACGCGCCCACCGATTTCCGCTTAATTCTAATTATTAGCAGCTTCGATTCGCCGTTGAGGCGGACTTTCCGAGGTTAGCGCGCGTTCTCACGAGATTCGCCGGTGGTTTTCTCATGGCAGCCGGATATTCTCATCGTCGCCGGGCTAATTAGCACGTAGCGTCCGTGGCATTGCTAGACGGTGATTAAAAAAAGTCGGCGATTCCTCGGCGGTCTCTCGATTCAATGGATCGACTCGTCGTTGCAACGTTTTAATCGCGCTAACTCGTATGTGTCTGTCGGTGAACGGGAAAAGCGTCTTTTAACGGGCGGAACGGTTCGATCGTCGATCAGGAAAACTATGCAAATGGTTATAGAAGCTCGTGGCAACACCTGGCACTCGAGAAATTTGTAAGGTAGCATCTCCGAGTATAAATTACCGATCGAAATGATATCGACGCGTACTATCGAACATCCAACTACTTGCGCGTGAATTTCTCGAAAAAATGCATCTGTTGTAGAAAATATGCGGAAACTTCGTTAGCGCTGTAACGAGATGACGGCTGTCGCGATAATCTAGAGCGTTTCAGAGGGTTCCAGAGTCGTTTGAATATTTTCACCGGCCGTTCTTATCGTTCTATGCGTACACTACCGTACGATATTGGCTATTGGCTTGTACTTGAAATCACGAAATCGATAACGCGGTTGTTTCAGCCACAGGTTTCTCCGCACGTTTGCGAGCCAACGAATGCACAGTACCGACGGATCCGGTGAGATCCGACTAGACAGATCGGAGGAAACGTAACGGAGGATGAGAGGGAAAAGGTGAAAAGTTGGCTGGCGTTGGTTCCATAGCCTTTCGAAAGAGTCGAATCGAGTCACCGATGCGTGGGAAAAGAGGCACACGTGCGTGGACGCGGAAAATTAATTCGGCGGATGTGACGTCATGGATCGGTACTCGCGTTTCCTGTGGCAGTCTTCCGAGAAACTCGAACGTTTCGGTACGTTGGAAAGTACGGCGCGAACAGCCTTACTTTTATTCCCGAACGACAAACGTTCGTTAAAACGCGTCTCGCTCAACGAGCAACCAACGGGCAACCAGAGACGAAGAATCGGCGTCGTTTATCCGTACGATGATCTATCTTGAGAAATAGTTTCCGATCTGTATACGCGTGGCAAAAAAGAAACGGTTCCCTTTGTGCCCCCGGAGGAGTTGTGCCGCGAAGGACCGCGGTGGTTCCCATGGGCAGGCAATTCCGAAGAAAAAGAGGCGCCACTAGGAGGACGATGCTTGCCAGGTGTTTTCGACGTACAGCCCTCCCTCCTTTTTCTCTCCCTTTCTTCCCTCTTCTGCTCATACACCGTTTCACCGATGTTCCTTTCCCTTTTTTCTCTCCCTCCTTCTTACTCTTACTTACTCTTACTTTTACCGCCCTCCAACGCTTTTTCATCTCGTTTCGTTACTCGAACGAGAAACCCAACAGCGTGCTTGGTTCCTACGCTTCTCTCTTGTACGTCTCTTGCACGTCTCTTACGCTGTCTCGCTTTCTCCTCCTTCCTACTCGTCTTCCAGCTTCTTTTCGTTCTTTCTCTCTCTCTCTCTCTCTCTCTCTCTCTCTCTCTTTCTCACTGCTGCTGTGCGGTTACCTTTCCTTTTCGTATAGTGGCTCCCCTTCCTTTTTACCACCTGGCAGAACAGCAGCTGGTAGCGCAAAGAGGTCCCTCGACGGGGATAAAGGGCCTTCCTATCGTTCTTAGGCAACTGCGAACAACCACCTACCGGTCTCTAAACGGACACGATCAACGGAACAGACCGGCCAAAATCGACGTCTTTCCTAATCGCTGGGAAAACAACACTCGTACGTCGTACGGTGCAATGGCGCGTGTCTTCGTTAACGCGACTAAATAGTTTCCTCGAACGCTTAACCCTGGTACGGCCGATGAAAACGTGATCGGTGTTGGATAAGTGTATTTCGATGAAATCAATTTGAAACTGGGATATTTGAGACGGATTCTTCTTTGGTGGTTGTTTTACTTTTTAAAGAAAATGTCATAACCGGTTTGCTTTGGATCGGCGTTTCTAGATATTTATGGGAAAATTAGAGTCAAAGCGGTATTGGTGGCGGAATAGCAAAAGTCTCGAGTTTTCTGCTTTACTGTTTAACTGGTCCAGAATTCTTTCTCGTAAGACGTAACTGATGGAAACTCGTGAGAGGCAAAGATCATCTGTAAATTCCATCGAACTACATCGAATCGAGTTTTTGCTCGCGACGTTGGCACAGAATTTATTCTCGTAAAAACCGACAGCGAGGAAATAATAAAAGACAAAAAGCTGTTAAAAGCTGGAACGAGACGGAGCAAAGCTTTCCCGTGGCACAGGTTCGGAATTCGTTCTCGTAAAGTACGTCATACGTATGGTAGCCAGTTTGCAACGTGTCGCAGTCACGGTACGAGCCGATCCGGTTCTCACGTGCCTTGGTCTTGGGAAGAACACGCTGTTACGCGCAATTACGCTCGATGACGCGATTATAGCTCGTCGTGGTTCGCTTTACGCGCCTATCCGCGTATAATAATAATCGACGAATTAAAACACTGTCAGGGATGAGAACGTTTGCGATTGCATGGAAATCTTGGCGATCTTTGCGTTTTTCTTCTCTCTCGTTCTTACGTTAATCGATACCGAATTCATGTTTGTATCTTTCGATCGATTAGGCACTCGCATAGTCGCGTCAGATTTCCAACCACGAAAATAGACAAAACGAGAAATATACGCATTTATTGGAATTTGTTCGCCCGGTTTATCATCTTTCTAAATTAATTGCGATTGGGATAGCTGAAAAGTATAATGCTATTCTTGTCCAGTGATTCTAAGGGAACGGTGGGATTCGGAATTATTTGTTTATTTGTTTATTATTATTATTGCCGGAATTATCTTCCGCGAACCAGTTTAACCGTCACCGCACCCGAAACGGTGCCGAATCGAGTTTTGTGAAAATTCGTGCTCCAAAGTTTCTTTCGATCGCCTGTGGCAAGAAAGGCAGCTTCGTGCTGGAAGAGGTGAAAAGCGGCAATAAAAAGAGAATGATGTAGGAGCTCTGCTTTACGATTGCGTCGTATTGCGTCATAGGCGGAGGATCGATCCGTAAAATATTCTCCATATGCTCGGTTAAAATACCGCTTGGCTACTTGACAGCGAGAGTAGAAGGACGAGGATTCGCTTCTCGGTCGAGATAAAGCGGTAAAACCAAGCGCTGCAACCGCAAAGCCATGGAAATACGACTGTAAACGAGCGCGTACAGCGTAAACGTGTCGAAGGCATCCTGCTACGCGATAGGTACCGCGGTACTTTCTCCAAGTTTAACGAGTTTTTCATCGATTTGTTGGACCTAGACGCTTCCTTGCATAAGAATCTTCCCATTTTTCCATTTTCCCAGAGTCAAGCGGAATAGTTGGATAATTTGTAACTTGTAACGATTGTAATATGACACATTCGTCGTGATTCAATGACCACGAGGGGCTATAATTACGAAACACCGATACCCTCTCGTCTTATTTGCGTATACAGCTATACTACAAAGCTGTGGAGCGCGAGAGCTGGAAGACGAAGAAGTTGGATCGGAAACAAACGAAAACTGGTTGGCGGCGGGTGAAAAAAGACGAGCAGGATATGTCGAAGATAATGAGAAAAAGATCAGGAGAACGAGACGAGAGGAGAATGTGTGCGTCCGTCTATGCACCGAGTTGGTCTCAGGCTGGGCCTGTTGGACCACGAGATGGACGGATCGCAGATTACCTGCATTTCAGATTCACTTTGCGAAACGTGCTTCCCTGTCTCTAATAAATTACGATCGTAATCGTCGTACGTGCACATGCCGTGCCTCGCCGTGAATAATTTAGCAATCGTCGAATTTTCTTCAGGACTTTGTCCTTTCTCGAAACAGCCCCTCTCTCTTCCATCTGGATTGCGTTCCAACGTACAACACAAGCAGAAGATGAGACGTTTGGCGGTAAAGAGGCGAGGCAATTTAAACGAAATCCAAATCCGCCGTTTCGAAGAGTTAGAAGGCAAAGAGAGCAGAGCAGAGCAGAGCAGAGCAGAGCAGAGCAGAGCAGAGCAGAGCAGAGCAGAGCAGAGCAGAGCAGAGCAGGTTCGACGATCTGTTTCTCGTAGCTTATTCGTTCGTTTCTCTTATCGTTGCAGAAACTTAACGCCGTTTCTCAACACGCGTTCGAAGATCTTGGAGGAGCGAGAGGTATCGCGCGTCGGCCGATTCATTGGAGCCGGCCAGTACCGCTCTTCGTCTTTCTTCGCAACGATGCTCAAAGATTCGCGTAGCCTCCCCCCGCCGATGTCTGGAGGCCTTGACTGGGGGACCCTTTGGAACCAACTGCCAGGACACAACATACCTATGCCCCCTGAGAAGGGGCCTTTTCCTACACACCTTCGTGCTTGCTCGTGTGTCCGTCGCGTATTCAGTCACGCAACCTTTCGCACACTTTCACCTCCCGCTTGTATCCAGCGTATACGTGTTTCTCTTTCTGCATCCGTGTATATTCTGTATCGGCTGTGTACCATAGCCTGTGGCATGATTTGCCTGCGGGCTGTTGGCGTATTCGAATTTACGCGGGCTTGATTTTCTATCTGTCGCGTGAAACACACTTCTCGTCTGAACGAACAGCAATTATTTATTTAAATACTTGGTGGCGGAAGAAATTAAATAAGAAGCTGCCGATAAAACTCCGATTAAATCGCCTCTGATAATTTGCTAATACGATTGGTGCCTGTTGCTATCGTCAAAGGTTTCATCTATATCCACGAATTTTTTTTAACAGCTCTCTAGATATCGATATCCTTTATAAAACGAAAAATACAGGAAAATCATAACGTTATAAAGCCTGCTTCTGAAATTTATCTCGGAATTTACTGTTATCGTCGCGCGTCGATGTAAGGGAAATTTGCCTATTCGTCCAATTCTTTCTTCGTTTCCAGATATTCCCATCGAAATTCGTCGAGTCATGGAATTGACAAGCGGTCAGGTTCGCCGGTGGATTTCGAATTCGTCAAGGTGGAAGAGGCGAGAGAAGGTGAATCGAAGAGAGGAAGAGAGAGAGAGAGAGAGAGAGAGAGAGAGAGAGAAAGGCCTCTCGTTGCCCTCACCGGACGTAAATTTATCACGACTTTATCTCGTCCGGCGGAACGATGTTCGTTAATTTTCTAGCAACGCCGTGCCGTTCACACTCCTCCTGTCCCACCTGCGTGGCTGCGTTCTGCCCGTTTCTTTTCTCTTTGTCAGCCTTGGCCCTCGCGGATAAATGTCGAGTAAATGGAGCCGAGAAATTCCACTAAATTCTTCTGCACTCGGCTGGTTTGCGTTTCGCTGGTAATTTCGGTGATTTTCACCGGGCCATTCTTCGATTCGTCACGAATACGATACGATACGAAACGGAAGATCGCGAGGGCAGTTTCGCGTGGCCGCGCTTGAACCAACGTTGCAGCACGTCTCGGTGAATGGATATAAATTTAATTAAGATTAGGAATTCGGAGAAGCCGCGCAAAGGGAGAAGAAAGGGTGGAGCAGGTTTCGATAACCAGTTTCTTTTTAATCCCTTCGTTGCGTGGTTCTCCGAATGGAAACTCCAATGTTCGTCGGAGTGTGGATACTTGAAATTACAAGAAAGTAAGCAAAGTCCGTGTAAGAGAGTTTGTTTCGATTAGTAATTTGCGCGTAAATGTCACGCTATTTCCCAAGCAAAGGTACAAAGTGCCGCGATCCAAAGTGAAAAGGGAAAGGGAAAGGGAAACGAAAACGAAAAGAGAAGTGAAAAATCCTACGAGCGCACGAATATCTTGTTCGTTGGTTTTTCCAGCCGCTGTTACGGAGAGAGCCGCAGAGGAGGGAAGGCGATCGACTGGTATCTCCCATGACGCGTTAATTAAACGAACCTCGTTAATACGGATCGTGCGACTGAAACGAAACCACGAGCAAGGGGATCCCTTGGCAGAAGGATTTGGTGGTTCGTACGGGAGGGAGGAGAGGCGAGAGGCCGATACCTCGACTCGCGATACACCCTTTTGCTGCTTCTTTTTCTCCTCATCCTTCTCTCAGCTTCGTAGGTCTTTCGGACTGCTGTTTCGACCTCCCCTTCTTAATCTTCCTTTAATTTCCTAGCTTTTCGTTTCTTCTCTTCCCTTTTTACCTGCCTTCGTCCTTTTACTTTTCCTTTCTTCCTATTGCTCCACTGGTTCATCGTCGCCGTCGCCGTCGCCCTTTCGAATACCTCTCCACCTCCGCTACTCTTCTTTCGCTCGCCAGCTCTCGATCCACACGGCTGATACGAAAACTTTGAACGTTTGTCGGTAGTTGCAACGACGATTTACTCGATCCGTTTAATCGATCGCAGAAGCGCCGTATCGAAAGCGAGGTAGCAGGGAAAATAGAAACCTAGGATGGCGTTCCGATAAGAAGAAAACGAGTTCTTCCCACACGGCTAGCGCCGACGTTCGCAGACTTTCCCGTTGGCCGCTCGACTATTCTCACGCCTAGTCCTAATCACCGTCTTGCTATGCCGATCGATCGTTGGAAGCACGATCGCACAAAGGCTACGGGACGAGAAGAAAGAGAGGAGACATAGGTAAAAAGAAGATGGAAGATCGGAGACGATCGATCACAGGGCCGAATACCTTTGGCGATCACCGATGATCGAGATGGGACGCGGCAGCACTCACCAGAAGATTGACGGTGCCCGTGTGATCGTCCACCCAAGCCAGCAGAATATCAGCTCCCTTCATGTGGTTTTTCTCGTTGAACCCGATGCCAACGTATCCCAAGGTCTTGGCGATCACCTTGAAGGTGACCATCTGCTCGTCCGAAGGATCCCACTCGAGGATAACTTCTCCGTCGTCGTCGAGTTTCTCGCGTCTGGTGAACCTCGGTTGCTCGATGCTTCTTCGGGGTCGATCGTCTATCGTCCCCTCGGCACCGGTATACTTGGACCCGCGTAACAGCTTCGCCAATTTGTCCATCGGTGGGTTGTACTTTTTCGGAACTCGACTGTCTCGCGACTTTGGACTTCTTTTCAAGATGGGATCGTCGAACAGGTTGTTTGCTCCGACGGTACCAATCTCGTCCATCGTCTCGAATTGAGAATTCCCTTCCGTTTCGACGTCGTCCTGCGAATCTATGGTCCGAGTGGTCTCCTCCCGAGATTCCGCCTTCAGATTCTCGTCTTCGATCGGCCGTTCGTCGGACGGTGCGGTAACGTTGCCGGACGACCACGTCGATTCTCCGTCAGAGACGTCGATATCGAACGCGTTCACCGTTTCGTTTATCCGCAGCGTGGACGCGATCGTCGTTTCTTCGGATTCTCCGCCGCCGACGACGACGACGACGCCGACGCCGAGTATCCGACTGGCGTTGTTCACCAGCTCGTGTTGATCCGGGTCCAGGTTTTCTTCCCTCGAATTAACAAAGTCAAGCCCGTCCTCCTTGTAGGGGATCTTCCTCCTCGCCTTCCATCGCGCGTACCACTCTTTATCCACGTCCAGCCGTTGTTTCTTAAACGTACCTACTCTGAGAAGCGCCTGTTCCTCTCCGAGACTTCTTTTTATCCTGGATACGATGTCTTTCGGATGATGCCTGTTCCTGTAGGCCAAGGTCCTCATGGTCTCGTCCATGTGCTGCACGTACAGGTCCAACAAATCGCACCTGGCCATCCAGCAGAGGCTCGACACCGCGATTAGCCTAAGTATCAGCATCTTCCTTCGTTTCCTCTTCTACTTCGTTCGCTCGTCTCTCTGTGAACCCTCATACGATCGTCGAATCCCCGCGTTCTCTCTCGATCTTCGCCTCTAGCTTCTTCGCGATCTCCGACCCATACGAGGCTTCCTTTTCCTCTCTTAAAATTCACTTAGCCGATCAGCGACTCCACATTATCGATCATAATCGCAAACTTTCAAATTCCAGCGTGCAATGGTGACAAATTTACGATTATCGAATCTCACCTCGAGCTCCCTTTCAAAGTTGAACGTTTTTCTCATTCACCGACATATCCAAACACTACCGTCCGTTTCTCTTGAAAAAATTTCTCACCACGCTCTTCCGAAACACACGACCGAAGAATTCTCTCTCCTTCGCTTTGGTGTTACGCGAACGACAGTTGTGCCGGGACTAATTTAAGCGCGCGGCTGCTGTTGCCCCTGCAGACGCTTGCAGCTGCTTACCTGAGCCGGTCCCCTTCCCGGGGCCCTTGTTCAGGCCCGTACTACCGCTTCTCCCGACCCCTTCCCTTATCGTCCTTCCTAATCCGCCAGGCGACACTCTGAATTTCCAATTCGCACCGCGTTTTCGCTTTTCTCCGCCAATTTGTTTGCCAGTGGATTAGCAGATCGCGGAAGACCGGAGACCCCGATAACGCATCGAAGTACGCGTCTTCGCAGCCAGAAACGATGCTGTGGCGTTAAACGCTTCCACGGCGGCCTCAAGAAGACGCTAGGAGAAAGCTCTTCTTCTTCTTCTTTTTCATCTTCTACCTCCTCGCCGCCTCGACTAGACAATTTCTTGAGAAAACGTAGCGCCGACGTAACGATCGACGGAATCGCGAACCTTGTCTAACCGGTGGACATTTTTCTAGAAACTGTCCTTCTGGCTTCTTCCTTCCGTTCGACCGATCGCTTTCGGCCGATTTCTATCGAGTCGACGAGGCAGGAAACGGGAAGACGGCGATGGCAAGGTCTGCTACTGCTTCCTGCGGAAGCCTTTTTTTCTCAAACCGGAGACGCGTTTATCGGTGGTGTGGTGCTGTTCCAGAAAGAAACCGGGGGGATGCGAAAACAACTGCGGCAGATGTGAACTCGTGGCACGCGCCCTTCTGTTTTACAGTGGTGCTCACCCTGTTCCAATAGAAATTTCCCGAGTTTCCAAGCTTTACGATAACATTCTTCTATCGCGATATTTCCGTTACATGCTGCTGCATCGTATACCATGTAACCAGCTAACGTCACCGATATTCTTTTAAAGTAATCCCTATTTCCTTCCTTCCGCTTTAGTTACGTCTACTTATCAACGAGCGTATAAAAGGCATTATCATTTGCAAAGCGTGCGCACGCGCGTCGCAAGCCAACTGTATCAACTTACTATTTCCTGCCACTGACATTGAAACTCTATACTCGACAGAAGATACAAGAGAAGGAAGGGTTACCGATCTTGTCCGCTGGTCGGATCGCTTCCACGCTCTTCGTCGCGAAAACCTACCTACGTAGCTCTGTTGCGCGTCTACGTAAATTAAATTAAATTCAAATTATACGGACAACTAGCAACTTGGTTAATCGGCTGCAAGGAAAGCGCAAATCGAATCGTCGCTCGATCAAACGAACGAAAGCGCAGTTTGACCGGACCCGCTTCTTCCTCCGCTTCTTCCTCCGCTTCTTCCTCCGCTTCTTCCTCCGCTTCTTCCTCGCGGCTCTTCGATTCGACATCGATGGCGGGAAAGTCGAAGGAGCAAATCGATCTTCGGTTTCCCAGGAATTTCTATCGGTCAGGTATCGCTTATTGTAACGAAGAATTCCTTTATGCGAAAAAGGATGCGACACCACTCCGACTGCGTTATTTCTTTGTTCGCAGGAATCCGAGGATCGATTGGGATTGCCGCCAAAAAAGAAACCTTTCGTTTTCTATAAGGATAAATTGCGAATTCTCGTCTCTTTCTCTCTGCTTCGCAACACGAATCAAAGTTTAGAGAATCGAGGAGCTGTGGAGCGCGCGACAGAGAATTAAAGTTGGACGAACGGCTGCCACTTTGTATTTTGTATTCCACCGGCGAATTTACTCCTTCGAGTCGTCCTCCACGTGGATTATTTACGAAAGGAGACGCGGTATCGGGTCGGCAATCTCGTCGTCCTGGGAAAAACCGATGCCCCGCGATATGTACCGAGCATAAGAAGCGACCTCCGCGCCTCTGTTCGCGATACAAGCTCGATCCATCGTCGATTCTCGGCTCGTTTCCTCCTCCCCATTCAGATTCGCATCGGCAATCGCTCGCAAACCTTTTACAGTTACTATCGATAACTTATAGATAACGACCATTTCATTCAGTTTCTCGCCGTTGACATCGCCGTTTCTCCGTTTCCCCATCCATGCACCCACTCTGTCGTTCACTCTGATATCGTCCAACCTTAAAACTCGAGATACACCAGGAAAGGTACGCACGATAGCCACGTTCACCTGTCGCGTGCCAAGCTACGCACCTGCCTAACTAACTTTCCTTCTCTTCGTGTCCTCGCCATCTGCTCTTTCCTTTTTTTCTTTTTTTTTTTTTTTTTCTTTTTTTTTTTCGAGTTTCAGCGACCGATCGACGGATGCCACGGTTTCACGCTTTTAAATAATTTTATCCTAATTACGCGACCCCGTTCCCATCGTTCCACGTTTCTCGAGGTAGCGCTAATCGAGGGAAACCTCGCGGAACGGACGATCGACGATTTCAGTGTATTTATTCCGGTCTTGCACGCGCCGTGTCTCACGCTTACGGTACGTACGTGCACGCGTATGGCAGATGCCTTGGCATGCGAACTTTGTCTAAATCCAGCTGGGAATTCCTCTGAATAACGAACCATCCGCTTCGAGATTTTGCACGTTCGATCGCCCAACGGCAATCCCGATAAAACGTTTCTTCCCGGCTCTCTTACTTCTTATCCTTTGCTTTACGCTTTAATTCTTCGTTTCGTTTAATTGGTCAGAGATGCATAGACGCAACAAAGTGTCAAGTATACAAATATAAGATAAGATATGTGTATATGCGTTTTGTGGGTCGTTTTATATATGACAGATGCGTAAATTTATCCTAGACACAAACCTTGAACTGGCCACCTATCGACAATTGTTTTACCGTGTCAAGCAAGTGTAGTTTCTGGATTTTAGTTTATCTTCTCGTCGGTAATATGCGATCGAGCAATGGCAGCACCTGTATCACAAGGGGAACTGGACTACGCGTTTGTAAACGAAAGTAATTTTCTCTTCTATTTTCCGACCAAATTAGAAAAACATCGCTATAAATGATCTCCTATTAAAAAAGTATTTACATTCCCGACAGAATCTTCCGGCTGTTGAGCAGAATCGTCGATCATGGTTCGAAGTAGCGACAAGTAAGTGACAACCTTTCGACTCGACTACGTTTCTAGGTTAACTACTCTCTTGCCTTAACCGTTATAAACTAGCAATTCCGTTCGATCGATACCAATTATTCGTCCGGTTTGTGATATTCGAGTTGTTCGCGTTCCAGGGACAGGCATCACAGAAGGCGATCTAGATCGCGATCCAGATCGCGATCCGCCACACCGGAGAAGAAACGGCGACGGTCTAGGAGTCGTGATAGGGATAGAGAACGAGATAAAGGTCGGCACAGGGAAAGAAGGAGCCGCTCCAGAGACCGTGACAGAGATAGAAGAGATCGGTCCGAAAGAGACAGAGATCGCGACAGGAAACGGTATGTACCCGTAATTTATCATTTCTAATTAAATATATCTCACGCTGGAAAATATTATTTTCATCTCAACTCTATGTACGTTATAACTTTCTTAAAAGCGTTTCCAGATTACGAGGGAAACTATGTTAGCGTATCGTGTTTGCTTTTAATCATCTACGAGATGAGATAACGACGATGAAATAACGTGCTAATATTGATTGTTCTCGGTATACTAGCGGAGACAGTAAAGAAAAGCGTCTTACAGGCTCAAAGTCTTCGCGTTCAGGCAAAGATAGGTCGAACAGATCGAGATCGAGAGAGAGAAAGGAGAAGGAGAAAGGTGACAGCGATGAATTGCCCTTTGATCATACAAAGTTGGACAAGGTGATTTATATTATTCGTGCAATTTCTTTACCTACCACTCATCGTTAGAAAAACGGTTTCTCTCGAAAATGGTGTGTTTGTCAGGAGGAGGAGCAGAAAAGATTGGAATTGGAAATGCAAAAGCGGAGAGAAAGAATAGAGAGGTGGCGTGCCGAAAGGAAAAAGAAAGAGTTGGAGGCAACGAAGAAAGACGGTAAGGCATCCATTTTAGCAAACCTACAGTTGCCTATGAAAAAGTGGTCCCTCGAGGATGACAGTGATGAAGAAACGCCTGTTGTCCAAAATAGCAACAAGGAATGCAAAGAAGACGGAGAAACGAAAGAGCAAGCGGAACAAGTTAAGGAAGAAGCTAAATGCGACGAGGAAGAAGTCGATCCCCTTGATGCCTTTATGGCAGAAGTATGTATATGCATTAACACATGTACCGGGTTAAATCGCGTAAGCCGGATTAATTGTACATGTGTGTGTATGTGTGTGTGTGTGTGTGTGTTGCGGTCAAAAGGTTTGCAAATGATTTTGTTTAAATAGGTTCAAGAGGAAGTTCGCAAGGTGAACAAACTCGATAGCAAAGGCGGAAAGAACGCGAATAACGGCACAGGGACAGGAGGTACTCAGAGCGGTGGCGTTGTTATCGTCACCGGTGTAGCCAAAAAGAAAGTGCAGAAGCAAAAGGGTGAATTAATCGAACAGAATCAAGACGGTCTTGAATATTCCAGCGAAGAGGAAGGTGAAAATCTTCACGAAACAGCCGCTGGCATCGCGAACAAGCAGAAGCGAGAATTGGCCAAAGTTGATCATGCAACGACCGAGTATCAACCGTTCAGAAAATCATTTTACGTTGAAGTACCTGAGATCGGTAAGATCGATTACCTATTAGGATCGATTACCTATTAGGATATTAGGACATTGTTTGCATGACATTAATTATCCTTCCATTAATTGTTTCACGTTTCCTTTATTTAGCGAGAATGACGTCGGAAGAAGTAGAGGCGTATAAAGAGGAGTTAGAAGGTATTCGCGTGAAAGGCAAAGGTTGTCCGAAGCCCATTAAATCATGGGCACAGTGCGGCGTCACAAAGAAAGAGTTGGAGGTGTTGAAGAAACTCGGTTACGAGAAACCAACCCCTATTCAATGTCAAGCCATTCCAGCGATCATGTCCGGCCGTGATTTGATAGGCATAGCAAAGACAGGCAGCGGGAAAACGTTAGCCTTCTTGCTACCAATGTTCAGGCATATTCTCGACCAGGCTTCATTGGCAGACGGTGATGGTCCAATAGCGTTGATCATGACACCAACTAGAGAATTATGCATGCAAATCGGTAGAGATTCGAAAAAGTTCACAAAGTCTCTGGGGCTGTCCCATGTCTGCGTTTACGGTGGTACCGGCATATCGGAACAGATAGCCGAGCTAAAGAGAGGCGCGGAAATAATCGTTTGCACGCCAGGCAGAATGATCGATATGCTAGCCGCTAACAGCGGAAGGGTAACAAACCTGCGCAGAGTAACGTACGTGGTTCTTGACGAAGCGGATAGAATGTTCGACATGGGTTTCGAGCCGCAGGTTATGCGTATTATGGAAAACGTTAGGCCGGATCGGCAAACCGTACTGTTCAGCGCGACATTCCCCCGACAAATGGAAGCATTAGCAAGAAGAATTCTAACCAGACCCGTCGAAGTTCAGGTCGGAGGACGATCGATCGTTTGTAAGGATGTCGAACAGCACGTGGTAGTTCTCGAAGAGGATCAAAAGTTTTACAAGTTACTGGAAATCCTTGGCCACTATCAAGATAAAGGTTCCGCTATAATATTCGTCGACAAGCAGGAGAACGCGGACACCTTACTCAAGGATCTCATGAAAGCCTCTTATTCCTGTATGTCGCTTCACGGTGGTATCGATCAATGCGACAGGGACTCGACTATATTGGACTTCAAGGCCGGCAGGACAAAGTTATTAGTCGCAACGTCAGTGGCGGCAAGAGGTCTGGACGTGAAGCATCTCGTGCTTGTGGTGAATTACGATTGCCCGAATCACTACGAGGATTACGTGCACAGATGTGGAAGAACAGGAAGAGCTGGGAACAAGGGGTAAGTTCTCTCTTCTTTTCCAACTGTAACATCTATGTTGTTTCGAATGTCGTTCGAATGATAAACAAACGGAGAATTACCTTTTGTCTGCAGGTACGCGTACACTTTTATCACGTCGGAGCAAGAACGTTACGCGGGTGATATTTTACGTGCTCACGAATTAGCGGGTGTCCCCGTTCCGGAACCGTTGCGTCAACTTTGGGAGGGATACAAAGCTCGGCAAGCGGCAGATGGGAAGAAGGTTCACACAGGAGGTGGTTTCAGTGGTAAAGGATTCAAGTTTGACGAATCGGAGGCAGCGTTGGCGAACGAAAAGAAAAAGTTCCAAAAGGCGGCTCTGGGATTACAAGATTCCGACGACGAGGATATAGAGAACGACATCGATCAGCAAATAGAGAGCATGCTTGCTCCGAAGAGGACGGTTCGTGAGATCGCCAGACCTTCCGCCACCAATATCGCGGTTCCTGGTCAGCCTGTAGCTAGCGCGACTGACAAGTTGGAATTGGCTAGGCGACTGGCCTCTAAGATCAACATTGCGAAGAACCTGGGCGCCGAGGCGAAGGGCGCGACACAGCAAGCAGCCGAAGCTATACTCAAAGGCGCTGGCCCTACCAATCTTATTACAGCGAAAACGGTTGCCGAACAGCTGGCTGCCAAGTTGAACACGAAATTGAATTATCAACCTCGCGAGGAGGATCTAGTGGAAAGCGACGCAGAGGCTGGCGAACAAACGTTCCGCAAATACGAGGAAGAATTGGAGATCAACGACTTCCCGCAACAGGCCAGGTGGCGAGTTACAAGCAAGGAAGCTCTTGCTCAGATCTCGGAGTACTCTGAAGCAGGTCTCACGGTTAGAGGGACTTACATCGCACCAGGTAAAGCACCGCCGGAAGGAGAGAGGAAGTTGTACCTCGCCATCGAATCCACCAGCGAGCTAGCTGTCAGCAAGGCCAAAGCAGAAGTTTCGCGTTTGATCAAGGAAGAACTGATCAAGTTACAGGCGTCCGGAGCGCATACCGCGTCTCGCGGTCGGTACAAGGTTTTGTAAAAATGAAAGAGAGGAATGTTTTCCGTTGTACATGGGATACACGGGATCGTACACGCTGTAGCCAGTATATACGCAACTTGGGTGAATAACGTGCGAGTAAATTTAGAAATTTATTAAACTTACAAAAACACATCTGCGAAACACTTTGTATTTAACGGTACAATAATGTTGATAAGAGCCGGTCGACGGTTTACGGAGTACCGATTCAGCGAACAAAAGTATTTGCCAGCGGTCCAAATTGATTAACCATCGTAATTAAATAATTAGTAGTATCGAAAGGTATTGTAAAGGCACGTGAAACGCACGTTGCGAGACAAGAAGAGAATAAATAATTTGGACCGCTCGACAGACTTGACCTTTTTTTATCCATTGTATTATTGTATCCACGAAGAATATAATGTAACGATGAACCGACACTTTTCTTTTGGTAACTTAAGTTAGGACTGAAACTTTATTTACAGCTTACATACATCATCATCCTTTAACGATCGTTTAGCGGCGTATTCCTGCCTGGCTAATTATGTGTCTTTGTACATGTTCCACGTACTCCGTTTTCTTTGGCAATATTAAAAGATAGACGAAAAATACACGCTACTTTTCTGTATGTTACGGTTAGGCACTAGAGGAATCACAGTCATGGACTCGACGATACCGCGACGAACGGTAACGCCGCTAGGTAAAACAAATAATGCTTTAGCACGTTTGAAAAATGCGACAAACGGGTCGCTCGTTTATCGCCGATCAACCGACGTGTCTCCTATACACGCGCTTGTTCGTTTCCGTATGTGTCTCGATCGTCACAAAACTATGGTATAAAGGAGAATTGCAAGTAAGAGCCGCGTAACGCTTCCCCCGATGGTCATGGCACTTGATATGTAGCTATGAGCAATTTCCGCTCTGGTGAGCGCGCCTAACAGTACTTCCGTCGTGATCCTAGGGCTCCTCTCCGAAATTCTGGTAACTAGTTTCTCAGTCTCGGCCACGCAAGCTCGTAGCTGTAGCGGCGATGGTCTCTTCGACGTAGGCTGTACTATAACGAATATGTCGAGGTCTGGCGTCATCATGCCACGAAGAACGCACTGTGCCACTTGGATCTGTCGTGCTAGAGCTGACAACAGGACCTCGAGCGCGACCGAATCCCTGTCCACGTCCTCGTCCATCGTGTAGTATATCCTATCCAACTGAAATGGAACAACAGAAGTCGGAGCATATGAATGGCTGCTTGGCGTTGCGCGGCGCTATGTGTAAAAGGTAAAAGGCGGGGAGAGAGAGGAAGAGGGAGGGAGGGAGAGAGAGAGAATAACGTACCTGTTTTTTAGAATAAAAGAGCTTAGCCGCCCCACCGCAAACAGGACAACAGGCACCGGGGGGCGTGACTCCAACGCAGTACGGCTCGATTAACCGAGGACATTGTACCAGATCACCGCAACGAGGCTTGGCTTGATCACCTATCAACCCGACAGCCACGCAACGACCAAAGTAATCCACCACCGTCCTTTCCGCCCACGCTGCGCACTCGTTCGTGTAGATCTCTCCGTTGGTACCGCAAACGGGACCACGTAAGCTACACCCCTCTAGACAATGCCCTCTGTAGCCCAAACTGGCCCCAGATCGAATCATGGCGCACATGGAGCGATGTTGACGGTTTTCCTTGTCGCAAACCGGACCGTTGGCCTCGTCTCGGGGATCGCAATCGAGAGGAACGCATTCGTATTGGCGACATGATTTTTGGAGCCTGGACAAGCACACTGTGGTTCTCGGGACGCATTTTTCCGTGCTGTCGCAGGGATTCGACGCGCACGGGTCGCGAGAGGAACAGCTACCGAATTCTACTTCGTTGGCGGACATCTCGGAACACTTTGCCAGACAGCCGGATGCAAAAGTGAAGCCTAATCTTCCGCAAACGGGGACGTAATGAGCCGGACAGTCACAGGGCAACGAGGGTACGCGTACCTCGCCGCAATTCTTCTTGGAGCACGTGAACTCGCCCTCGAAACAGTGACAGGGGTTACATTCCAGATAGAAGTTGGCTTTGTGAGCGACGAAACGGTCGTGCACCCAGCAAGAGTTGAATTTGTAGCAGTTTAGGGTTCTGCACTTTTGCAAACCGTGCACCGTGCATTGGCAGATTCGCAGACAACCCTGTTGATCGTACCTCGGTATTTGTACCCAGGATCCCACGGGTACCAGCTGTTTCGACATTTCCCCGAGAGAACAAGCCGGTAGACAACGGTACGCTTGTCGGGTGAAATGAAGCAGCTGGCAGATCTCACCGTGAGCGCAAGGATTACTCCTACAAGGAGTAACGATGTCTTCCTCGAGACGAATCACCGACTCGTTATCCTGGGCATCTTCTAAAAAGGGTCTCAGAGAAACGCAAGAGGCATCGGATCTAGCTGGCGAGAGCTTGGCGCACAACGTGGCTGCCGTATGGGGACCGTTAATGGCCGACCAGTCCACGCAACTGGCCATCAGTTCGAGGCAATCTTCTCGACAAAGTCTCGTCTCGTGGATTCTGGCTTCGCACGGTCTCAGCTGCAATAAGCACGCGGCTGCGCGTAAAGTTTCCGGCGGGCAGGAAGCGGCGGCTCGAACAGGCACGCCTAATCCTCGAACGATTCCACCTCTGGCCCAGTGATCAGCTTCCAATTTAGCTGCCTCGTCAGCCGCGGCCGAACAACTCCTACGGAGCAACGAAAAGGAGGCGATAGAGTAGAGAAGTGGAATAAGAATAGCAGCGGGACAAAGCGATGGAAGCAGGTTTGGCCGCGGTCCAAACCGAAACGCGCCGAACTTTCCTACCTAAAGAGTGTCGTCGACCTGTCGTTGAATCGGGTGCAATAGGACAGCCCGGAGCAGCCCATTTCGCACGGATCGTCGGTATCCTCGAGGCACCGTCTCAATTCTCCTTCCAGGCTCGACGACAAGCACTCTGCGTCGAGTTGAAGCCACGCGGATTCCCAGTCCGCTTGGAACGCTCTCCAGCACAGATTCTGGCACGATGGCTTGGTTGCTTTGGTACAGCACGACAATTTGCCGGCATCCAGAGGTAGGCGAGCTGGCTTCGACGAGCCAGACTTGAGCAGGCAACTCCAAAACGGCGACTGAGGTAGAACCGGTCTGCACTTGTCCGTCAACGCGTCCATGATCTCTTGGTCGGTCGTCGCCGTATGCAGGATCTTCTTGCACGTTTCCAGACAGGCTGGGTTGGTAGCCACGTTACAGCAATGTAGATCTATAGTGTCAACGTGTCGAGACGATTGGCGGATTCAGAGTTACAAGAGAGAGAGAGAGAGAGAGAGAGACGAGACGTAATAATCGTCAATTTCTACTTACGTTGTTTCGGATCTTCGGCGTGTTTCGCCTCGGCCACGGTTTTCAAGCACCTTGGAATCTGATGGAAGCATCCCTTGCTACTGTACAACTTGAGATTTGAAATCTTTCCGGGCTTGTAGAACAAATCCTGGCAAATTGTTCTGCAGGTGTCGTCGGATACGTTGCTGCAACAGTGTTCAGCTTCCTCTCGCTTTTCCAAACAGGAGAAGAATTCAGGCTCGTCGCTCGGCCGGCACGATACGTTCAGATCCCTTCTGGATCCGGAGAGAGCGCACGTGGATCGGCATATTGGATTTAACGCTGAATGACAGCAACCCCTACCAGTCCAATTCTCGTATCTCTTTACCTCTGTCGGGACAAAACTAGTTAACAATTTTGCGTTGCTGTGAAATGGAGGTTAGCAAGATCGAGTGGAGACACTCTCACCGTTCAGAGTCGTGTTGACGCAGCCCCAGAATACCGTCTGAAAGGAAGAATAAGGAAAAGTTGAAGCTGAGGGACTAATCCACATATACAGAGAGAGAGAGAGAGAGAGAGAGAGAGAGAGAGAGAGAGAGGAAAAAAAGAAAAAAAAAGAAAAAAAAAAGAAAAAAAAGAGAGAAAAGAAAGAAAATGAAAACCGAGTGGAGGAACGTAAGGAGAAGGTAAGCGTATCGCCAGAGTCTTTTGTAACGCGAATCTGTCCATCTCCTGCAGTCCCGCGTCCCTTTTCTCTCGAATCGCTAACGTTAACGTATTGTCGCGGACATCGTTTCAGGTTCGACACCGTCTCTGGCTGTCGCACTATGGATTAAAAGGATCGATTAAAAACGGCTTACCAGCTCGAGGGAACAGAACTGCAGCAGGCGTCGCGTCGCGTTCTCCCTTGCCTCTGCTTCTGCCCCCAACGCCACCAGCGAGATCTGAAAGCACCGCTGCCGTCAACGTTCTCCTCTTCCTTTCTCTTTTTCTCCAATTCTTGTTCGAACGTCTGTCGTACAAAGATGGATGGGAAAAAATTGGAAGGATTCGTGGGAAGTGGAAAGGAAGAAAAAACGGGACAGCTGTATATCTGTCGATGGGAATTTCCGCGATTACGAATGCAAGGTACGACGCGTTAGAAGTTATTAAGAATCAAGGACACGAGTACGCTTCGGTCGCCACGATTTCCTGTTGCTGGTCACTGAATGACAATAGACCACCGCACGGATATCGACTGTTGTACCATTTAGGCGTTCATTCGGAATTCAATCGGCGTAGATCGTACGAGGACGCGCGGGTCTATCCCGCAGTCTCGTCACGGTTACGAGTTACGAGTATCCATCGGCGTGTGGTGGGTCCTGTTAGGACTTGGCCACAGCCCGTATTACGGCCTGTATTTTAATATAATTCGTCGTTTAAATCGATCGTCGTTTTTCCTTCCTGTCTCGCCGTTGGACGATCCTTTACCAAAGGATTTATCAGCGAATAGAGATATTTTAATTCGCGATAATCGAGCAATTAAGGGTTTTAAATAGAACTTTCCAGACGAACTACGTTGCAAACGTTAAGGGCGTAAACGATAGCGAACCGGAGACGACGCACGTATTTCTGTCGCGGTATATTCTGGGAGCTATGCACAGCTTAGCCTCGTCGCCATTTCGAAAGGGGTGCGTTTTTCTCGCCAAACTTTTCCACCATAGCTAGATGCCAGGCATTCCGATCGCCTTTGTAAATTATGTAAAAAGCGTAGCATGTAAAGCTCGCGAAACTATGCCTCGTTCGGATCTAGTTTCGCCAATCTGGTCTCATCAAATTTCGCAATTTTTACATTTTTACATTTTTACATTTTTACATTTCTACATTTCTCCAATGAAATTGTTAACGATTTTTTGAAGAATCTCTGCGGTCAATATCTACGTATATGAGTATCTTTTACACGTGTAAATACGTTTTCGGATTCGCGATAGTCGAACGAACGTGTGCGGTAACGGTGCTGATGGAATTTCAAAATGTATCATACAACGCAGACAATAGTACGGAAACTCGTGCAATTCGCGTCATTTGGGTCATTTGGACTTACAAGAAAATGCCTGTAACTGTTGGAACAGTTTGGCTACCACGATGTACGATTTGTCGAAATGCAAGTTGCGGTTTTATTAACTTTGATACAACTATTGTTGAGGGGGAGGGGAACGGTAAAAACATGCCTGGATATAAATAACCGCAGGCATCGCGCGATGCACGATCGTAGGATGATGTTAGAGTTAGCGACCGTTTGCGGCCGTTTGCGGCCGTTTCCAGCGGACGCTGCTACTAAATCTATTAATCGATCGCTTCGCGGTTTTTGTTCATCGGTGCGCGTAAGAAAAGGCGAGAAAAGCAGTTGAAATGTTTATCGACCGTTGTCGTTATCGTCATCGTTAGACCAGCCTTAAATCTAAAGCGCATAGAATTGTACGGAGCTACTAGACGCGAAAGAGAAGCGACGCGGAGAAGACTGGGTTTCGCGGGTACAAATTGCGGGGAAACACGATATCATTGATACCGTGTCTGGTTGAGGATGCGGAGCGCGTCAATTCGTAATATTTGCGTATGAATGAGCCGACCGGGACCCCGAGGGGGGTCGTGCGTAAATCTCTCAGCGGGTCCCAGTGTCCCCGATATTATCTCGGAAGGGGCCCTATGCAGCCACTTTTAAAGAAGCTACAAGCACGGGTGCGCCCCGCGTAGAGTCGCGTCGCGTCGCGTCGCTCCGAACCGGGGCCCTGTCGAAAAACCACCGTGCCTTTCCTCTTTTTCTCCTTTCACCTTTCTACCGTCACGCTTCGTCCTTCTCGCGCAGTTTCCTTTTTATTCCCGAGAGATCCTAATATATCCGTGGACGCGGCATATTTTCTACCCTCTATCGTGCCGGGGTCGGGCCACCGATATTTATCAGCCGGCCAGCGATATCGCATTCGCCCCGTGAAATTATATTCCTCGGAATTATCTTTTTCACATTCCCACGGAGATCTTTCGCGCGCATAATTAATAGACGCGGCAGAACGTTTGGACGAATTTTATGCTGCTAGTTCGCTGCGTTCGCCGACGAATCGCGAATAGTTGCGTGCCAGCTGAACACGTTCCGCATTCCTAAGACATTGTTCTCCGAAATACGTTTACCTTGACGAATTTGATTGATTTTTTTTTTTTTTTTTTTTGATCTTTTTTTACAGAAAAATAACGAAAATGATACTAAAGGACGGTGTGATTCGCGTCTGATTCAACGTCTCTCTAGTCATCGTTTCGTACGTGTAACGAAAATTATAAGGAAGAAATAAGGCGTGTATATAAAATATTTGTCGGAAAGAAGTCGTATAGAACGGGGATGAAATATTTTTGAAAATCTTGCGGCTGCTGTTTCGCCCGTACCGCGAACGTGTTGGTGCTGGTGAAGCACGTGGCACCTTTGCCGGGATTCACCGGAACCGTCTATTCTGTCGTTGGAGTCGAAGCGCTACCGCTTGTGTCTCTTTGGTATCGCGAGCGCATAATAGAAGATCGAGAGAAAAGGAGGTACCTTGGAGCAGACGTTGCGACAAGATCCGGCAGCCAAAGAACAGCAGGACATCTCTGGAACAAATAAGGCATAGACGCAAGTCAGATCTTTTCGGTAGACGCAAAAACATATGGCAACGATCCATCGAGAGGATCCGTGGAGAGGTCGCGTATTACGATTCTTTTTCCGCTTTTCCTTGGACACGAAACAGACGCGTGTCCTGCGTTACGTCAGTTGGAAAGAGAAAGGATCCGCCTTTATGGCGCCGGATGAGGGTACGCGGAACACGTCAAGATCGAACGACCCTTGGAAAAGGCACGACGGACAATTACCAAAAGTCTCGAGTATTTGGAAAAGCTGTCACGTTTATACATATTACGTATATTAGAACACGTATTCTCTAATTATATCGCTTTACACCGCCATCCTTCGCCAATGAACGGAGAAATTGAACTTGTGTGTCGCGTCGTTTAACGATTAACGATTATTTGAGTATCGCAGTGCCGGACGCAGCTGCGACAATTTCTTTCAACGATCGCAAAGCGTGATCCGAGAAAGAAATCCGTCGTCTAATGCGAACAATTTCTCTATCAAGCAGTCGTTGCCGATAAAGATTGAACGATACAATTACGGGTAATGCGGATAATGCGGATAATGCGGATAATGCGGATAATGCGGATAATGCGGATAATGCGTACGTCCAGTTCGATACGAGTAACGTTTCTATAATATCCCTTCGGGACTGTCGAGATCTTTGTTTCGTTATTTCCATTCTGCAATTTCCATTCTTCTCGTGGCACGAGCGTTATTTTTATTAAACGATCTCACGGCGAGAACGTAGACACGTGGTGAGTGATGCCTCGGTGCCGGCAGTCGTGCGTAACTCGTGTCGTAAGTCGTAAGCGATGTTTTACGACTTTACGGATATAATATGCGGGTCCAGTCACCGGTGCAATTGACTTTTGAACGAGGACCGAAATCGTGGATGCCGGGCGTACGATAAAAACGATGCACACGAGGCACACGAGGCACGGAGAGCCTGGAGACAAGAAGAGGGTTCGAAGCGTGTTACACAATTAAGTTAATAGACGACACCAGTCAGACAGAAATTGCGGCTAACTATGTTTGCCCGCGTGACTCGCTTCGTATATCGTGTACTCTTCGTCGTCAGCGGCCTATTTCTCTTTCCTCGTTTTTTCTTCTACCGTCTTTTTCCTTTTTATTCGTTTATTTCAGGCAGTACGTAGGAACGTAGGAGCGTAGGAGCGTAGGAACGTAGGAGCGTTTAACACGCGACAAGTTTGCACAGCTGATGAAATAGGAAAAGCGAGGTTAAGGTTCCCCGTTTTCGTCGGAGAAATAACAGCTGGGGCCTGTCGAATATCGATTTCACGAGGGACGCGCAAGTTGTCTCGCTATGTCCGAGAGATCATCGCGTAATCTGCGTAATTGCTAAAAATAATCGAAGAATCGTTGACCTATTTCGAAAGGTTAGAGAGGAAAGGTAGGAAAATGGCCTTTGATGTCGCTGGCTAAATTGATGGTGGAGTTGTGAAATTCGCCGTGGCAAGTGCGTCCCCTGAAATCGTAACGGGTTTGTGGCTTCTCTCGAGGAACCACACAAAAATAGCCAACGTCGTTTGCGGCCATTCGACTTCCAGCCCGATCTAAGCTGCGAAAGTCCCCTTAATTTTATCCAGCCGGATGAAATGGAACGAGCGAAACCTCTGTCTCTTTGAACTCGGTGTTGAAGTTTAAAAGCGGCTCTGAGAAAGTTTTCAGAATCTTCTTTGAAATCTCTCAGACCTCCCCTCCCCCTCCCTCTCTGTCTGTCTGTCTCTCTCGATATCGCTGTCTATTCCATAATGATGACAACGAATCAGGCATCGAGATTCTCTTTCTTTCCCTTTTCTTCTCTTTTCTTCTTTTTCAAGGGTTAGAAAATACGCGATGGCTCGCTGTTTCAATGCGATCGAAAGAAACGTGTCAACGTGAATGTCTTGGCGTATGCCACGCGTATCGCGCATGTGGGTGAGAGCGCAGTATAGTTGCATATAAAAGGGCCATGCCTATTCTCGCAGCTGCGCCTTCCATTGCCATATCGTGCGCGAATGGTGACATCCACGTCGCTGCACTCGTAAAACTCGCACGATTCTCCCACGCCTAACGATGATAATCCTTCCAGCAGATGTAAGATAAGCCAGGAAGTAGGAAAACCTTGCACAAATTTGCATACGAACCGACGACTCGCATAGATTCGAAACAACGTTTATTCCAGAATCGTAGGTATGTCGCGTTTAAAATTCCATCGTTCCCATTTTTATTTGCCGATTTAGCGGCAAAGTTAAAGTATAAATGTTTTCCTGGTATACGCGTAACAAAGTATTCCGTTTGTGCACAGCCCGATACGGTGCACAAACGGTCGATCGATCAACGATCCTCGTTGAACGGGCTGGTTGAACCCGCCGGTCCAATTAGCTCGCTCGTGCATATTAGTACGCGGCATACGACGAATCCGCGTTTTCGTCTTCCAAAGGATCCCCGTTTCGTCGCACTGGGCGCAACTTATATCGCCGGCGTACAACGCGCTTGCTCGGTAGCCGAATGGAAATATAATTGCACACAATAGCGGACAGCGGAAAGGGTAGAAGGAATTGATACAGTCGTCGAGCTTGCCAACGTTTATCGAAAGCGACAGAGAGGAAGAGGATCGATCGAATATAGACGAATGATTTCATAGAATGATTTTATCGAAGGATGGGAGAAAGGAGAGAAAGGAGAGAAAGGAGAGATAAAAAGGAGCGAATCGAGATACTATATACCGAGTGTCTCTCGACGTGTTTTTATCCGGCGTGAAGCTGTCACAGCGGTTTTATGTGTTTATTTATCTCTGCACTCTCCCGACACACCACGGTCATGTATCGAAAGGCAGAGTAGGTCTCTATACTGTACGCTCTACACACTCTCTACGCTGCATGTACACGCTGCCGGCTGGTGGACCGTGTCAGGGCCCTGCCGATTGCAAGTCGCGTTCTCCTTTAACCCCTTCGTTTCGGCGCAGCGTGCTCGTTCCTTTTTTCAGCAACGCGTTTCGCGACAACCGGTCCAAAGAAATCGTTGCCCCGGAATCTTCACCGCAACAGCACCGACGTAAATCTTTCAGGAGGTTCCGGCTGTTCGTCTAATCGCGGACACTGTTGCGAAAATCGTGTAACGGGACGCGTCTCCTGGCTGTCCAAACCGACGGTGATTTAATTACCGTTAAAGAATTGTGACATCGTTGAGAAATTGAAAATCGAGACGCGGATAAATCAGCGATCCTCTGTAAACCATCCTCTGATATCGTTATGTTATGTACTAAACGATCCGGTTGGCAAAGATCTTGTCCTTTACGGAGAAACGAGCGGATCGCTCGGCCAAAGTCGCTCGCCGGTTGCTCGTAAAAGATCGGGGAATAAAAGTTGCAAGAACGTTAATTGTCCATCACGACGATATACAGTCGTTTGCAAAAATATTCCAACGTTTACAGAGTAGCTGTATGATTCTGTTGGTAAAACACGAAGGCGAGAGAAAGGAAAAACAGTTTGTTAATTACTTGATTAGTTTTCAATTCAGACTGATTTGAAATTTGATCGATGCAATCACGACGGTCGTGTCTCCTCGGCCGTTGATTGGAAATCAATGATCGATAAGAATAGCACGACGAGCCTGTTTCTGTCGTTACCGTCTTTTCGATTCTCGCGTCACTTTATGACGAGAGAAAGCTAACGATAAGCGAGGAATCCGCTTTGAATCGATCGGGGTTAGGTCGGGGTTAGGATGGAAATCGAAACAAATGGAAATGGATCGTTTCAGCAGGGAATAGTTGATGTAATCGGTTAGGAAATTGAAAAATTGCTCGTCATCTTATTTCTAGATTCTGCTTTCACAGTCGTCCGATTGAGCTGTCCCGTTACCAACACTTTCTGACCACGATCGCGTATGACAAAACGAATAAAGATCCGTTTGGCGATTGATCAACGACGAATCGAGTGGAAGAGGCATTAATTGATAAGTTGGATCGGTCGATCGATGTATCGAGAGTAGTGTTGGCATAAATCGCTTGCGCAACGTCGCGTTCCAATTTCCAGCTGAAAGACAGGCGAAATTGCACGCGCGGCATAGAAAGGATTTACGCGCAAACAGGCACGCGTTAAAATTACTATGATCCGGCTGGTTTTGCGTACTAACGCGGCCAAAAGCCAGCGGCGAAACGCTGAAGCGGGACAACGTTTCTCGTATCCCTTCTTTTTTCCTCCCTTCTGTCTCGTTCATCACGCAACCAGATATTATTTCATGGCCCTTCGCTGATGGCGCATCCAGCCTGAAATTACTGCAATCGAATGACACCTTAACGATGTTTTATCGCGACTACCACAGCGGGTCGAACGAACGACGAGAACTTTTACGCGTGATTTATCGGAGGAGCTTGGCCATGGCGCAAAGTCTTGCCTAGGTGTGTATCGTTGATAGAAACAAGCGGCGAGTTAAACGGCGAGTTAAACGGCGAGTTAAACGGCCACTCTCAACAGCGGAACAAACGTCTGTTCTTTCGATCGTCGATAAAACCGACAGCTAGAGCTTGTCTAGCGCATTAGCGTTGCATGGCGTAAATATCGGTGCTGGTTGTTAGAAACTACGTTCGTCGCTACACAGTGCGAGGAGTACGCCGACTCATAGACGTATACCGCAGAGACGTGGTGCAAAGGTCGCCGCCTTCCCTTCGAACAGAGGAAAGGTTCGGCATAGAAATTATCAGATATCAATTAGCACGAGATCATTCGAGTCGCGGACGTTATCAACGGATAACGTGATATTAAGTCACGCTGACGCGACGCACGAAGCGGAGGAAACACGCGTGCAACGAAAAGGTGAGAGGATCGGAGAAATGCGCGACGCGTTATCACCTCGCGAACTCTGTACGAACGTGAACCTATACGAATACGTATGCGCTTATACTCCTATGCTATGTGTACATATACATATACATGTACATACACGCACACACGCGTATATATTGTATGTATGTGACTCTCTTTCCTCTTATTGTACAAGAGGCGTTCGAACCGAGTTGAAGAGAGGCAGGGGCGAAGGACCGTTAGCGACAGCTCGTTCACACGCACGTGCACCATGTAAATTTCGAGACAGAAAGAGATTAAAGATCGGCAGACGGGCGACGAAACGCGGAACGAGCATTTTTTAAGAAATTCCACGAATCGCTAGTGCTTCGTCGATGGTGTGGTGTGTACGTTCGTTTCGATCGTTTCGATCGTTTCGTACGTTCGACGAATGCAGTGGCAGTTTCAATTAGCGAGGAAATATCGCGGAAGCCGGCGCAAGGCGAGGAGCGCTTTTTGTCGCGTCGATTCGCCTGAGAAGCGAAGAGTTTCCGTCCACACTTGAGCGTACTTAGCCACACGGCAACTAGATAATAAACAAATGGCTGGCCGCTTCTCGAGCATGTTGACGATAAAGTTGAAGAAGGGAGAGCGTTAAGATGACCGCGCGAATCGAACGGCGCAAGAGGCTGAAAAAAGTAAAGGCTGAGAAAAGCGGCGAGAATTAATACGGAAGGAGAAGCGAGGAGGGGAAAGAAAGGAAGGCAAGTGGGCACATGTGGCCAGAAGTTGTGGTCGATATCATCTCTGACGAGAAAGATGACAAAGATTCGCTGAATTTGTATTTTAGCGGAGTCCGAGCGAGCGAGACCGATCAGTTGACACGAGCTATTTTAAAAATAATCGCGGTTCATCTGGCGCTACGACAACACGACTAGCAGCACGACCAGACCAGTTGCATCCAACTAATGTTTCGTTGCTCTGGTGTTCTCCTAGAGTCGGAAGCTCGAGTTGTGTCGCCGAATCGAGCAACCGAAATAGAAAATTGATGAAATAGAAAATTACCTTGCACAGCGTCGAGAAAAGGAGTGGCGACGACGACGACCGTCAACATCACCGTCGACAACCCGATCACCAGCATCGTTGAATATCGCGCGTTTCCATGAAATCGCCGTCGAGTCTCGAGATCCATGATCACTGACACCATCGGCGCATCTTAAAACACAACTGGCGCGCGAAATCTACGAACGTATGCGAACGACAGCGACAGAGTTGGCATGTCGGCGAGAAGCGGACTCGCGCGAAAACCAAGTGCACTGGAGCGCAGTCCGCGAGCGACTGAGCTTTTCGTCGCACTCGTGGCCTCGGCTCTCCGCTTCGGTAAGCTTTTTACTCGACTGAGTGGGTGAGAGGAAGAAGGAGACCAGACATCGAAAGAGAGAGAGAGAGAGAGAGAGAGAAAGAGGGGACAGGCCCGAACGAAAGATAGAGACAGACGGAGGGATTGCGTGTAGGAGGAGGGAAAAGACGCGTGGCGCGTTGTCGTTGTCGTTGTCGTTGTCGTTGTCGTTGTCGTTGTCACGCAGTGCAACTGCTATTGTGATCGTGACATCTTCAGGCTGTACCTACACGACCCTCGGTATGCATTTTTTCGCCGTTCGCTTCAAGAAGCCTCGTGACTCTCTCTCTCTCTCTCTCGATTGTTTCAAGTTATCGTTGCATATCTTCATATTTAGAAGTTGAGTTAATGTTGCGCGTTGTTGGAGCGAGAAACAGAGGATGACACGAAACAAGATTCGAGTCATACAGCTGGTATCATCGATCGGTTGGTCGATTTCGTTATCTCTAGGCAAACGGATTATCACCGTTCTGAGCGAACGTTGACCGTACGTCGAAGCGAGATCTCATCGAAAGTCATAAATTCGAAGGAACCAGCTCGGCCCGTGGCGTGGGTTAGAAAGCCACATTCCTGCACCGGGTAAACTGATAACCCGCGTTTGTACTTCCTCTGATAGCGATTGAGACGTATTACGAGCGAGCATTCGTTCGTCGTCGACTATCGTCCAAACACCAGATACCGTTCGTTCTACTAAGATGTTTGACCGAATGTGATTCACTTTAGCAATCGCAAGCTATTCTCTGATAGCTGTGCCCTTTATACCGTACCGTTTTCAGTCGCACGACGCACGTATGTATCTACGTAAGATTCAATATGAAATAAAGAGATCAAGTTGCCTTCGCGTGGGCGTGCGAGCTAATTATGATGGCAAAACCCGATATCCCGTATCGATGCGATGGAAAGTGGAAATATAAGTTGCGCGGTAGAATAATCTCGAGATTCATTGACTAAATTTCCTTCCACTCGGATGCATCGCTGTGGGACGCGGGTTCCGTTCGAACCCCTCGCGAAGGCAATCGACTCGATGGTCGAGTAATTTATTAATTTATTCCGTCGATAAATCCGTTTCAATCCGCACGTAGGCTGCGGACGGATTGTTCCTCCTCGACTCTCTCTCTCTCTCTCTCTCTCTCTTTTTCTCTCTGTTTCTTTGCATCTTTATCCACTTTATCCCTTAGAACAGGCTTGCTATTTCATCGTGGACGCGCACACCAAACGCATCGGACCGTTATTTGCGATAACAATTTTATCGTCGGTAATCATACGATTCGTACGGTCGTATAATTACAATTCGCGAGGCGAGATGACCGCGCGCGGCCTTGCAGGAAAATACGAAAGCTCGGCAAGGGAAATTCGTAGTCCATAGACGGGAGGAAAAAAGACCCGTGGATGAAACCAGTTCCAAGTCGAACATGGACAAATACTCGCAAAGTTTCTGCAAATGTGTACCGGTTTACGTCGCAGCATCGTCGCCGCTTTGTACGCTATAAAGACCATTATTAATGTAACTTGGTACGCTCGGCGACTAATTTGCAAAATGAACGGTTGATGGCATTATCTTGGCGATGCTCGCCAGTCAGTCCTAACACTTTCGACCATCACCAACGACATTCGCGGTCAGGGAACGTCGTACAATTTCCTCGTCGAACATCTACTTTAACCCAAATGCTGTCCCTTTCATGAATATTAAGCTATAATTATAATTGTCAACTTACTACGATACTACGCTGTAGAAATAATCGACGATCGTGCGATTAATGTACAAGAATTTAATTCTCCCGGCATATTCGGCGATTGATAATCGGCAATTGGTTCGTAACAAAAATGGGCAATCGCTCGTCTTCTCTTTTTTTACTTATCCCCACCTTGTGTTCCCCATAACGATCGTATTTGTAGAATCGTTCGATTTCTCTGATTTTCGTTCGACGTTCGAAAATTTGATGGGAAAATTTAACACGACTTTTTCTTTTTTCATTATAATCTCCACAGTGTTGGGTGCTACATATACTCTCTGATCAAGTAGTACCACGAAGGTCTTTCCAGTTGTTTTAGGAACGAGGCTGGTCTTAACGTATTCCATCGATGGGAGATCGTGCCAGAAACGTTTTTGCAATGCGGACTTTGCTCGACTCGGCTTAACTCACTTAAGTAGTAGTCGCAGTGGTTATTAATTATCCAGTGGCGAGCATTAATTGGACGGTATGTTGTGCATCTATCGGAGCACCAGTGACGATGAATTCCAATTTCCTATTACTATAGGCTACACGATACTGCATACTATCACGATCTATGATCTTTAGACGACATTCTAGAGTCTAGAGAAGTTGCAAAGTAAAAGTAAAGTAAAGGAGTAAGAGTAAAACGTGTGGAAAGTTCTGAGCGATCGTAGTTCGATGACCGGGAACTGTATACGGTATGAAAGAGCGATTTTTCAATGAAAAATTGGCCAAATCGAAATTCGTGGTGATCGAATCGATCGTCGTGCAGAGTGGAAAAGGTGTCCAATAAATTTTCCGGCGATTTACTTTCCGTGCATGCGCGTTTCAAGTATTTGACTCACGCACCCTTCGAACGAGCGAAAGGAAGAAGGAGGGATAGGGCGAGCGCGTGACCAAGGGGAAAGACCAAATAGTTCTGTGAACATTGCATCCTCCGTCAATCGTCGGCTGCATGTCAATGAACCAGCATCGAGCATCGGACAGAAATCGAGGACCGGCTTACTCCTTGCTAGCCGTCGTGAGAAATCGAGTTTCTCGCGTAAATTTGTCGCGCGTTTTCTACCGTGCCAAAGGAATGTCTTAAGCACGATCAGAATTCCCAATGTCTACCTGCCATTTGATCACGTTACGAACAAGCGTGATGCCAGTTCCATTTTTCTTCCATTCGTTGCGTCGCAAGCGTAACATTCGCCCTAACGAAGCCTCTCCTTTGGCTTTGCATTAGAAACGAACGATCGATCGATCGGACTCTTCGAATCATCGAAATACCAGCGCTTTCAAATCACTCGCGAAAATCAACTCACCATTGAAAGCTGATTGCGTTCTGCGATTCGCATAATGCACCGTGTCGAGACCGTTTGCCGGCTTGTCATTATGGAAAACCTCGTCGTAGAATCGCAGAGTCGCAGAGGAACAATAGGGAATACAATGAGAGAAATTGGAACGCATCGAGCCGTCAATAAGAACTCGCGCGTAGAAAAATGTCTCGGGTGAACGAAAAGGTCAAAAGGAAAGAACGATAAGAAACTGATAGTTTTTAGGCAGGTTAGATTTTCCTCGAAACACAGATGATTTTCTACATACATCTTGGCTATTGGAGATACCATTTCTCGCGATCGTTGGATTTCAGGTCTTTCGGGTCTCTAAACCTTTAAGATCGTCGATAGCCACGATTTAGATGATCGCGATTTCTCGATAGATCTCGTTATTTGCACAACCAGCGAGCTAACTGAAAATACCGGCTAAAAGCTGAAATCCGTAACGCGGAAACATAAACGCCGAATATCATAAATAAGATTCAAATATCTGGAGCCTGCGCGCTAAGAGTGCCTCCATTGAGCGCGTTGTCATCGTAACCCGATATACATGCTATTTGTTGTGAAAATTTGCCTCGCCGCGCAACGCAAATTTCGCCGTCGCTTCGCCGATTCGAGTAGATCCGATTCCGAGTGAATCTAAGCGAAACTATAAGAGAGCGGAAATTCCGCTCGAGCCGGCGAATCAAACAGATGGCATTAGAAACTGTGTTCTAAATTGTTCTAACAATGTTCTACATTTGCCTGACTAAACGTTCGTAAACGAGACCGGGAAGAAATTTAAGGGAGAAAAACGAGGAAAGGTTTACCGACCGCGTGCGACGTCGGGTGGTTCGAGGGTGGCGCCGTCGGCCAGCGCCTTTCGCTCTACAGAAACGCAACCCTCCGGACAAGCGAGTGGCGGAGAATCGACGCGGTGGGGTGGTGGAACGATAAACTCTTTCCGTCAAAGTGTCGGGGTGGATTGGCGCTGTCATATGGAGGCAAATGAGGCGCCGTGTTAGGCGCTGTGGCCTGCACGGACGCCTTGCTGCGTGTAAAACAAGTGTGGAAAAAAAAAGGGATTGCAAGGTTCGCGCGCTCATATAGATGCTATTAATTGGGTGAGTGTGAGTGGGTATCGGATATCAAGGAAGCGTTAGAGGTGCGAGTGCGAGAATACACGCGTTAACCGCGACCTCAAATGGGTCAACCCAACCCAGCAACCTAACGTGTATTCGTTTCTTCTTGCGATTCACTTGGTTGGCCTAGTTTCCTCGGGAACGAACGAGCGAGCGAGCGAGCGAGCGAGCGAAAGATACGCGAATTCCGCTTGGTTGGAAAAACGACATCGAAAGTGTGCACTCCTCTTGATCCTCTGTGATTCTCTCTGGCCGTTGTGGCCGTGGTCGTCGACGTCGCCATCGTCGTCATCGTCGTCGTCATCGTCGTCGCGATTCCCTCTGGTCGAAGCTTTCTTGTTCGCGGAACGAGAGCCATGGGATTCTCGCTGGCCACGGATATGCATTGATTGACACGCGAACACGGCAGCGAGAAACGGATTCAGGTGATAAAGCAGAGGTGAGAGATCGCGTTGCATTTCCTCTTACACGCGGAACTACGATTCAATGAACGCGCACCGTCCTATGTACTGGGAAACGTCTTCCATTCGTGGAAATCGTTGCATCACGAACGAGCTGTGCGGGCTTTTGCCTCTACTAAATCAGCTGACACAGTGCATCGGATACGAGCCTGTACGCTAGTTTTGCTCGTGTTATGGTGTTTTCGTGTGCTGCCGCTTGACAATCTCGCGTTCGCGAGAAACCCAACGGCTCACCGCGGTACAATCGCTTGTACGCGACCCTGAATTCAATTATCGATTCTCCGAGGAAAATACACGACAGTGCAGTTTTCATATACCGTCGCGAGTTACTTTGTCTAAACCTTTGCTTAAATTCTTTTGCTATTCGTTTCGTCGACAAGAGTACCGTCCGATGCGATGTTTCAATGGCAATGTATCTCTGACCATTGTCACAAAGTTAGTTGGATCGTTTAAAGGTTGATTCGTTATACGATACGGCTGTTTAAATAGCCGAGTTATCGGATGTTAAGACTCGATTCAACACGGACGCACGATTCCATGCACGTTGATTAGGATCTTGGGATCTAGCGATTTCAATAAACGGCAGTTTAATAATTTGCATTTTTATTTTTATTATAGGTCAGCGAGTGATTTGATTGCATGTAATAAAAATGGCGACCAGTAAACCACCGGAAATGAATTACACATGCGAAATTTGCGGCCTGGAAGGTTTCAATGACGAAGAGATGAGATCTCATATGGTTTTCTACCACCTTCAAGGAGCCGCAAATTGCCCCTTTTGCGATTTAGGCGAAATTTCGCCGACGGAAATGTTGACCCACGTTAACAGTGCCCATCTCGATTATCTAACACCAAGGTATATATGGTGCAATTATCTTTTTATTCTTGTATATATGATTTTCTTCGTAAGTAGCCTTCCTTCAAATACATCATATAGCGTTCAAACTGTTCTGATTGCGAGGAGAAATGGCGGCAAAAATGGGCCTTAGATGTCGCGCTACTACATATATGTATACATTCTGTTACTCCGTCATACAGAGTTTCTGAATTCGTTGCGTGTTTGATGATCCGGTTTGTTTACTAGTTAATCAACCATAGATGAATTGACACCGCCGAAGAACCATTAAATTACCATTAATCCTAGTTACTTCTTCTAATATTTTTCTTGTTATACGTAGTTATGTCCAAGACCCTTCCTCCTAGTCTTTATTCGACTATCGTTTGTCAAGTACATATATAGTGGCCATGTGTAGAAAGTACTATAGATTCAAATGAATCGTATGAAACATGATAAAAGACTACAAAGTGAAAACAGCATGTGAATTAGATATTCGTCGTAAAAAGTAATAAATACTTTTTGTGTACATACAAGTGTCGCTTACAATCAGTGTATATCTAAATTATCTATGTATGATGGCAACTACTTATCCCAATTGTTACAGTACTCCAGAGAATGACATGATGGCATTCATCGATGACGATTCGTTGGTGGATGATAGAAGAGACGACGAATGTCGCGGTCCATGTCCTTCTCCAACTATGTCTCCAAGTCCTCCGCTTCTTCAAAATGGTTGGAGCAGTTCGTTCAGTCCACGTGTTAAGCAGCAGCAGCAGCAAGAAATACCAAAAGTGGAACCACAGATTCCTAGTGCAAATGTGAATAATAATAATAACAATAATAACATTGGAAATGTTAATAACGGTACTAAGAAATTTGATCAAGTTTCAACTGGTATAGCTCGAGTCCCTGATGCGACATAATCCAGAATATCTTTTCAGTTATCGAAGGTGCAGCTGGACACGGATCTCCGCTGCGTTCAGGCCTAAATTTGCAACTACGTTCCCATGCTTCGCCAAAACTTCCAGTACAAGAATGTCCTATGTGTCCTTACAGTTCTGACAGTCCATTAAGGTTAGAAGAGCATATCAACAGACAACATTTTGATCTCACATCGCCATCCTTTCCACCTGAATCTCCACCATCGCGTGATGGTGTCTTCAACTGCCCACTCTGCGTCACATCTTTCCCAAATTCTTCTGATCTTGAGCTACATGTTAACATAGAACACAAAGACATCTTGAGGTAAAGTAAGATTTATATGTATCGCATGCATAATAATCAGCCGTGTCTATAGTAAATTGGCACGATTTGAAAATCATTATTGTATTTCCTTTAAACAAAGCCCTGCAAACGGCGCAGCTTCCCAGTCAGCTCAAGCAACCGTTGGTAGTGATACACCTGCGTGTCCAGTTTGCTTCAGTACCTCGTTTAAAAGCAACGACGAGTTAACTGCACACATTGAAGAACATTTCAGTAAAAAGTGCACTCCGTCTCCTATAACTCCAGACTTGTCTACCGACAGAATGTTAGCAAAGGATATGGAAAGACTTGAGAAGGAGCTTAGAAAATTACGCGAACAACGTGAATTTGAGATGTTAAGGGCGCAATACGGAATGGACAATCAAGGGAATTTTAGAGAACAAAGCGTCACTAATATGCAGCGGGCTGTGTATTCCGGCGAAATGACGATTGCTGATTATTACGAAAGGCAGACCGAGCTCAGAGTAGCTGAAAGCAGCGGCATCGATGATGGCAGTTCTTGTACACGCGGTTATAATCTTTTCTTTCCACGTCTATTTACTTATAACGTTACGAATACTTTTTATTACTTCATCGATTCTTTATAGGGCTAGTTTCCAAGATAAGGGCTGTCAGTCAAGCATGTAGCAACGTATTAAGCACCTGGATGTGTTCTACCGTAGACCATTATGCAACCACCTATGGAGACAAAGGATGGGGATGTGGTTATAGAAATTTGCAAATGTTAATTTCGTCACTTTTGCAACATACAGGGTACAACGAGTTAGTTTATAAAGCGTGGAATTCTGGTTTGGGTAGCGGTAGTTCTACCAAGAATCCACTACGAAGTTCTATACCGTCGATCTCTAGACTTCAGAAGATGATAGAGTGGGCCTGGGCCCAAGGTTTCGATACTCAAGGAGCTGAACAGTTGGGAGGAAAATTGGTGAACACCAGAAAATGGATTGGCCCCACCGAAGTAGTCATACTGTTGTCTAGTTTAAGAATAAAGTATGTCCTTTAATTTCTATTATTTTTTTTTTTTAGAATCACATTATACATCGTGTTTCTATCACAGGTGTCAGCTGGTAGATTTTTATACACCAACTAATTCTGATGGCGGACACCCTGAAATGTTTAATTGGGTTTTACAATACTTCCAGCGTTGCGATGATTTCAAGCCACCTCTTTATTTGCAGCATCAAGGTAAGGACTTACAACGGAATTAAGAAAGCAAGGATAAAGAGGAAATTAGGAAAGACAATTACATTTTATTATTGTATGTAGGTCATAGTAGAACAATAATAGGAGTAGAACAGTTAAGAGATGGTTCAATAACAATGTTAGTACTCGATCCAAGCCATAGTCCAGCACAAATGGCACAATTTAACAGTACAAGTAGTGCACTTGGTGCGATGCGTTTGGTACGCAAATCGATTGCAGCGATGAAAGCGAGACAGTATCAAGTCGTTGCTGTTACCGGTATCATGGAAACCGACTTAGAGTATCACGTAAGCTTTCATATATCTATTCGTTTATTGCTTATCTTTTCGCTTACTTGCTATAGATGTAATTATTTATTGTAAGAAGGCTAATTAAATTAAATTACAATCATCTCTAACTTCAGGAAAGCAAAGTATTACGTCTGATTCGGTTGCCACAAGATAGGTGAGATTTACTGGCCCGGAAAGGAATTCAATCTTTTGGGAAGACGATAGACTGCCTCAAACCAATTTTCTCCAGCATCCTTAAAGTTACATGACCGCAATGTTCTAGGTTTTATCATTAGGAGGTTTGCTCCACCGTAGTAGTTGCAGAAGTATTATTTAACGATATATTCCTGCATATTTTCGCCGTCATTCGTTGGCTCCTCAAATCACGTGTATCTAATAAGCCTGCGTCATGGTTCAGAATTTTTGCAGTTAAAATTGACCGACAAACCTATAAAAGTTGTACTTTCTAAAAAAAAAAAAAAAAAAAAAAAAAAAAACAGAAAAAAAAGGAGGGGTGTCTATATGTTACGCGTACCGATCATTTTTTAATCCACACTCAGCCCTGAAAATATTGTATTAGGGGGTGCGTGCTTGGAAAGGAAAGTTACAGTCACGATGAATTTGAGGGATAGAATCAATTCGGTCGTCATTCCTTGGTCATAATGCTCTGCTCAATTTTCGTCGCGCCGAACAGGCTGTGCTAACTTTTAGTCGACTAATCGTCCTATGCCGATCGGTGGCATCAGCGAAAAAAGCCATGGCAGATCTTGGAGAACGAGACTCTTTCGTAGCTGTGATGCTGTTATCGATTTAATGCTAATCACCGATTCTAAATATTTTTGAAGACACTCCACGTGATCAGAACGTTAAAGAAAGCATTGTCCGTGTTTTAAATTCTCTTTCACTTGTACTTTACATTTCTATGAACGTTGTTGTCAAAATGTTGTCAATTTTTAGTCAATAAAAGTATCAATATAACGACATATTGCAATGCGCGTGGCGATAACAAATTTTATATAACGTCAAAGATTATTATTCTCTAATCTACTTTTATTATCATTGCTTCTCTTTTTTTGGAGTGTCTACAAGAATAGACGACATATTTCCATATATTATATATACATTTACCTATATACATATACACATTCTTGCACACACTCTTCGTTGTATTACACTTCTTTCACTCATACATAAAGTACAACTACTTTCATACTACTTTCGGATATTCTATTTAATTATTGGATTACATTAAGGCTACTCATACGTTAATTGATAAGTTAAGAACAACGTGGCGAGAGAAGATCAGACAGCAAGACAGTTCATTAATATGTTATTTATATTACACGATTAAACGAGTTACATTGTTTACATTATTATATTTATTATCATCTTCGTTATTACTGGTTATTATCATTACACTTATTGTATATTATAAATTGTATTGATATACATATGACCATTGATACACATTTGTTATTTTCAAGAAATTTGGAAACTATCAAAAAATTCGATGTTTGTTACTGTGAAAGGCATTATAAGAAGAAAATGTATTATTATTTTACAGCTTTGATAATTTATAAAATGCACTAATTGAGTGAACATTTGTCTTTCTACTCACTAGAACCAGATGCAATAATTATGACTGACAGCAAAGATATGGTTACTACTTGCATTATATTTTTTCATACGCTCATTAAGAATATGTTCAATATTTTGGTATGTTCAGGCAAAGCAAGCTATGGAATTGTTAAGCAAGTGTAAAAAGAACTTTAAATTACTCACATGTCAAATTAAAATATATGCTTTGTTAGAATTCCCAATTTATGTGTGATTGTTTTACACCATTAGAAGAAAAAATACTTTCTCAATTTTCATATCCAATATTATATATTGCTCGCACAGCTAAGGAAATTTAAATAAATAATACATCTGATACAAACAAAATAACTTGTTTATTTCTAAACTAATTGCTTAGTATGTTAACATTGTTTTGAGAAATACTAAATCAATTACACGAAGTAAATGCTATTTACTTCATTTTTCGTTCAAAATGCAACCTGAGCATGTTATATAATAATTAATAATATATAGCCAATTTACATTCATATGTTAAATCCTAATGACCGCATACAAGTTTTATGCGCTTCTATCAAATCTTTACAGTTTTCTTCACCTAGTAGGATAATGCTGAAAAAGAATTAATGTTTTTGAATACAATTGTACTGAAAGATGTGTTTCAAGATGGGGTTATGTATTAATTCGCAAATAAAACCATACTAATTCAGCTACACAGATTTCGTTAACAAATCCTTTTACTTGATACTTCTAAATTTTCGAACTTAATTTAAAGATATTTGAAGTGGAAACACTATTTTCTCGAATATTTAAATATATTTGCGTACCAATCGTCCCTTGCCTTCTTCGTTTCAGGACAAGCGCAGCAAGGTTTCAATGGTTTGTCAGATTTTTGCGCCTCCTTCGATTCCGCATTAACGGTTTGATTCGGTTTGTCATTTATAATACCCATTGTCATATATCGAGTACGATATCTTGCACTACACGAATTTCCTCTAAAACCGCTTACATGCGTCTAAGATCATCGACAAACTGCACCGGCTTCAGCGCCTCCACGCCTAGCTTCTTGAAATTCAAAGTGCAGCTAAAATATCCTCGGTGAATAACATTAGTAAATAGCGTAGAAAACTTAGTAGCAATTACTTAGTAGCAATTACTTAGTAGCATATACTAGAAAATAACGTCTTTAATTATTTTCTTTGTTCGTTGAATAAATTTTATTTGTACAATTTAAATCGATGTAAAATTGTACTATATTCAAAATCTCTTAAAAGAGTTGCTACTTTTTCCTAATTTTAAATTTTTCTTGAGACAAAGAAGTGAATTATTTGTTATAAAATGTATGTGCTTTTTTTTTTTTTTTAATATGGAGATCCCCAAGAAAGCGAGACCCCGGGGCTATAACACTGATGTGTATTCAATGTGAGAATATCGCCTAGGGTCTGAAGCGATAGAGCAATTGACATATCCCAGAAATCATTTATTTATGCCCTCATAGCAAGTCGTCTTTCGCCGAGCAAAAACCAAAACATTGAACATTTCTTATATCATTCAGTTGCAAGGTTCCTATAGTTTGTTGATCGAGATATGATAATTCTGTGACGTATGTGAAATTTCGGTTTACCGTAAAGCGTAACTGTAACAATTAGTGGAAAGGCGAGGGGGGGGGGGGTTTAGGTTGTGGGTGTCACCGTATCTCCCCACTACGTTAGAAATTCGGTAGTTCTGCCGCGAGGCAGGTTCATTTTTGTGTCGAAAGTCGTGGAGTTAAGACGTATTGCTTTGTTCGCTGGGTAAATCGGAACGCGGGATGTCTGTTTATTGTGGACAATCAGTGCGATTAGACATATATCCAATCGTGTCTTTGGTACTTTGGTAGACATCGTTATTTTTATTTAATTGTACGTTCTTCCTCAATACTTCGTTGTAATCTATTATTTAATTATTTTCTTTTCTTCGATCGTTTTTTTCTTTTCGTTGCCCAATTTAGCGGTAGCCAGTACAACGAGTTTTCAAAATGTAGCTTGACCATGATCATTGTTTTATTTTCAAATAATTTTTTCCCTTTATACATTTGTTTTAATATTTTGCTCTTTTTTTTTGTCCAGATTACAATTATTTCAATGGGCGAGGGAAGCTTCCAAGTATTAGAGGCATGATGCGGTATTCGAAAGGATGAGATGAAAATCAAAAGGACGCCATGGCGATTAAAGATAGATTTTATAATTTTTCGTTGAAATGTGGTAATATTTTATTTATTTCAAGGAAGGCAAACGTATTTATACGTTTGTTTTCTCTATTTAATTGAATAATCGACAATATTTATTCAGTATTCAATTGAATTCGTTTCTCGCATATATTTCGTGATATTAACGTAATTTAATATGTAATATGACAAATTCTAAATTCACGGTTTATTAAAAATACCAATATGAAAAAGGCAATATTAAAGAGACTATTTTTTTTTTATTTCGAATACATTAACATTAATTTGACATAGATCATCTTGATTCTATTTCATTTGAGTAAAAAATTCAAATAACTTTTTCATTTTTCTTCATTATTCGTAAATTGTCTGTGATAATATTGTTATTTCGACTTTTTCGATAATTTCTATTGCATTCGAGAAAGTGCTTTATCACAGACAGGTTTGAACAGGTTC
The DNA here is from genome assembly GCA_905333015.3 of Bombus campestris. Taxonomy (NCBI): domain Eukaryota; kingdom Metazoa; phylum Arthropoda; class Insecta; order Hymenoptera; family Apidae; genus Bombus; species Bombus campestris. The sequence continues at coordinate 297,039 of HG995145.1, forward strand.
TGCGCATCGCTTTTTTTTTCGTATTGCGCAGCTTTGTTTAAACAGTCAGAAAAAGGGCGCCATGTTTTATTAGAACGAAGTCACGTAATACGCAAGTTATCTGAATCTGTTAATAATGGCAGACATTTAATTTGGCGGATAATTTTTACAAATCAGTTGTATTATGAAATATTCATACAGTATACGTTTGACAATAATAGAAAATACTTTACATGAAAAATATTTCTAATGATATATACTAACTATATTATCTTTTTTCGTATTCTTGGTATAAAATTGATATTTTCGTACTCTTGATGTGATATAGGATACTATCTGTGGTAAATGAATAGTAATTAGTAATTCATAGTTTAAAAAGAAGCAGTATTTTCGTAAACAAGCACTCGACAGAAAAAAGAAGAAGAAGAGTATTTTAGTAAATAAAGAAAAATGAGTAATTTATTTCCTTTGCCTGCCCTCTACCCACTAATGCAGATTTTCTTTCAGAAAATTTTCGCAGCCGCGTCTTCGGTAACACACATTATAATTTCTAGAATCAGTTATATTGCATTTATTAAAGTATCCGTTAACGTGCAGTGTAGATATAGATATTTTGTAACATTAGGAAATTCGTTGATTCGACACGATCGACTTGTCGCGACATAAACACACATCCCCACTCGTAGGATACAGTCTGTCACACAAGAGCGTGTCTGCGATATCTGCGAAACCTGACACCTAATCAGAATGAGATAAAAAGAATGTAAACAAACGAAAACTTCTCTAATACGCGTTGCTGAATACCTTTCAGTTTCATTTGAAACAGTGAAAGGAACAGAGCTTTTTAATATGAGTGCCGCGTACGCGAAACGTCGAAAATCGTCTGGCATGGGCGAATGAAAACAGAGATCGTGATTGGAGTAATATAATATTCACTGATGAATCTTCGTTTTGGGCATGGTGTCCTATTAGGCGTGCTTGGACTATCCATGGAAGAAGGATGATTCAAAGAAGTGTAAAACACCCTATAAAAGTGCATGTTTGGGGTTGCTTTAACGCACGCGGTTTTGGGACTTTGTGCGTCTTTACAGACAATCTGAATGCACAAAAGATGGTGAAATTGTACCAAAGGGGACTTCTCACATCCGTGAAACGTTGGTTCAACCAAACCGAGGACCAATGGATATTGCAAGAAGACAACGACCCTAAACATCGAAGTCGCATCTGCACCCAATGGAAAGCGAAAAACGCCATCACAGTACTTCCTTGGCCATCGCAGTCCCCTGATGCAAACCCTATCGAAAATGTGTGGTCCCTAATGAAATGCAAGCTGAGAGGAAGACGTATCACAAAAATAAGAACACTTGTACATCACATTCGAAAGATATGGAGGTCGTTACCAGAATCCTACGCTCAAAAATTAGTCGAGAGTATGCCGAAACGATGTCAAGCTATAATCGCTAATGGAGGAGATTGGACACCCTACTAAGTAATAGCGTATTAGTGTTTTAGATGTAGATTCAATTCATATAAATTTTTTTACAAATATATAAATATTTACAGAAATATCGCAGACACGCTCTTGTGTGACAGACTGTATTTGAGGGACGAATAGGCCGCGGGGAGCGTTATTACGGTGCCGAAAGTCGTCGCGTAAGGTGTTAATTTTCATTGTTCGCAATACATTAATTAAATGTGTAGTATCTCCGCTTTTATTGCGCTGCCTTCGTACGCTATTATTAGGTTTGTGTTATTAACAGTCGTTCGCTTATTAATTTATTATACAATATTATAACAAAATTAAATAGCATTTGAAATTCTTTTTCGTTCTTTTTTCTCGATCGTGTGTTTGTTTGTTGGAGTTATCGGTAGTTTATATTATTAGCTTCCCAGTTAGAATTTGAAGTCGATTATTGTCTCTGTTTCATTTTGATTACAATGCTATACATTTGTTTTAAATTGGTGATTTCTTTTTGTGCAGATTACTGGATCATAGCGGATCGACGATAACTGGGAATTCAAAATAGCGTTGTTCGGACGCCATGATGATTAACAGTTAATTTGTCAGTTTCTCATGGAGATTGGGTTAGGTTTGTTAGAATGGTAGACTTATACATACGTTTATATTATCTTTTCATCGGATCATTGGTAATATAATTACATATTTATTTTATAATACATATTTGATACGTACCTCTGCACTATATAATTGATATGTGATATAATTAAATTAACAAATAAATTCGTATTTGAGAATACTAAGATGAAATTGGAAAAGATTATAGAATTCACTTTGCTAGTTCGAATATATTAAATTATTCCTACATAGACTTTGGTAATAAACTTTTTTAGTAGATTTTTTTAATTTGACTTAATTTAAAGTCGATTGATTTGATTTTATTGTATGTATATATATATATGTAATCTCCTTTAAGAGATTGCAATCAGTTATACGTCTGTTGCATTACCCGCGTAAATTTTCTATAGTATCGCCATCTCACGACTTTTGTCAATAATTTCTATTGTTTCTAAAGAAGACGCCATTACAAGTTTAGCTTTTGGCGCGTAATATTATCGTGCTCTTCAAGCAATTATTTTGCTAAGAAATTTTTGATTCGTTGCAAAGATTTTCGAGTATTTATAAAATGTAATGCAGTTTATTTCTACAGGACATATCTCAGAGTTCGGTATAGTCTCTAAAATCAGTTATAGTGCATTTAGAGTATTCGTTAATGTTGAATGTAGGCATACATATTTTATAACATTGGCAAATAATATTAAACGCTTTTCCAAACATCGTTTTAATATCTGTAACATCGTTTATAACAGCTGTATACAGCAGAAAAGAACAGTAAACAGCAGTACAAGTTTCAAAACAAACGCTCTAATTTCTCAACGGTCCCCCTCCCCCTAACACAGTTTGACTTTCAGAGAATGTTTTTGTGATCGCGTGCAATGCGATTAGTAGAGTCAGTGCTTGTTTCGTAATTGTAATTTCAATATTTCTCAGAGCAAAATAGCTCTTATTAATATTAATTGTAATAGTTATACGCGAAATTAGAGTCAGTGTTTGTTCGTCTATTTGTTTATCGGGCGGGTTGGTAACTTTTTGTTTCTCTTTTTGTATATTACTTTTTTTTTTTTAAATATTCGTTTTCGGTATTCGAGTCAGTGCTCAAGAGGATAAAGCCTCTCCTGGAGCTTAGCAACGTAAGTAGTTTTGCACATTATTCATTAATTTAGTTTATACTTTGTATATTGCTTGAATTATTGTAATATCTAGTGGAATGAAGTGTCAGAGTTACAATATTGGATGATAAAATCTAAATTTCAAATTGCTCTATCAGAGTTTCAATTCTTATAGCAATTACAGTTTATTAAAATTTCAATTTTTATTATTATTAAAGTTCTAGATTTAATAGAATTTCATGATTTGTTATCTCGGACTTTTAAAAGAATCAACACTTTGGTCTTAAGAATAAATTATAATGTTAGGTATTTTGTTACAGCTTTGCCACAATCTCCACTTCCTCCTGTTCCCTGGATAGGATCTTATGGTGCTTCGAATGCAAAGAACGTAAGTATTGTACTTCAATTGATTCCATTTATTTCATTCTGCCCTTAATGATTGTATTTTTGCTTATTATATTAATAAACTATAAAATGTTGTTGTTGTCTTCAACAATAGATTATATGTATATTGTTCCACGTTTTGTTACAGATATTTCACAGCCTGTACTTCTACCGTAAGGTCTGATGATTCTTCTGGGACGACGGCGTTCGTGATGGTTTCTTCTAAGCTACGTCACATCGTCCACATCGTCCACATCGTCCACATCGTCCACATCGTCCACATCGTCCACGTCGTCCACATCGTCCACATCGTCCACATCGTCCACATCGTCCACATCGTCCACATCGTCCACATCGTCCACATCGTCCACATCGTCCACATCGTCCACATCGTCCACATCGTCCACATCGTCCACATCGTCCACATCGTCCACATCGTCCACATCGTCCACATCGTCCACATCGTCCACATCGTCCACATCGTCCACATCGTCCACATCGTCCACATCGTCCACATCGTCCACATCGTCCACATCGTCCACATCGTCCACATCGTCCACATCGTCCACATCGTCCACATCGTCCACATCGTCCACATCGTCCACATCGTCCACATCGTCCACATCGTCCACATCGTCCACATTGTCCACATCGTTCTTCGTATGTACTGTGAGTCGCATGCTTTTTATCCCTCCGGTCACTCAATCATGTCGTAGGATGAAAGGTCCGAATCGACACGGGTGATTGGTTGTATACGTAGAATTTTTGACGAGTATAGTGACCGCGGGTATTTATTATACCCGTGAGTAGTAACATTTTCTTATCAATATTTTATTTATTAGTTCAGGATAGGTTTTCTTGCACACCGCGTTTTTAAATATTGATGATAATATATATATATATATATATATATATATCATATATATATATATATATATATGATATTTACATATTACAATATAAAGTATTTTGTATAAGTAATATAATGTTGATTATAATATAATAATATATTATATTATTAGATATAATTAGTATATATATGCATATGTTTGAGAATTACACAATATATTCATTATAATTATTTATAAAATCAAATTATATTCAATATTACTATATATTTATAAAGACCAGAAATGACTTTGTTTAAGTATTTTGTAGTGAAGAAGTCTGATACCCTCAGACTTCGTTAATATGGAAATTCAATTATGATTAAAGTTATTATAATGCTGATAAAGATTATAAATGATATTTATTTTAATTTTTACTTCACGATGGTATAGAGCAGTTTTATTATTTGAGTATACACGGTATAATTTCAATAAAATTGGAAATATGGAATATGAAATTATAAGTTAAAATCTAACTTTGTCCGTTATGATGGATGTTATCAAATTTCACGTGCAAGAAAACACTTCGCGACAGGCAGATTTCAGAATCAAAACAAGTTTTGAACGTTCCTTTGTGTTTTCAAAGATATGTTTTGATAAAGATATCGCCTGAGGATATTTCGAGTAATAGATAGAGTTCATTTAGAGTCCATTGTTATTCATTGATATAAATATTACTTGCACTGAATCTTAGTTTATGTTTAATAAATATGTGCATTCTTCGTTAATTTCCTTCATTCCAGTTTAATAGTTTAATCGTTCGTTAAAATAATAAAGCAAAATAAAGCATAGAATTATTAAAATTTGAAGTGAAATTAGATTGGAAAATCAAAGAATATTAGCCCGTTAGATACAAAATATAATAGATAGACTAATGATATTTTTAGCACAGGATTTTCAGGTTTAACCCCTTCCATGTTCATTGTCAGAATCTCACTCACGTGCCCAGGTGCTTCTTGGGTGGGAGGAAGGCAATGGGCATGATGAGTAGTCTATAAGTTTAACAATTTTTTCAGCGACTGACGTTGCGTTAGCGTATCGTGCACGACGTATTTTCCACTGTGTGTGTATGTGGTTAGGCTGTGGAATTGCGTCGTTTCTGCTATTTATTATAATCTTGAAATAGTTATGGATTCGGAAATATGAATCCAATTACCATTGGAAATAATATTGTTAGTAAATAGATATAATGGATATAAATAGTAATATTACTAATTTCAGTATTAAACTACAATGATACATGATTACATTGATTGAGTATTTAATTAAAATAAAAATTGAAATATACTTGGATAATGAAAGTCGAAATATACAGAACATTTGTACGCAATGGTCGCTAGCCATCGTCAGTCGATTTCAGGGAAATGGTACGTACATTAGAGTGTGAAAGTTGTATGCGAAACTCGGGTGTCGGAGGCGTCCGGGGACGTCTCTCTAGTGTAGGCCTTTGCGCCCGGGTTATGTGTGAGAACCGTGGAGTGAATGTGTTGGTGTGCTTGTTTTGCCATTTTTTCAGTTTTAAATAGAGGTTTCCGGGTAGGATAGGTAGCATATTTTCTGGTATGTGTGTTGTTAACTGTAAGTAGGTAGGGCCGGGCAGGTTGGCACAGTCTTTCGTCGGGTAGGCGCGTTTTCGCGTGTCCAACCTGTTTCAGGAAATTTGATTCGAAAAATCGACGGTGAAGCTGGCATCACGAATGGAGCATACCATTTGTCTTGAGCCTTGCCTATCGATTTTTTGAATACCGCGGTCGTGGTCGCGAGTGGATTCCGAAACGAACGTTTATTGCTCGAGCTTGCACATGCGAACGGACAGCGATCGCTATGATCGTTGGTCGTCCATGTGCACTGGGAACAGCATCCGCGATTTATCTTTTTATTTTACCTTTATAAGTTATTTTTCATTTTGCGAATAGAAAGACTCGAGCCTAGATTTAAGTTACAGCGGGCATTGCGCCCGAAGAAAGAAGAGGCTATAAGCCGAAGAGGCCCGGCAAACTGCCACTCAAGAGGGCAACTACTAATGGCTCCCCATCCTCTGGGTCATCCAGAGCATGGGGAGTCATTATTGTTACTACTTTGTCACTATGCTCGCTTTTAGTATCTGTAGTAGTAGTAATAGTAGTTAGTAATAGTAGTATTTGCTTTTTTGGCCGATGTACACATATCGGTCCATCGTCCCATTGGGCAAATCGCGATTTTTCTTATTAGTGTCGCGAGAGATTAATTACGGGTTGAATTAGAGTTGCGGAATAACATCGCGGCTTTTTATTAGTGTGGCGAGAGAATGATTACGGTTTGAATTAGAGTTGCGATAAAAGGATAATCGCGTTTGCTTTAGAGTTGCGAATTACGATATCGCGATTTTCTTTTGCAATTTTGTTTATGAATTTTTAAAATTTCTAAGAGATTAATACATATTAGAGTTTTTTTGTTTCCTTTAAAATTTTTCCTTCATTTAAAATTAGATTGAAGAGTATTAACGTTCGAGTAATTTTATAGCATTGCAATTTGCACTAGCACAGTACAATATTTTTTCCTCATGTATGGATATTAATTTTATTTTTGTCATAAGAATTAGTGTTGCGACTTTACATCGCGATTGTTTCAATTAGTTTTTTAGTTAGAGTTGCGTCGACGAATGATCGCGTCTTTTAAAGTAGCGTTGCGTTTATATTATGCCCGATCTTCTTCCACTGGACTGTGGAAGCACGTTCCTGCTCCCGGATCATCGGATGCAGTTTCACCAGTAGCCTCTTGTACGGCTACGCTGGTGGACCGTTACTAGTGTTGCGAACATTTAAATTTGAGTGCATAGATTAATAGATATTAGCGTTGCGCAAATAATTCACACGGAAATATTTTTTCCTTTTCTTTTTTTTTTTTTTTTCTTTTTTTGCCAATAGTGAATTAGATAATATTGCAAATATGATGAAGCACTCGTCGCGATTTGATTTTGAGAACTTTCCATTTTATAACTACATATAGTAAATTAAAGTTTGCGGAATAACAGAATGAATATTCCACTCACGGCTTATTGTCGGGGATTATATCGAGTGGATACTTTGACGGCCCTTCTGGCTTTTAGAGTCATTTCTTTTTCAGCGCCCTTTGTTATTAGAGTGTTTGTGATTGGAAATACTGCTAAGATATGCTTGCTCGATAATAATGAATATTTTTGCCGAGGAATAGTATTATTCTTGAATGATGTTATTATATATAAAAATGTGCAAAAGATGTAGCGAAATATTTGAATATCATTTCCGTATACTATGGCATTATTAATTTATTTGAAAGATATATGTAAGAATTTATAATTTATCTGTCTAAAATTAATAACGGTGAATGTTCGTTATTATGATCTTATTTTGAAACGACTGATACGAATTGGTTATTGATTAGTTTGGTGACTAAAGTTATTACAAGCTCTTTATCAAATAAAAAGTCGTTTGATCAGAATCGCTCTTTTTTCATCTTAGTACTTCGATTCAATTTTTTAAATTTCCAATTCAATTTTTTTCATTCAAATGTAAATCCAAATTTTTAACTTCAAATTGAGGTTTTGATTATTTGATATTTCCTTGTGCCTAATATGTCTTTCTTTCAGCTGTATTTTTTTTCTTTTTTTTTTTTTTTTAAGTATTAATCCAATTGTTACGTCCGATGACTTTTTACAGAAACCAGGTTCCACGCCGCGGGCCAGATGGCTGCTTTACGCATCCTTGTTGCGTACCCTCGATAGTCTTAAAGAACCACCACCAATCTTGGCATTTTCGTAGTTACGGTCTTTGAGACCAAACGAGTATCTTTTTACTTCAATTGTTCCTTAAATTTATCGTCCACTGCGGGAAGGTAGAGGGAATTTGGTTTTTCTCACGTACGGTATCTCTGGCTAGCAACTTTCTCTCGGGGACGGCTAGAACCCTTCCTTGCCCACCAACATTTTTCTTGTCCAATCAGAAGCAATGACTATTGCCCTCACTTTCCTAGCCAAAATTGCCATCAACAAATCCGATGGTCCCGCGCGCTAGACACACCCATCGATGGCTTTCCTCCGCCACAGCATCGTCACGGAACTTTGCTGATTTTCCACCCTTAGATCAGTCATCTATTTAACTTATATCTATAATATAACCACCTCTATTATCCTAAACGAAACAGGGGACCGATCACTTAGTCGATTATCTAATCGTAACGGGAATTTACGACTCTCGTTGGCGCGCTTCCTCGCGATCGCGTCTCTCCGCGAACGGTCGAACATCAATAATTAAGTACGTTCCAGATTTACTAGCTTGTAAAAAGTGTAAATTATACGCATGGAATTGGAATCTCCTCGATTGGTAATTAATTACATCTATGTCATAGAATTGAATTAACATTTTTGCGATTCGAGTCTGTTTCAGGATTCATCGTGAGATGTACCGAAGAACAATTATATCATGTGTCCCACACAATGTTGTAAACAATTTTCCGTTCCATGCCTTTGTGACATTTAAATTTTTGTGTAGATAGGTTTCTTTTATATGGGATCCCTCTATAAGTAGGTTTGGAAATTTTTCCAGTTAGGACTCGTAGAAAAACAGTTGAGAATACTGACCGTTAGGATAAATAAAAGGACCTTTAGATTTCTGACGAGTAGGGTCTAAAGAGATCTCTAGATTCGTGGTAGGTGGGTCCTACGTATAAAGATCCTCGTACAGCCCGATAGGTAGAACATATATAAACAAAATTGTTTATTTCGTATTAATCGATTAAAATTCAAGTTTGTTTCAGAAATGTCTACAGAAAGAGTGAGAAGAGGAGATAACAAAGTATTTCAAGATACAATTCGTAAAATACCCCTTCTCCCAGCCCCTTTATTATATTAAGATATTTGTGTAGTTAGAACTCACGAGTGCTTTGGGTTTTTACTAGGCAGATTAAATTAGATTATCAATTAAGTAGAGGTTTTTTTGAAATTAGCAAATAGGATGCTTTCAAGTTGCTTTTAATGCTTTCAGTGGTTGCGGTTAGTTTTGGGTTAAGCGCATGCATAATTAAAGTAGTGTTATTATATACATGGTTATAATTTAGTTTAAGATTAATGTATCTCTTACTTTCAGATTAAATGTATCTTTTACTTTCAATCTGTTAGCTGTTCGCGTCGGTTTTTCTAAAATCTTCCTTTCGATGTCGCTTTTGCGCAACGATCAAAGGATCGAACGTTTTGCAAACGCACATTAGAAGGAGAATTTGCTGAAATTTGTTTATACGAAATTAGTAAATTTTTGCGCAAAAGGATGGGTGGATGGGATCGTGGATAGGGAGGGTCTCCGTTCGCAGCAACCTCCACGTGGTGAGACCCGGACAATCATTATTATTTCATATACAATTCCTAATTGCATCATGATACATGATACAATTATGAATTGTATTATAAATAATATGAGCCGATTGGCTGCGATTCGCGATCGTATTGTGTGATTAGAATTAATTTCCATCCTATGAGTTCCTTGGAGTGCAACGTAATTCGTTTGAGTCCTTTGTAGTTGATAAAACCAATAGGCAAGGTGTGATTTTAGATGGTATTTTTTACCGGCTCATCCTGTATATTATGAAGTATGGCTAATAATTATGATATAGTTATTATTTGTGCAACAAATTCTTATTTGGATAGCGAAATTCATTTACGCGGCGGGATATCTAGGCTAGGCTAGTACTAGATAGTTTATACGGTAGTATTTTCTGTATCTTACAACAGAGATAGTTAGTACTGCAGTAAGAAAACAAGTTGTTTAATAACCAGTGGATTAATATCGAGGAAGAATCTGTTTCGTCTAAATTCGTCATTTTACCATATGAAAAAAGTAAGATGCGTCGGAAATCCTCTTTATCGTATGCCGAATATACCAAGTTCCTCTTATGCACACACGAGTATCATACTTCTATTCACAGATGGCTCTGTAATAAGCAGAAATAAGCATTTTCTCCACTTTATATGCGCGCGCGCGTGCGTATATACACACGTGTATAGTAAAGCAACATACGTAACGTATCCGCACATAAATAATCTTTGTTCGTTACGCCTGGTAATTTTCATTCGGTTATAATCTTTTTTACACAATTCTTACAAATACTTTGAAACGTCTCTTCTTAAACGCCACATTGTATAAAAAGTATGTACAAAATGTATTATAATTAATGGATCGTTTCTTGTGTCAGATCGAGAGTTAGAAATTTAGAGGAACATTACACCGGAGTACAGTACGTTCGGAATCGAATTTTACATGGATAACAGTAAAATATATCGATCATTTTGCGGTATAGTAATTTGTCTTGATGAAAGGTATTTTTGCGATGGTTGCCTTGTACGTTTTCCCTCGAACTTGTACCAATATCCCACCACCGCAGTGAGCTAATTCTGATGGCACGTATCCCATAGCGATAGAACGTCCAAGGGTGGGACTAGGTCCACCGGAAGTAACTTTGCCAACGCTTTCACCTTCTGGAGTTAATATACACGCTCCTTCTCTCACTGGCGGACCATGCACTACCGTTAACCCTATTCGTTTTTTCTCAGTTCCTGATTTGATTTGTGAAAGTATCCTCTTTGCACCTGGGAAGTTTCCCTCCGCTCGCCTTCTTTTAGCTGTGGCAGAAAAGAAGAAATTAAGCGTTTATGGTTAGTCACTATGGTTAGGCCTAACCCTAATCTTATTACCGTCTATTATTTAAAAAAATAAACATCGTGCAAGTAGAGATTCGTCTTATCTATTAAATGCTGTAACTTTGTAACTCTGTAACTGTACTTTGGAGATTTTATATATGTTTGTATGTTAGGTGGATTTCGTTTGTTCCCTGGATATTTGCATATTTGTTTTCCCCATGTGGAAAATGCACAAATATCCGCTGTCTGTCTATTACTAACCTACTAGCCAGGTAAGTGCCGCTTCGACTGGTGTAGTTTCTTCGTTGATATCATGCCCGTAGAGGCAAAGGCCAGCTTCTAGCCTAAAAGTAATTAAACGAAATACCGATGTTAGACAATCGGTGATAACGTTGGAAGTGAATCGGAAATTATTATTTGCCAATCGAGCACCTTAAACTGTCCCTGGCTCCCAAACCAGCTGGTTTCGTGTCAGGCGTGTCTAAGATGGCTTCGACCAAGGTTGGCGCGATTTTGGCTGGCATCGAAATTTCGAAACCATCCTCTCCTGTATATCCGCATCGAGTTATCCTGATTCGGCTTCCAAATACCGTAGTTTCTACGCTGTTCATAAATGTTAGATTTTTTAAGTTGATTTTAACAATGGATCGAAGAACCGATGCGGCCGTAGGACCTTGTAACGCGACCAGACTCTGTTCCAAAGGATCCAGGAATTGCAATTGTATCGATTTCCCTCGGCGTTTGAAGTTTTCCTAAAATTAGGAATCAGACTGACGGGCCATTTCGTAAGTAACGACGTCGTGTTTATAACGATGTTGCAGCATTTTATAGCGATCGAAATAAATGAAAATGAATAAACTGGATGACGTGACAATTGTCAATTATACTCTTTTATTCTGTCAAATGTTATTGAATCTAAGCTGTGTATGACCGAGCAATTGTTCGTTAACACTATGAATCGGAATGTTTCCGATTCGTTATTATCGATGGTTCCTTGATGGATGGTTTCTATCGTTGGGCAGAATTTTTCTATTATTGATAATTATTACAGATCATACTCGTCGACGGTTATCGCGTTTGGTTTTACTTTTGAAATTTCAAATGCGACAAAGACGTCTAATAGAGACATGAATAAAGAGACGTCGTTATCCGTGGAACGATTTGTAACATACATAAAATTCCATTGTCTACCTGTTGTTGGAGGAGCAATTGAGAATCTTGATTTCTTCTTCCAGCATTAGACACCAGAAAGTATTTATCGTCGTCGTCCTTTGTAATTATCAAGTCATCGAGAATGCCTCCATTCTCGTTGGTAAACACCGTAAGAACCGCGCCGCCTTTGCTCAAGTTCTTCAGATCGCTGGTCGTCAAAGATTCCAAAAGCTCGGTTGCATCCTTTCCAAAAACCAGCGTTTGCATCATATGACCGACATCGAAGAGCGAGGCAAAAGTTCTGGTATGTTGATGAGACGCGGCTATTGCCTCTTGATATTGTACCGGTAGTAACCAGCCAGAAAAGTTGATTATTTTACCTAAAAGAAAGGCACGTTGATACCTTTTTCTTATCAGATTTTACATTTCATTTTCATAATATCAGATTTTGTCGTTATGATATGAATGAATTACCGAACGATGCGAAATTTAATATTCTCACATTCAATTGGACACTAATTAATTAACGTAGAAATGTTTTAATAAATACAATGGCGTAGAAATACTCTTTGCAGCATATCCATGTATGTATATGCAGGATAAAAACCGTAGCTGAAACGTTTATCACTGTCTGTCCCATTCATCGTCTATCGCGGTCTTTACAACACTTATTTAGAAGGAGGACAAGAAATTAGACACTTTTCTCGCTAATTTTGCAAACAGCCTAATATTCTTATGCATTACGTAGGTGTGCAAGAAATTCCCATTGATAATTACCTCTATTTTTCACATGAAGGTCGTACAAGCAGGTTTTCCTTGGCTCTGGCGTCGACGCCGTGGCAGTCGACGTCGATGTCGGCGACGTTGACGAGAAACGGTGGCCTTTGGTTCCGTTTGACCGCGTTTCGAAATCGATCAAACATCTTAAACGCGACTTTGATACCGTATGTCTCGAGATGTTGTTAAAAATCGTGCAATACTCGCGAACACCGTCTAACGTCTCGAGACGTTTGTCGAAGATCTCGAAGCAAACCGATCTTCCACGAACGCTAAAACGAAGCATCGTCTTTCCTCCGTAGCAATTGGTCGTACACTGATTGTCGAATGCAGGCTGAAAGCATCGGCGCGTCCCTCCGTCGTTGACCCCGCTGACACGTGGCAGCTTTCAGAGTCGGTGCTGGCAGGAAAAATCCGCCGATGCCGTAAATACAAATAATTCGTGTTCCTCGTACAGCCGCTTCTTATTTTTCAACGTTTATCGGCGCGCGCGATTCGATAAAATAGCGTATTTCGGTGGTGAGGAGAGTGAGGTCGGAACATTGTTTCGAGTTTATCGTTCTGCAAAGATTCCCGATGTTGTTTTCCTGATATTTTCATCTATTTACCGACAGATTGTGTCGCCTTTTGTCCGAAGATGGTACACGAATGTGTCATGCGTATTGAAATGGAAGAAAGATAAAGAAAGACCTTGAGATAAATTACAAGCCGGCAATAGCCAGTGTAGATATCGTTATTTTCACACTGGAGAGGGTCAGCATGCTGTTAAAATCGGAAAAGATTGGAGAACTAGAAACGCGCGTATATCGTAGTCCGTATTTCGTGTGGATTTAGAGGGGAGATGGTAGTAGTCACGAGACTCGTGCGCATCGGATGCTTATTAAATTTTTATTGTACCACGTAATAATAATAATAATAATAATAATAATTAATAATCGCAATAATAATAATAATAATTAATAATAATAATAATAATAATAATAATAATAATAATAATAATAATAATAATAATGACAATAGTAATAATCGCAATAATCATCATCGCAATAATAAATCGTGATAATAATGTCAATAATAAGTGTTAATAATAATAATAATAATAATGATAATAATAATAATAATAATAATAATCATTCGTCACAATAATAATAGCAATAGTTTCGTAATAATAATGACAATTCATCGTCGTCGGTAATAATCCAATGACAAATGTCAATAGTCATATAGTAGCGTGTCGAACGGAGAAACGACCTTAAAAAACGAAGACAGTATCAATTGTTTGTTCGTACATTTTGTTTTTTTTTTTATCTTTTAGCTTCCGTCGTCTTATTCTTCTCGCTCGCGCTTTTTTCATTTTTTTAGTCTCTTCTTACCTCTCGCTCTCGCTCTTCCACACGCGCATTCTCTCTCTCTCTCTCTCTCTCTCTCTCTCTCTCGACGTAATTTTTTTTTTTTTTTGAGTTTTCTTTCTCTCACACACACGCACACTTTCTCCCTCTGTCTCGTGTTTACACAATTGATGCAAAATGTCCCTACACAGTCCGACGAATGTGTGTGTGTGTACGTTTTACCGATCGATCGATTTTTTTCTTCCTCCGAGTCGTAGTGTGTTTGCTCGACGCTTTCTCTATGATATTACTTTTGCTTTTTCCGCCTTTATCCTCTTTGAAATCCGCTATTTTCCCTTGTAGCACGTGTTGACACATTCACTCACATTGGTTAATCGGTTTGCTAGTGGAGGGACTAGGGTGGTAATGTGAGGGGGTGTGCAGTTGGTGGAAGATTATCAGTGAGGAGTGCGTAGGGAGGGCGGGTGGGTGGGTGGAGGAGGTAGGGGAGGTACGGTACAAAGGTGGGGTTGGGTGCGGGTGACGACGTACGGGTGCTGGGAAAAGGATTTGGGAAAAGGAGGCGTGTTAAGGTGTCGCGAATTAATGAATTGGGAACGCTCACGAGGAAAATGGATTATGCTGCGGTGAAAACAGAAGGCGCTATAAAATTTAGGCCCCACCGGTCAACGGATGATCTATTTTGTTCTGTCTTTTCGTTTTGCCAATTTTACATATCCGATCTTTTGCATTGTTTGGCTCGATTTATTTGGTTCGAAAGGAATTGGACAGGATTGTCAGAAAAGTCGACAGATACGATTATTATTTGACGAAAGTTGGACGAAAATTGGACGAACCGCGTGAAAAATGGAAAAATTCGTCGACCGAGGGACATTTCCGCGGTGCCGAGAGCGTCGAAAGTCGATAACAGTCGCCTACGATCGCGAGGGGAAACCAAAGTTGTTCGATCGAAGGAAGGATGGCTGCGATCGGGAAAGTATACTGCCTCGTTTCCGCGACTTCTCGTATCGCGCTCGTCCTACGCGTTTCATCGAGCTCTGTTATTTTTTCTTTTCTTCTTTTTTTTTCTTTTTTTCATTTTTTGCCTCTGTCGCCTCTCCTCCTCTGCTCATCCTGGAACGCGACAATGTGCCCCTTTGTGATTTCGAATGTTTGATGTGCTCGTTGGGTGTGTTTCCGTCTGATGGTCTAGAGGAGAGAAAGGTGGAAATAAAAACCGGGTGTGTTGAGAAGGGACGTGGGGATTTCGTCGGAAGTGGAAGTTGTTTCGATCGGGCTACATTGTCACGAACGAGGAAGCACATCGCGTACGCGTTTTCGCGTTTGTTTCTTTTTTCTTTTGTTTGTTGCACTGGTTGCACGTATGCGTGCGTACATACATACATATATGTATATCTCTATATATAGATATATAATGTTTTGTTATATCACGGGCTATTTCTTCTCTGTTTTTTTGGTCGTCGTACAAAAGAAATGAGGATCGAGTCGTTTTCTACGAAAAGTTTCCTGTACGTTGAAAATTCGAAGTAAAGAAAATGATTGCAGCGAACGCAAACTATTGCCTGCTATTGTTTCGTCTATTATTCGTTGGTATCTCGAAGAGTGTGTATCTTTTATGAATTTTGTTTTACGCATGTGCTCTCTACCTTTCCTCTTTCTCGTTCCTTTCGTTTGGCCGTGACGTTTGCTCTTTTTTTTGCTTTTCTTTCCTTTCGTTTCGTTTTCGCTCGTTTTCGCTCCTTTTCGCTCCTTTTCGCTCGTCTTTGCTAGAGGGGAGGGGGACTTTGTTGCTTTGCCGACATTACAGTGTGCAATCACCGTGAAAAAAAATTTTTTGCTCTCAACTCTCGCATTCTCTCTCTTTCTCTCGCTTTCTCTCGCTTTCTCTCACTATTTGCGCTCCCTATATACTTCGAGTTCGATAATTTCGTCTAAAATTCCACTTTCGCCTTAACTATACACAATAATCATAATATATAATAATAATAATAATAATAATAATAATAATAATAATAATAATCACGACTCGAATACATCATCGATCACCTCCGAATATAGATACAATAATTTTTGTTCTCCTCCGTCTTCTTCTCATCCTCTACAACTTGTTTCCGCCTTTCTCTCGCGTTACATCTCACAATAATGATCGTTTAGGTCGTCGTATATCTATACATATACATATACATATACATATACATATACATATATATATATATAATTTATAAAATGAAAATAGGTACAATTTTGGACGCTTTTCTTCGTCGAAAAAACGCTCCGAAAATTTCATTTTCGCTTAATAATGCCCATCGGTTGCGATTCTAGTCCACTTGGTAGTAAAATTTTGTTTAATTGTCACTCCACCATTCGTACACGTTCTCTCCTTTTCATTCTCTCGTCGTCGTTCGTTCATTCTTTGAAAGCATTCATACGCACGCACGATCCTCTCATCAACGCAGCTTCGCGCTCGTCTTTCCATGCTCTCGTTAATTTTCTTTTCTTCCACACTCACACCAGTATCCTTTCATACAGAAATTTCAGCGATAATCGCTCTCGCGATACATCAGCCTTTTTTCGCCTTCGATTTCGAAACACATGAAATTTTAGGCTGGCCAATCGCGTGCTTCCGGAATCGACGAGCTTCCAACGGCGCTCGCAACCAGAACAAAATTTCACCGTGAAATACGCGCTTAATTTTCTAATCTACCCCACGTTATAGTATATTTACAGTCGTTCGAACATGACGTCAAGTTTGTTCTTAAGTGTCTGGAAACTCGATTTTCGAACGGCTTTAATTCTGACTCGGCTCTCGCATACAAGCTCGTCCGAACAAAAGTTTCACGACTTTGCACAATTTTCATCGCATTTCGATTATTTCTTTCCGCTTTGCACACTTTTCCACTTTTTTATTTTCCGTCGAAAGAATTTCGTGCTACGCGAACATTCAACGATCGGCTTCGCGATTCCAGAATCGTGAATCGTGAATCGTGAATCGTGAACACTGAACCCTGAACCGTGAACCGTGAACCGTGAACTGTGAACCGCGAACGTGAATCTCGTGAATCTTGTATTGGGATAATAGAAACTGTTGTGACGCGGTATTGACCTCGTCCCGTGGAACTTTGTCGAAACGAACTGGTATGCTTCTTTTTTTTTTTCTTTTTCTTTTAATAGGAAGCCCGAAAGACGCTTTTTTTTTTATACATAACATTTGTTTGCTTTCTGCATTCGCATTTACACTATAACTCGCAAAACATTAATTTGCAGTGTTCAATGGTATCTACTTGCAAGTATCTGAAACACTGCACATGGATTTGACGCTTGCTCATCTTTTCAAGAGTTGCACATTCTCTTATTGCTAAATCGTCGTCGTCGTCGAAAATAATATATTCCTTTCTTTTGTTTGTTTCGCAATGGCGTCAAGTTACATCGTTTTGATATGTCTAATTAAGAAACGGAAGTCCTGTTTCAGATAGCTTCTTTCTTTCTGTCGCCCCAAGTATCAAAATTAAATTTAAGCGTCTTTTTACGCGGTTTCGAGAGACAGCTGTCGAATTTCTTTTACCATCAGAGTTCTATTTTAAGGAGAAACTACGATGAAACAGAATTCCGTCGAGCACAAACGATATTCGAAACAAATGTTTGATACACGAGTTTGCAAGAAACGATCTTCGGTCGAAGAGTAGGAATTTTTACGCGATCGAAAAGACAAAGTCGCGTATTGGTAAAAACGACGCGAAAGTTGAATCGAACGGAAGATCATCTCTAGAAACGTTCCCTTTCGCCAATCGTCAATCGTTGGCCATCTGTCCTTTTATCAGTCGGACTCGATGGTCCAATCGCTTGGACGAATTGGCCACCAATTGTTCGATTCCCGATACCACAGTAGCTGATCTCATCGAACACTGCCCGCCAACGTCACAAAGAATGACGTGATGGCGCGGGGAATAAAAGTTGAATTTCCAATTTTCTTCCGCGAAGAAAAAAGTTCTTCCGCGTGTGCCCGGAAGTTGTTCCGTCGCACGGAAGCACTCGTTGACGAATAATAACGATCCGTAAAGAAGGAAAAAGAACAATTGTTCGATCCTAGACAGATTATCTATTTGTTTTTGCTTGGTGTTACGCAAAAAGGCTCTCGCGATTTCAAAAATTCTCCCTTTGTTCATCTCATCGTTTCTCGCAATCATCGAAAACGTTGCTCTTTCTCCTAGATATTGCATCACATGTATCATCATACATATAGAACCATTTATGAGAAATCCTACACAATGCGGAACTTGCTCGTAACCGAAAGAGACTGTTGAATTATCATCGTGTTCAACGTATGGTTTTCATCCTTTTACGCTTCTCGCTATTCCCCTGTATTCTTTTTTCTCTCGCTCGCTCCCTCTCTTTCTCACTATCTTCTATCATTTTTCGCTTTCCCTTTTCAGGATATATCTTCTAGATTTATTATTTTTTTCTTTTCTTTTCTTTTCTTTTTTGCGCGTCGACCGTTTCCGAAATTCGAAATTGTAAACGCAGCTCAACTACGTACGCGGCGTTTCGAGGATTCATGTATATACGGTTGTTTCGAACGTGTTGTATGCGTTTCCAACGACAACGGCGTCGAGGTTAAACGCCGAGAGAGACGCGAGAAACATGGACGCTTATTCGACGCTTATTCGACGCTTATTCGACGCTTATTCGACGACGTTGTTCTGGATCGCACAGAAATTTTGTGTTTTATTAGCTCGTTATCGCACTCTGGATGTCAACCATTCTTCGCAATACTCTTAATCGCACGTTCTCCTTCTCGTCTCGTCTAGTCGCGTTTTCGAGTCAGCGCTGTCCAAATCTCGACTCGATTCTTCTCCAGTTTTCGTATCTGAATGATACGGTGCTGCTCTTAATCGATCGATCAATCTGCGTATTCGATCATTCGCAGTCGCATTAGGACAGCGCGCACAATTTTGCGAAAAGAGACGAGAAGCGATCGAAACGGTTAGCTCGCTCGCCGATCGACGGTAGGCTCGCATCAAGAATCGATGGCGATAACTAATAATAGTGGTAATAATAGTAATAGCTGTAACTAATGTTAATCAATAGCGATAACTGATAGGGGCGGGAAGTAATTGGAAGTGCGATCTTTTGGTCAACGATGGGCAAACCAGTACCTTGGAATAATCTCTCATTTACTACCTCGCCTTTGATTCGACGAAATGTCAAAAAACGCGAAAAAGATTGTCTATCGGTCGAATCTGCACTTCCAACGTTTCGTCCACGGAACAATAGGCAACGATAATATTTAATAAACGTACGTGTCCTAAATTTCGTGTGACAATCGTCAGCGTATTTCAGAGATTTGTCAATCGCTATTCATCCTATTTTACATGGGAGCAAAAGTTGTCGTCGGACCGTCGACAGCGAACCTCGACGTTAATGAACCACATTCACGAGATAAATTGATCTAAGGAAAAAGAAAAAGTAAATAACGATGATCGAACTGCATGGAAAACGAGTGGACGTTTTTAACTCGACGTGATTTACAATGATGGTGCCGATGTGCATTGGGTGCGTGATATCGTGATGATGACGGTGTTGGTGACGATAAATAATAATTAAATTAGACGTAATTATGGTAATAATAGATAACTAATAGTATCTACGAAAATCAAAAGCAATAGAAATGTTAAACTAGTGTGTCTCGTAACGGTCACGGTAGTAGCATTAGTACCAATAGTAATAGTAGTAGTAGTGGTGGTGGTGGTGGTGGTGGTGGTGGTGGTGGTGGTAGTAGTAGTGATGATGATGATGATGATGATAATGATGACGATAATAATAAAAATAAAAATAATAATAGTAATAAAAATAATAATAGTAATAATAATAGTAATAATAATAGTAATAATAATAGTAATAATAATAGTAATAATAATAATAATAATAATATTAATAATAATAATAATAGTAATAATAATAATAATAGTAATAATAATAATAATGATAGTAATAGTAGTAGTAGCAGCAATAACACCGGTTACAATAGTCGGAACAACGCTAGAAATAGAAGAACTAAAAAGGGGAAGAAAAAATAAAGAAACTTATTAAATTGGATAGGAAATAGACGAAAGTACTGTCTAAATAAACTTGACGTGTACGAACAATAAATTGTAACAAATTTTTGTTAATAAAGCCGGCGACTCGGCACGCCATTTCTACGCGAATAGTAACTAAAGAACCGTAGTTTTGTATACGCTTGACGCGAGTGTGCGTGTACGTTTCGTTCTGTTCTTACTTTAAGCTTTAAGGACGCGTATGGCTCGAGAATCATCGGAGCCGTGTCACTAAACCACTAATTACACGATAAAACGACGAATCAATATGTAGTAACTAATCGTAAACTCTCTAGTTTGTTGCTCCATTCTTCGTTTTAACCAATTCTGACTAGCAAACATAACTCGACGCGGTGTTTGTATTCACCGATCTTTAACTTTCACTTTCGTTTAATGATCATTTTTACGGAAGTTTGTCCTAAATCCCCCTTTCCCCCCTCATTTTCTTACGTATCTTCTTTTCTTCCTTCCTTTCTTTCTTTCTTCTCCTGCGCCTCAAAATAGGAACTCGAATAGAGATCAGATGCTACGGTACGATCTGTTCCTCGGTTCGTACGTACACGACGATCGGTGAATAAAAACGTCGCGAAGTGCAGTTGAAAAGTACGCAGGAGAATGCTTACCGTTCGAACGAATAAAACGATCGAATGTCAGTGTTCTCGTTTGAGGATGAATTAAAAAGTTTTACGTAAACGAGAATGACACAAAACGCTGCTGATTATTTTAGTTTTCCAAAGAGAAGAATGAAAATCGAGATGCTACGCTTCGAAATGCTGTTTCGTTTTCTCCCGGTACTCTTCGAACTCGAACGAGGGCAATATGTACGATATACATAAAAGAGACAAAAAGGAACGTATAACGCACGTGATAATGTATTTTTTGTCCAACTCCTCCTCGATCGACTAACGCGCGTGATTATTCTTTAAAGAAGAAGAAAAAAAAAAATAGAAGAAAAGGACAAAGCGAGGATTTCTTTTCACGCTAAAAAAGTAATAGAAATAAAGCTTAACAAACGACGCGAGTTGTCAGTGGCATGTAATTCTCAGTCGTGCGCGATGCTACGCGTTAAAATGAAAAATCTTTAAGATTAAAGGGAAGACATGGAAATCAAGATGAATTTTTTACTCAATTTTTCTTCGTATTAACGTAATTCGAATTGTTTTGCGAATTAATTACGAGTTAATTACGAGTTAATTACGAGTAAAACAACGAGAAAGACTGAGAATTTGTTTGTTTAAAACGCGTTCCTTCTACACCCTACGTGCAACTTTTACGTACCGGCTTCCTTCATGTATAAATAATAAGTCTACAAATAACATATAATATTTAACACGAGTATAACTCTTTTTCTCTCCCTCTCTCCCTCTCTCTCTCTCTCTCTCTCTTCCTCTCTCTTTCTTTATATATATATATATATATATATATATATATATATATATATATATATATATATATATATATGCGCGTGTTCGTGTATACATACAAGTATGTATTTGTATATGTATGTTTGTATAAAAAACGTAATGAGGAAAACTAAAGAGAAAAAAAAGGAGAATCTGGAAACATGACTACTATTCTTTTGCTACCGATTCTTCGTCGATTCGCTTCTTTCATTTTTCATTTTATTGTTTTTTTTCTTTTTTTCTTTTTTTTCTTTTCGCTTTTCTTTCAAGATCGTAATCGATCGACAATGAGTGTAACATTATGGCTTGGATGATTCGAGCGAACTTTAACCGAGCTCGCGCTCTCTTTCTCGTTCCTCTCTAAAAAATACGCCTCCAATTGCCCTTTAGCAATTTTTTCATTATAATCAACTAATCATTATAAACTAATAGCGGTAATAATAGCGATAATTGTAATAATAATAGCGGTAATAATAGCGATAATAATAATAATAATAATAGTAGTGGATTAATCGCGGTATCAAAATGCTGGAACAGTGTGGCAGACCTTCGTGTCGCGTTTTGTCCCTTCTTACCAGCGAAATAGGAATTGTCGTTGTCCGTCTCAAAAGGAGAAAGAGAGAACCGACGCAACTTGGATGATTTTTAAAACGCGAACGAGGATCCGCCTAGTGTCCTGGCTGAAAAGCGTGGATGGGCAGGCATTTTGCAGAATAAAAAAAAGAAAGTAAAATACGAATGAGCAATAACAATTTTTATCATCGAAGCTTTCGAAATATTCATTCGCACCGTACATCCATTTTCTAGGATTTTGAAAGTGTGTCGTTTTTGCTTATACAAGGATCGATCGGACTTTGGCCGACTTTTGATAAAACGAAAAGAGGCTACTTGCTTTTGTCAACAACGCGGATATTTTTCCAGTATACGGTCCCACTGGCCCATTTCTTTATCAGAATTGGTCATCTCGGAATTTCATCGAAAAGATTTGTTTTTCCCCCCTACGCCAATTTCGATCGACAGGCCGCCGAGCTTCTTCGAGCTTCTCCGAGCTCCGATCTTTCGAAATCAACTTTTCCACGAGCCTCGTACCGATCGATTTCGATTCGCGCTCGAACAACTCGCGATAAATAAGTACCGATCTTTTTTGCCAAACGAGTCAACTCGTTTACGGCTTTGTACCCTTTTTTGACTAGAATTGAATTTCGAATTGATGACGAGGACGAAAGCAGGCTCTTTCTTAATCCCTTTCTCCGATCGTCTGAATTTGGACGGGCCGGTGGAACCGGAAGTGCGTCGATATAATTTGCCCAAAAGGGGACTTTGACCAAACTCAATCGATACCATTAAACCCGAGCACGCACATTTTCGTCGCATCGTGCTAGACTGCCGTTTTACCACCAATTGCTTCGCGGTTTCTCCGTAAGTTGTTCTTATCGGAGACGAATCGAAACGCGACGAAAACGGGCGCCGAAAATTAACAATAATCTGCGCTGTGTTACTTGATAACAAACTGTATGTAAAATGTCTGACGTTTGAAACTTAACTCGTTTGCTTTTCATCGATAATCGACGCCAGCCGTGTGCCGCCGCATTTCTCACATTTTTCGAAATTTGTTTACTCCGAACTTGAACCGATCAAGCGATAATTTCTCTAAAGTGTTTGTTTTTCGAAAGACTTCTTTTGTCATCTCGGATAATATGTTTTCATGCTTTAATCGAAACCGAAACGAAACACAGCGAAACGCAAGAAATCGCAGGGGATATTGCGTTCCGTTATATCGAATTTTGTGAGAAAATTTCTCTCGAAATGAAAGGTGTTTTAGTTAATGAAGTAGAGAACGCAGTATACGGACTGACGTCGCGTGAAACTCGTAACTAAGACTTGGCGAACAAATTTGAAACAATGCGTACACGTGAAACTGGGGGTTGGCACTGAGAGGATTACCCGTAGGGTTGAGGATACGGTGAATGGGTTTGATCTGTAAGGATGGGTAGCGGGGTGTTTTGTATTGTGTTGAAAGCAACGTCATAAGTGAAGTAACTGAACGCTGCACTTGAAAGACTAATGAAAAACGGGGGAAACTTGAACGCGCGTAGCTTCGCGTTTCTTTCACCAACAAGCCACGAAGATTCCGGTGTTTTCTCGCTTTTCTCTTTTTTCTCTTTTTTCTTCGTTTCTTCGTTTCTCCGTTTCTCCGTTTCTCCGTTTCCAGGATATTTTCCGAGTAGTAAAGAGATGCCGTTTCAGAGATGATGTAAAGATTTTCGACAGTTTCTCGTTGATAATAATGTACGCGTCGCGACGCTCGTTCAAGCACCTTCCGATCCGCGTCCGAGTGCCACAGTCCTTCGATTCACTTCCGTAGTGAGTGCCTGCGCGATTTATCGAATAAATGCGACGACGCTGTGTGCGGTCGCTGCTGTCCTTAGAATATAGAATCGAGTACGTTTAATTAATAATTATGCGTGTATGCGTTACGGTTAACTGTTAATTAACTTGACTTGACAAATGGTTACGGTACTGTAATTAATTAATTATTATCTGTTAGTTTAAATATGTGTGTGACTCCACCGTACAATCGTCTTCCTTTCGCGCTCTCGCTTTCGCTCTCTCTCTCGGTTATCTTTCTCTCTCACCTATTCGGAGCATACAACGTACACGTTGCCTAAACTACGAACACTTAGTACACTTAGTAGCATATTTATTCTGTTAAATACTGATTGGATTTTGAGGAGAGGAATCGGCGGGGGTTGAGGAAACGAACGGCGGTCGGGGTCGAACGGGTAAAACGTCGGTAGGTCCGTCGTCTTGCCGATTGCAACATCCTTTTCAGGATAATTTGGAATGTAATTTCGATATGTTAATTTGGTTGGTTACGATATCGACCGCACGTTCACTCGGATTCCAAAAATGTTTAACGTCGAAAAGTTTGCGGGAAACCACGTTTTTATGTCGGATGTTGAGGGATGTTCCGGGGCCAGAGGAAATTGCGTACGAAATGAATCCGGTATTTCCGGTCGTTCCACTACGCGATTGGCGGTGGTGTACGACAAGATTGTAGACACTGAAAAGACCATGTGCTTCCTGTATACTTACTTAGTTAACTGTTTATTGCGGTACACTGTAATAACTGTTCTACCATAGTACTACTAGTTGCGAGTTATACTTGAAACGTCTGTTTAACTGTAACAGAAAACCCTGACGAAGGCACCCACTAAGCGGACTTTTACCTTTTTCCATATTATCCTCGAAATTTCCATACGATCTATTCCATTTCTATCCTATCGTTTGCGATTACCGTTTATACTTGAAAGCGTCGAGTACGCGTTTTCGTCAAATTTTCTAGATTCAAAGAAGGAAGCCTTTTTTGGACTCGGATTTTCTCCTCGGACGCGTATACGGCGGGTTGTAAATGGGGTTTTGGGGTAAAGAAAACACATTCTCGTGAACAAAAATTTGGAGAATATTTTGAAAAGAGTATCGACTCGTCGTGAAAACCGAGAAGCATCGAGGCTTGCTCGGATCGCAACGACGAGCCAGCACGGTGGGTTCGCACGTTCGTCGTCGACGATTGTTTTACCGATTGGTGTCGTCTCGATCGATGAAATTCGCGGCACGTTACTACTCTGCTGGAGTTTCAGCATATTGAGCGTAAGAAAATGTTGTCTTGTCGCGTCTTTCCTTTCGAAATAGTCCCGTTTACTTTTGTCCCGATACGTTGGTCAAAGTGCCTGAAGATGATCAAGACGATGGACAAGAAAATTTCGCTATACTTTGTCGTTTCCATAATAAATTTTCGACGTTGCCAGAACCTATGGAATACTCGTATGTACTTGTTTAAACTTGTTTATTAAGCTCGTGTAAAAGAATGCAAGAGAGATTTTGGGTTTTTACTTGGAACTCCGGGGGATGGTATCGCAGCCTCCATTTCTTATTCGCAAGATTAGAGTTCGTTCGCCAAAAACGCGTCGTGCTCCGACAAATATATTATATCATCTCGTGGACGAAGCGGGACGAACGACTCGAGAAGGGCGAACGGTGAAGGGTGAACGGTGAAGGGTGAAGGGTGAACGGTGAACGGTGAAGGGTGAACGGTGAACGGTGAACGGTGAACGACGAACGGCGAACGCAAACCCACCGTCTTATCAGCTATGCCTCTTCATTTATATAGTGGACATTGAAACAACTTATTCCGGTTTTTAATCACGGAGGCTCGGTCAGGGACATCGCGTGAAAACGCAAATGCCGCCGAGGCGCTCGCACTGCTAGACTGTCGGTTTTATCATATGCTGCGCACTTACGATACACACTGCCACGAATATACACATACGTCTTTGCCCCATCTTCTCGCATGGATCGATTAGCGCGCGACCGTACGTGGTATATTCGTTGTGAGATTATTTCATTAAAAAATTAAAACCCGATCGAAAACAAATCAACGGTTTTTGCTTGTAAAGCCGCGAATTTGAACAACGGCTCTCCTAATGCCGTTGCTACTTGCTAGGATGGTTATTACACTGGTTTCTGTACGTGGGACAGGCGTTTCGTTTCTCTTCTTTCCTACCTAGTATACCAATACGTAGTATACTCGAGGCGCGCCATCTTTTTCGTTTAACGTCTATCTCTTGGCACGTTTTCTTACGCTTTGTTTGTTCGTTTGTTGGTTGGTTGGTTGGTTGGTTGGTTGGTTGGTTTTCGTCGTTTCTTCTTTATTACCAAACATTGTCGGTTCGTACGGTGGCCCGCCTCGATTAGCCAGCCTGCCCACTTGGTTCTTTGATTTTATTTGACATTCCTCAATGAAGGATATGTCACGTCACATCCGGGGTTTATTAACGTCGATTCCGGGATGCATGGTGTGACGTCAGCGTACGAGACGCAAACACCGTTTCATCATCGGTTCTGCATCCAAACGTATGCCAAAGGCCGCGAATTTTGCTTCGGTTTTCGTGCTCATTTTTCTTCCATTTTTCTTTTTTTTTTTTTCTTTTTTATTTCACATGTCTTTTGAATCAATTGCTTTTTGTATATCAACCGTAAATCCTCGTTCACTTGCGCTCGAAACGATTCCTTTCCGCTTGAAAAGCGAGAACGGATCGCCGACGATCCTCGCGTGGATCTTTTCAAACGGATCGGTAGTAAACGTTCTAACATATTTTTGGTTTCCGCAATGCGTTTGAAATATTTAACGTTCTTTAACGTTCGTGGAAAAAGTACCGTGAAAGGCCGAATCGTTCTGGTTTTTTGAATGTCTGCTGCTTTTTTTTCGACAATTTACAAAATCAATTGGCTTTACATATCCGTAGCGTGTGTAATCGAGTGTAGAAAGTGTAAAGAGTGTAAAGTGTGTAAGGTGTGTAACGTGTGTAGAAGGTGTATGCATTGGTGCATGCGCCAGGCGCAAGAGTGTCGGCCGTACTATCGGCAACGGACGTGGACGATTGTACAACCTGTGTATGGAATGTGTGTGAGCGCGCGGGGTTGCACGCTCGAGAACCAGGGCAACTTTGATTTTACTCGTGTATTGGCCGAGATCGCGGATCCTCCGCGACGATTCATTGCCGACGTCGCGTCACGGTGAAACGCGGGCCTCGGTTTTGTCTTCATCTTGTCGTGTGCTTGTCTGTGATTCTGTCAATTGTGCGATTGTAAACTGTTTGCTCCTTGGCGAGAATACCAATTTCACCGCGTGCCATCCATCGAAGAACTGGCGACGCGGATTTTGCGTTTGATTCGTGAGGTCGAGTCGTATTTGTGAGTGTGTATGCACTGGGAGTATACACCAGCGCATCCGGGCTATGGCATTTTTTTTAGATTATTTAAACATTTAGCAAATTTACATGAAAGAGATTAAGATTATGGGTAAGGGCTGGTTTTGCAGACTACGTGCTTCCCCCTGCTCGTTGATTTTCATTTCACCAGTTTTCTCCTCGACGTTTTACCGCTTCTTCTGTCGCATTTAACACTTACGGTTCGTCAACTCGTCGTGCCATTTTCTTCTCCTTTCTTCTCTATTAATCACACTTTCGATCGTCCGTCGTTCGCTCTGCCACAGCTTTGTAACGCTGTTCTTGTGACTCGATGTGTCGCGAGCTGGCCACTTGGACGACTAGTTGCGTTTCCTTTTCCTTTTCCTCTTCCTTTTCCTCTTCCTTTTCCTCTTCCTTTCCCTTTTCCTTTTCCTTTTCCTTCACCTTTGCCTTTGCCTTTGCCTTTGCCGAGTCGGACTCGTTTCTTCTATCTTCTTTCTTCACTCTTCTTCACTGTGTCCCTGTGTGTGTAGTGTGTGTGTTGCGACGCGACACGTTCTATCGCGTGGCAACAGTGATAATAGCGACAGTGGTAATAGCGACAGTGGTGTAAGCTTGGTTGAAAATCCGGCAAAGGTAGACGCGTTGCGCCACCGGCCCGCTTACGAGTTACGGGCATATGTAAAACAATATATTTGTAAATTATTTTTTTGTGCTTTTTTTGCCGGCACGCCTACGACGGCGAGCACGCCATTTTTTTTTTTTTTATTATTTCGTTATCTTTGCTTATCATTCTTTGATTACAGAACATACACTACTAGAGCTATTGTAACTTGCTGTGTGTTTTGTTTAATTTTTAATAATTATGGTACACGTTCGCGGGGCACGGGCCGGCGCCTCGGGAATAATTCCTCCTTCTCGCGCGGGGATGTGATGTGTGCGGGGGAGTTGAGTCGGCTGCCCCTTTCTCTTCTACCGATTCTGCATCGTTTACTCTTTTTTTTTTCCTTTTCTCTCCTATCCTCCTTCTACGTTTACCATTCTTTCTTTCGTTGTTTCACGTTCAATGAAAAAGCAACCCTCGGCGCACGGCAGGATGCACCGGTGAAAAGCTTGTCGCCTCGGAATCCTTTCGTGACTGCCATCGCGAAGGATCTCGACGTTGTGCTCTGCTGCTTGTGTTTATGTATTGTTGTTGTTGTTAACATTTTCTTACTTTTGATAATGGCGATAGTGATGGTGAAAAGTGGTGATGCTGTTGCTTTTTTTAAAATCTCTTCGTATCATCTCCTCCGCTCCTACTTTCGTGCACCATTATTTTTTTGATGATTTTTCTTTTGTTTTTTTTTTCCTTTTTGCTGTTTGCTTGTTTTGTCGAGGGACCGTAGAATCGTCTTTTTATCTTTATTTTATACCTCTTCGTTTGTTTCGCAAAGATGATCCGCTGCGTAAATTTATCGATCAATTTCTTCTTCTCCTCCTTCCTGTTTGTTTTTGTTTAAATGGCATTTTTAAATCGCGTTTTAGCTTTGCCTGCGGTGCGTTTCGCTTCGTTAGATTACCAACCGTGCCTGATATTCCGAATTCTGATTCCGAATTTTCATCATCTAGCCGCGAAATGTCCGACTTTTATCCGCTCGTTCTACTTGACCTTGTAACCGAATGCCGCGATATCTATTTCGATAGTATTTCGATAGTATTTCGATGGTATTTCGATAGTATTTCGATGGTATTTCGATAGTGGCGCCGCATCCTTGCCGAAACAAACGAATCGTTCGCGCCGGAAACGTTGAATACCTTTGGAAAAAAGTGTTGTTCGCGTTCTCCTATCGTATATCGTTAAGAAAATTTGTCGGAAAAATTGTGTTCGCCAAACGTTTGGTCCCTGTCTTAATTTGGAGGCTAGTCGGTGCCGGTGGTGCGAGTGTGTGAAGAATTGTGTTGAGGCTTACTTATCTATCCTATCGTAGCTGTACAATCCATCGCAATGCTGTGTGTATGTGAGCGTGTATGTGTAACTGTGTGGGTGTATCAGTGTCGAGAAAAAAAAATTTCCCGATCAGCGACGCCCATTTTGGAGAACGTTCTTGCTCAAACCCGCCGCCCCCTTCTTCTGCAGGTTGATCTTGATCTTCGCCGACGGTACTGTTTGGCAAACGAGTTGTACAAGGGCGATCACCAACGACCAGGCGTACACCGATGACGAACAGAAGCATTGGTTCGATAAAAACGATTATCGTTGGTTGCGTGAACGAGGTGTATGCACTCGTCCAGCTTTAGGTATTTACATAGAAACTAACCCTATTTCGCATTATGTACTTGATTTAAGTTTACCAGTAAATTCTCAGTTTATGCTTGTGATATCAAGGTGTATTTACATACTACTTAATCCGAGGAAAAAACGCCCTGTAACGTAAAAATTGTTGTAATAAGAACGATCAATGATCGACCCACATGCACACTACCAAGAACTCGAGGTGACCTTTTCCTCCTTCTTTCTCTTTCTCTTGTTCTTCTTCTCTTTCTCTCTTTCTCTTTTTTTCTTTTTCTCTTTTGTGCACATTCCAAAGACACAGGTACGTAACCGTTTTTGATTCGCTTGTTCGTTCCATTTGCACTACAATCTCGTATCAGACTCGTATCAGACAGAATCGTACAGGGGAAATAGTTGGCTTCGGATTGCGCTTGAAAGCTTTCGAGACGATCGTGTTTCTCGAGTGGTGCAACCGGTGGCGAATCCATCGAGTTCCGGTCGCGAGGCGAGTGCAATCGTTAAATGTAGCTTTGACGATGAATCTTTTTAGCAATCTTTTCTTCTCTCGACCCAGATGGTGAAAAAGCCTGGCTATCCGGCGGCTTCTCGGCGCGTGTCTTTTACGTTCAACGAAGATGACGACGTTAGGCTACTTTCATAATTGGCGAACAAAGGGGTTAAAAAGGGGAATCCCCTGAAGAGAAACGGAGTAGTTGGGATACAATTCGGAGTTGAAGAATTTCCTTTTCGCGATCTTCCAAATTTCTCTTCCATCTTTGCAATTTCTATTCTCTCCTTGCTTTTTCTTCTTTTTTCTTTCTTTCGTCGTTAGGAAGGTTTACTTTCGAAATTAACAAGCGAGGACAGGAAAATTTCCATCTCGTTCATTTTTGTCTTTACCTCGGGATAGCCGGAATTAGGAAAATCGTTCAAAGGATAGAAGCGATCATGGAGTTAATGGGAATGAAAAGTAGAAAAATGGAGGAACGGGGGAAATTCGTACGAACCGGTCACGGAACGAAAGTCTCGTCGAGTATCTCCGAAGGGTGGGATCAACAACAACAACAACAACAACGCGGTCGACGTACGATGTCACGGGGAAGAAAAAATTCGGCACGCTACCATTCGTTTCCGCACTCTTCAGTCCGCGATTGCCAGTCGAAGAAACGAAGAAATCGAACGTGTCGTAGGTGAATCGCCGTTTGAACGATATCTTTTGGATGATATTTTTGTTTAGAATTTTTTTTTTTTTTTTTTTTTTTTTTTTTTTGGACCACCTCCTTATCGTTTTTCGTACTAGTTTTTTCATTCCGTTTCTCTCTCTACCTCCCTCCCTCCCCCCTCTCTCTCTCACTTTCTCTCTCTCTCTCTCTTTCCCTTTCTCGTCGAACAATTTCACGTTGAATTTCGAATAACCGTCCGCATCGGTTCTTATTTTAAACGAAGATTCGAGTTGGAGGAGAGAGGAACGCGTTTCTTTTTGGATGCGCGTGTGGTTTTTTACGGTCTAACGTTTCGTTTCATCTGGTCTGGTCTGGCCGAAAGAAACCCCATCGAAAGTACGAACAGTCCGGGAGTTTCATAAAAGGTCGGGAAAAGGGGAATCGGGGTCGAAATTGATGGGGCATTACAAAGAGGTATTTAGGAGTTAGGGGCTGGCCCGAGTCTCTAAAGTTGGCTCCATGGTCAAACCTACGGACTTTCTATATATTCTTCTTCTTCTCCTCTCCCTCGTCATCCTCATCTTCGTATTTCTTTTTTTCAATGATCCACCTCTGTTCTGCTTCTCCTTCTTCTTCTTTCTAAGTATTGCGAGAACGTAACGGTATATTGCAAGTAAAAGTTCGAAACGACGCAAGTATTTTTACGCGTTCAGATATATACCCGGAAATAAAAAAATATTTCGCTTATAACGATCACAGGACCTCAGATTACCTGAAGCACGCCACTCTAAAATCTCTCATTCGCTTCATTCTCGCACTCTCTCCTCCTTGATGCTCACGAAGCATTCTCTTTCGCGCAGCTTCTCTTTCATTCAACCGCGTGCCCTTGCACGTACGCGACAATCCCAAGGCCGTTCATTCACGAAATCTTGCACGTGCTCTCTTGCTCCCTTGCTCCCTTGCTCTTTCCTCATTCTCCCGTCTTTCTCCCGTCTCTCTTCCTTCTTTCTCCCGTCTTTCTCCCGTCTTTCTCCCGTCTTTCTCCCGTCTTTCTCCCGATATTTCTCGCGTGTGCGCATTCTGGCATCTCTCACGATTCTCGTCTCGTCTTGTCTGCTGCGTCTCTTCCATTCTCTCGTCGGCGTGGCTCTTGGCTCGATCGTGTACCACTGCCTGGGCACGCGCCACCCATTCATTCGATTTTCTCTTTCGCCTAATTTATCCTAGTCTCATAGACCCTATATCTATTATTTATAATATTTATATATATATAATATATATAATATATATAATATTTAGCATTTAGTTTTTTTATTTCTCTCTCTTCATCATCATTTTTTATCTTCATCTTTCTTATTTTCACCATGTTCTTCGTCATTTTCCTGGCGTGCTCGTTTCACGAAAAATGCTCCCGTACACTCTCACGATTATTCTTTGAAAATGTGCACGTGTAGCGCATCGAAAGGAAAGGAGGAAGGGGGCCCGTTGCTCGGGCCCCCGTCCCATCCCATCCCATTCCATCGTGTGAATTCTTTTATCGTTTTGTTTCCATCGTACACTCCAGACTCTCTGTATGTATATATAATATATATAATATAACTGTTTGTAATAATTATATTTTGTTTGTTCGCTTACGAGCTAATAGTTTTCGTGCTGCCGATCAGCACAAGTTGCGCGCATTTTTATATACTTACGTGTAGTAGATTTTTTATTTCGCGTGTATATTAGGTGTGTTGTTGGTGTTTAGTGTTTCTGTGTAACAAGTTTTCGTGTACATTTCTCTCTGTGTACTCGTGTATCACTAACGTAGTCGACGGGCGACGACGAGTACCTCTCGCCGTGTCGCA
Source organism: Bombus campestris (assembly GCA_905333015.3). Classification (NCBI taxonomy): domain Eukaryota; kingdom Metazoa; phylum Arthropoda; class Insecta; order Hymenoptera; family Apidae; genus Bombus; species Bombus campestris. The sequence continues at coordinate 329,911 of HG995145.1, forward strand.
CCGCGCCGCACGATTTCGCGGATCAGACCGTCCGTTTTTTTTCTAACTTGTCGCGCGTTTGTCCGATAAACGGGAAGGGGATAAAACGTGTACGCGTATTCAATCAACGAACGTACGAGGATTAGCTGATCCACCTGGCCGCGTTTACGCACATATCAGACGCGTTGTTTCTGGCTTAAACGTTACGGGAGCTAAGATTAAGGGTATCTTAAACTGGTTTCTAGGTATGTATATATGTATATATATAGTTTAGTTTGTTGAGCCTAGACCGGCGGCTGGAACGAGGACGATTGCTTGTCACACCTATCCAGCTTGCACGAGTCTACGTTTGGCTCTTGTACTAGAAAAAACCATAGTACTGTACGCAACCTGAAGTCATCTCTTGACTCGAGGGACGACAAGGGGCGCGTTGGTTAGCAGTTTCGTTTCGATATATTATGGCACGTCTCAGGGGTGATGTGGAACAGCGGTTGTAACAATGCGTCCTGAGAATTCTGACAGAGCGACTCAACGGAACAAGCAATATCGCTCGAAAGAGAGAACCGGCGAACCGTCCTCGACGAGCGACGGCCCTCTCGTTCGGCGAGCGTCGTCGTTCTAGGAACTCTAGATCCAGGACTCGAGTAGGAACAAGGTGGTCCACGCGAAGAATCGCGTGCCGCTAAAAGATCATTGCCACCGCTGTTCTCGTCACGCACCGTCTAACGGATTTCTAGATACGTATGACCGTTATCCTGCCCCCTCCTCCTTCGTTCTATCGAAGGGAAGAGTTTCACGATTGGCTCGACCACGACGATCTCTCCGTGATCGTCGCGCGTTAACCGAGTGAAAATAGGATTTTTCTCGCGAATCTGAAAAACAATCATTCGTTTTCAGACTCTTAATTAGTTAATTTACTGGAATAATTCGTTTCTACTGCTGAGACATGAGTAATTTCGCGGATGACCTCACTTGGACGCCTTCTATGTTAGAATCGACGCAGAAGACGATAAACGGTTTGCACTGTTCATCGTCGATGTACGTCGTTCTCTTTACACGTTGTCAGAGTTACCGATCATATCGTCGGCCTTCCTCTTGATACCACGATCTTCAGGATGCTGCTGCTGCTGCTGTTGTTGTTGTTGGTGTTGTTGTTGCTGCTGTTGGTGGTGGTGATGATGCTGCTGCTGCTGCTGCTGCTGCTGCTGCTGCTGGTGGTGGTGGTGGTGGTGGTGGTGCTGCTGCTGCTGCTGTTGATGTTGCTGTTGCTGCTGAAGACCGATGCCAGACGAACCTTGTTGTTGTTGTTGTTGCTCGTTGAGAATTATTGAACGTTCAGCGCCTTGAAGAGGTTGCTGATTGAGTCTTTCAACTTGCTGCAGGCCCGTCTGATCCGACGTCCAAGGGGTCCACTCGTCTCAGTAGTAACTGAATTTTCATGGTTGCTGATTGTTCTGTTGATTGACGACGTGCTGGAGAGTGAAACTCAGGGCTCGAGGATCACCGTGAAGCCTCAGGGCCTGTTCCAATCGCTGTTCTTGTAATCGCAGCGCCTCCCCTGCGAAAAATGTTGGTGTTACGTTGTTTTATCATCTTGGAGTTTAATTAGAGGGATTAATTAAGCGTTTATGGGGAATTTAAAGATGTAAGAGCGCACGTAACAGGCAGAATATGGCACCGGTTACGATCATCGATAGATAGATAGATAGAAGGAATCTCCGGGTACGTTGCATTTCTTCGATCGTCTTCGTAAAGATTGAAATTTGCATAAACGTCCGCAGTCTCTTGATCACGATGCATAAAGGTGCATAAAGGTGACTCACCGAGGTCAGGCGGTAAGGTATCTTGTTGAGACATCTGCTGGTTCGTGTGATGTCCAGGCATGCCAGAGGTGCTGCCTCCGTTATGCTGTCCCAAATGATGCCTCACGTCACCGCCAACCGCGGAACTGGCTGCCGCCGCTGCCGCTTGCGACACCTAATATCGTAGTACGAGGAACGTATATCCATTTAATTCGATCGACGACGACGACGACGACGACGACGACGACGACGAAGAAGAGAAAGAAGAAGAAGAAGAAGAGGGAGAAGAAGAAGAGGAAGAAGAAGAAGAGGAAGATGAAGAAGAGGAAGATGAAGAAGAGGAAGATGAAGAAGAGGAAGATGAAGAAGAGGAAGAAGAAAAAGATTGAACGAAATCGGGGGGAAGAAGGCGTACTTACAGCCAGCCTGAGCGCGGCCTCGGCTTGAGAACGCAGTAAGGCTTCCGCCTGGTGCATTCTCAGAGTCTGTTCTGGTCCGGTTGCTTGAACTCCCTGTTGCTGCGGTCCCGTTGATCCTTGCGCACCACCGCTCATGTCACCGTTGTTCCCCATTCTCATTGCCGCCGCCAGGGACGCCATGTCCACCGGTGATAGATTCGGCGACACTGAATTTTGTAAACCTGTCGATCGTAAACGAAAGTCATCTCGGAGCGTATCGTAGATCGCCTACGCTGATCGATTCACTCGGCGCGAGTTTTAATAATCTCGTTTACACGCTTTGCGTGCCATCTGGCTCTAAATCGGTCAATCGTCTCGGCGATCGATAGCCGTTTTAAGATGGAGAGTGCA